>BLKR01000612.1:145000-453921 GCA_011170035.1 Teleogryllus occipitalis | reverse complement strand
TAATTTTGAATAATTTATCTCTTGATTCTAGTGGCTGTCCTTGAAGATTTGCATTGTTGTTGAAATGTAGGAATTTTTTAATCTCCAGATACCTATTTCTTGGCATACACTTTCTAATTATTTGAATGTTCACATCCTCATCTTCTGACCAATATAGTTGTTCCTGCGGAAGACAGTGATAACCTGTGAAGACGAGAATTCCTATAAACTTTTTCAGTCAGTTGATAAAACAAACCCATGGTTGTTTTTCTGCGTTGCATAAATTACACTTTCTTTGACAATATAATTCATTATATCATCATCAATAAGTTTTTCGAATACTTCAGTTGGAGTCATGCCCATCAACGTAGCTTTAATTTTGTTTTGTATCTTTTCCTCCTCGATATTTAAACAAAATATGCCAAAATGGGGTTCTGTTTTGTCCCAATCTGAGATTGTATTTGGTTTTCTCTTCTTTCTATTTGAACTGGACTGCTTATCCTTTATACAGTTCACTTCATTGCAATTTTCACTATAAGTGTGATGAATTTCAATCAAACCAGGAGTTTCAGTAGGTGTTGTATCTTCTAGAAAATTCTCATCAATATTTTCTTCATCAGTCAAATCATCAACTTTTTCTGGCGGTAATTCGACAATATCTATTGTTGCACCATCATCTTCTTCATCAGACACAATAAACTCAGGGTCATTAATAATGTCCTCCACTTCTTTTAAAGTTAGAAAAACACTGGAATGTTGTCTGGAATTCATGTTTCTGGAAGTATAAAGAGTCAATATTATCCGTGTCTTATCGTCACCAAAGTACGCCGCATGTGCCATGGTCCTCAAATGAGGACCACTCAACAAGATGAATTTTAAAGTCAGTGAGTAAAAACACAACTAATATTAACATTTAAATTTGTTGAATTATATCCATTTTCACTTAATTTAATAGTTTTAACTTTTAAATATTAATAATTCATTACTAAACAAAAACACAAATACTGTTAGAAAAATTGAAGTCAAATTAGCTGCAGAGTCTTACCTTTACTTCAATATAAAGAATACTGAGCTCCGTCAAGTGTCACTGACAATGTAACACTGATCGTAAATCACGATACCACTATGTAAGCTACTTATATGACCAACAATGGCATACAGTATGACGTAACAATGAAAAAGCTCGTAGGTCCTCAAATGAGGACCATGGCAGTTAATGGGTTAATCAGAACTTAACTATATTAAATACGTATAAAAATGTAAAAGTATCATTTACTAAACCACCACTAATTTATAGCGCAGCACAAATGATCTATCTGCAGCTGTGAAATCAAATGTAAATTTCAACAGAGTTCTTGCAGCAGTGTCACCCTTCTCCGCTGAATTTAGTGCTGCCCTGAATGTCCAATCAGAATTTTACCATTTAAATAGATATGCAGAAATCTAATTGTCCGTGACCTGAGGAAAATGTTTACCTTTGTCTTCGTGTCACCGTCAATAGTAAGAGGGCACTAGCAGCGCTTGTGTACTCCTTTCTGGATTTGGAGGGAAAGGAGAAGGAAGTCAGGGGAAGTGAATCACCTCTTACGCATTCCATAAAGAAGAAAACATTGGTGCAAAAATTGGTTGGGAGCAGGGACCGAATACCGAAATAATAGCGGTAAAGGTATTTATACCGGTATAGAAATACCTTTACCTCTATTATACCTTTATTCAAAATACCTTTAAAAATACCGGTATAAGACGTCAAATACCGGTATTTTTAGAGGTATTTTACCTTTATCCGACGTCTATACCGGTAAAATACCTCTATTTAAAGGTATTATACCGGTATTCTCTCATCAAAATACCGGTATTTTCATAGGAAAATACCGGTATTTCAGTAGAATCATACAGGTATTTGGGGGAAATTCATTGTGATTTTTTTCCGCTGAGATGGCTCAGAGCAAACAACTATTTACACGGCAGAGTTTCTGACCGGGAGGTCCTAGGGTTCGAGTCCCGGAGGCGGCGGATTTTCGACACATATTCTAGCTAGGTCGAGTTCTGCCGTTGACTGGGAAGTCGAGTTCTGTCGTCAGACGGAGGGACCAGCCAGACGGTCTTTCGCAGACATCAACACGAGCTCGTTCGCTGACCTTGGACCTCACGTCCGGGCGCAGAGCTTGGCGACACGTCATAGTGTTGAAAATTTATCGAATTTCTCCGTATAAATCTTGTCCTTTCTAGTAGCGATAAAAAATGGAGAAACGTGTCTTCTTATCCATAAATGAGTGTTCCCACGCATACCAAACTTCCTTTTTGCACGACTGTGTTTATCACTAAATACGATTATTTGCTTAAATTTGATCGTATCACTAACATTCCCGAAAATAATTTTTTCAGTTGGCCCAGTTTCCTTATTCTGCACCATAATTAATAATTATAATTATATATATATATATATATATATATATATATATATATATGTATATATATGTATATATATATATGTATATATATATATATTAATTATATATAATTATTAATTATAACTAAAAAAATATTAAAAATTGACATTGAACGCTAATAGACATTAACTATTCTTACGCGAGGAAACAGAAGCGTTATGTTTAATTCAAAATTAATTATTGATGCATGTTTAATTTACATCCATGTATTATTTAAGAAATTTCATTAAGAAAAAATATTAATAGTACTATATAATATTAATTAATTTTAATAAATATTTTAAAATATTAACACTAATTAAATTTTAAATGTTTGCATTAAATTTGTGTAAATTAATTTATTATTTTGTTTGTTAATTTGTAAATTTATTTAAATTAAATGTTAATTTTAATTAAAAAGTAAAAATGTTAATATTAATAAACTCTTTTATATTAATTAATAATGTTAGTATATATTTCTTATTATTAAGGAAGAAACACTCATTTCGAAGTGGGCTCCTCCAGATGCATTTTACAATGTAAGAAACCCACGTAGAAGGGAATCATTCCCCACATGCAATGTTAATAGCTAATAATAATAGTAATAATAATAATAATAATAATAATAATAATAATAATAGTAATAATAACATAATAATTTACTTTTAATACAAATTTTCTCAATATTTGCAGTTAATGTCAAAATATATTAAACCCTTAATATAAACTAGGAAAATAACATTTTATTTTAGCCCTATTTATTATTGTATAATTAAGATTTAATTGTGAAATGAAGTAAAAGGAAATCATTTTGTAACTATAACAAAACTGGGCCTGAAAGCCTGAGCGTTCGTGATTATCTCAGGGTGTCAACGCTTCCTCAGTTCGCCGAAGGAGGGGTCGGGGAAGGAAGAAACGGTCCTACACCTACGGCACGGCGCATACGTTGACAGACTCTCCATGTGCGAAATACAAAGACAGGCTTAGGTCATCTCTCAGGTCAGATGGGAGATAGCTCGATGAAGGACACTAAGAAAAGGTTCTCTTCAATGGAATCAATAATTATTATTTCATATTTCAACTTTTCCGAAGTTTAAATTAAGGGAGGTTTTCAATACATACAACGTAAGCAAAACGTAAACGTCCGAACACAAAACATTTATATATATATATATATATATATATATATATATATTATATAATATATATATATACAAAATAATAATTTAAACAATAAATAACAATTATGAAATGATATTTGATTAATAAACATTTTGTGAGATATTATTAACTAAAGTAACCTATTTTTTCAACATGTATGGATGGTAAGCTATATTTCTTCATTGAAAATACCGGTATAATACCGATATAACCTTTATGGACGTCCATACCGGTATAGACGTCCTATAGAGGTATTTTACCGGTATAAAAGAATAAAGGTATTTGAAAAAGGTATGGAAAAATAACGGTATTATAAGGGTATTTTTTACCGGTATTCAATACCTTTTCGGTCCCTGGTTGGGAGAATATATTACTGAAATCTTTATTGGATAAAAATTCGGATTACCGATACTGCGCTCTGCATCAAAATAGAAGGGACAATACATCAAGTTCAGCACTTGCTTATAGTCATTGTAACTAGAAAGTTTTGGTAAATGTATTTAGATATCATATTTGTAAAAGTATTCTGATGTATTTTCAAAAAAAGTGTTCATATTTCATTTACAATTTAATTATTCAAATATATCATGAGATTTTTATTATTCAAATCTCATATTTCAGGCGCCTAAAATTCGTACGAGGTTTTAGAGGCTAAATTTTGAATGACTATTGATGAGATTTGATCCAAATGAAATATTCCTCGAAATCGAACGCTAATGAAAAATTCCTGGGCGCTCCTCCCACTGTGCGCCGCTGCCACCAGTGGCGCCCCCGAGCGGTCGTAATCGCCTGGGGGGAGGGGCGGGGCTGCTTCCCCTCTAATTGAAAGGCGCGGCATCGGGTGCGGATCGCGCTACCCCCTCGTCCCACCTAACCGCGATCTAACCAGCCACTCACGCCATTTTCGCCATCTCAACCTACCTTCCCCCCTCTCTTTTTCTCTCCATCTTTCTCTTTTTTTATTTCTCCCTCACTTGATTTCTCCCTTTCTCTCTTTTCTCTCTCTCTTTCTCTTTTTTCTTTTTATTTTCTCTCTCCTTTTTTTCACTTTCTTTCTTTGTCTTTCTCTCTCTCTTTCTCTCTCTTTCTCTCTCTCTCTCTTTCTTTCTCTCTCTCTCTTTCTTTCTCTCTCTCTCTTTCTTTCTCTCTCTTTCTTTCTCTCTTTCTTTCTCTTTCTCTCTTTCTTTCTCTCTCTCTTTCCTTCTCTCTCTCTTTATTTCTCTCTCTCTCTTTCTCTCTCTCTTTCTTTCTCTCTCTTTCTCTTTC
Organism: Teleogryllus occipitalis; assembly: GCA_011170035.1. NCBI lineage: Eukaryota > Metazoa > Arthropoda > Insecta > Orthoptera > Gryllidae > Teleogryllus > Teleogryllus occipitalis. The sequence continues at coordinate 449,086 of BLKR01000612.1, read as the reverse complement.
TCTCTTTATTTCTCTCTCTCTTTTTTTCTCTCTCTTTCTTTCTCTTTCTTTCTCTCTCTTTCTCTCTCTCTTTATTTCTCTCTCTCTTTCTTTCTCTCTCTTTCTTTCTCTCTTTCTTTCTCTCTCTCTTTCTTTCTCTCTCTTTCTTTCTCTCTCTCTTTCTTTCTCTCTCTCTTTCTTTCTCTCTCTCTTTCCTTCTCTCTCTCTTTATTTCTCTCTCTCTTTCTTTCTCTCTCTTTCCTTCTCTCTCTTTCCTTCTCTCTCTCTTTATTTCTCTCTCTCTTTCTTTCTCTCTCTTTCTCTCTCTCTCTCTCTTTCTTTCTCTCTCTTTCTCTTTCTCTCTTTCTTTCTCTCTCTTTCTTTCTCTCTCTTTCTTTCTCTTTCTTTCTCTCTCTTTCTTTCTCTTTCTTTCTCTCTCTTTCTCTCTCTCTTTATTTCTCTCTCTCTCTTTCTTTATCTCTTTCTTTATCTCTTTCTTTCTCTCTCTTTCTTTCTCTCTCTTTCTTTCTCTCTCTTTCTTTCTCTCTCTTTCTTTCTCTTTCTTTCTCTCTCTTTCTCTCTCTTTCTCTCTCTCTCTCTCTCTCTCTCTCTCTCTCTCTTTCTCTCGTTTGCGGGTGGGGTTCGGGAGGCTCAGTTTCCAACCTGATCGTGATGAGCGGGTTGCAATTGAAGGAGATACTTTGCGTTTTACGGAACTGAACACTAACGCTCTTCGAAGTTCATTTAAAGGGCGTAATTGTGAACAATCGTATTCCAATATATTTCTAGCACTTTTTTTTTTTCATTTTGTTGATGGTCTGCTCTCTTTTTTAAAATATTTCTTATCTTCTTTGTTCTCTTTTCTTCTTCCTGATCCAATTTGATTTTCTTTATTTAGACGTAAAATTTAACAAGATCAAATAAAAGTTAGCAGCTAGGAAAAACATGAAATTATTTCGAATAAGAACCACATTTCTAGAAGATTCTTGAAATATACCAAGCTTCAAGTTTTGAGTTTTCTAAATTCCTCCCATATAAAAGTATTCACAGACGATAAATATGCGTTTACAGTACGAAATACTGTAGAAGGAGATCCTACAAAAGAACCTAACGCCGGTCTGAATGGCTGAGATAGTAAGGCTGAAGAGCTGTATCTACCTCGAGTCTGAAAGATCGCGGTTCGAAACCCGTTTGGGGCGTGGATGTTTCTGTATGTCCGTATACCGTTATTGTTATCCCCGATGTTACAGTGGTTGCTATATGACCTTAGCAGTTGAAAACCGACCTTCAATAAGTAAACAAAAAGAACTAAGACTGTTGAAGCTGATATGAATTAGGTATTAATCCAACCACAACAATTCAAATTTTTAATACTTATTAAAACATTAGTATAAACACTGTTCCTATTAGTAGGTCTTTTAAAATGCGAAAGGAAATATAAAAAAAACATTAAAGTGCGGAAAGAATTTTGACGTTTGTTATTAATGTTTTAATAAATATTAAAACTTTGAATTGTTGTGGTTTGATTATTTCTTAATTCATATCATGAAGTACCACACGATATCAGCTACATCACTGAATTTACTGAAGAAACTGCTGGAGATTTAGAGCCAAGCGAGATAATTTACCTATTCTTTGAATTGTTAATGACACATCTGTGAGAGTAACTCTAGTGAAAAACCGTTAATACTAAAATAACTGAATTCTAATTGGCGACTTCCGTGCATGTTCGTAAAAGAGAGTTTTGTTCTTATATTTGTTAACAACGTTTACTCAATATAAAGTTGTTCAGTAATAGTTTTTAAATAAGTGATCGTTACAGTTTTCCACTTTTATTTCAGATATTAATAAACTGCAACTTATATTTAAGAATAATCTTGTTAGATTAATCACATATGCGATTACATATTACGTTGTGAAACAATGATGTATCAATCACTAAATTACACGCTACTGGATCCCGAAATATTTATGCATTGATTAAAGAAAAAGGAGAATCAGCATTATCAAGTATGAAGGGATAAATCATGAAGAGTATGATTATCGATTTGTCATCCGTGAAAGTAAAAAAAAAAAAAAATTCCTTCCCGCGTACTACTTATATGGTAGAGAGAGAAAGTTATGCGAAGATGCAGCGGAAATGGAGATTTTTCCTCAGAAAAATTCCAGTTCGTCAGAAATATTCACCAAGATTAGTATTCCTTGATCGCACAGGCTGATCCTACAACCCTATGAATTTGAAACAGATACTTTAAGTTTTGGGAGTATTATACAAGAAGGCACAACATTTTCTAATTTTTTCTCAAAAATGGCTCCTTATTTTTTTCTTTAATTTTTTTATTGATTAGTGGGAAGTACACTTATAAAAATGACATAGATCCTATTTTCCTTGAATTCTCTGAATATTTGAAAATTTCACTCTTTGCCAATTTTGCGGGAAAGTATATGCTTTTGTAGCACCATTGATTAATTTTTCCTAAGACCTTGAGTGAGTTAACGAATCGAATCCCACACTTCGCAAACTTGTAGGTGCAATGGTTCTCTTATAATTTTAATCCACTACCGAAATTAGAGACCACTTCCCTGCCACCGCTTTATCGTCTGGAAACATTTCGTAGCAGAAGTGTGCAAAACGTCACGAACACGCCATCATTTCACACTCCTCTCTCGCTCTCTCCTTCTCTCTTTCCATCTCCCTCCACCAGTACTCTTAAGCGACATTACACGAGCAACCTATTTCGTGCAGCATTGTCATTAAGCTCCTCTGCCTCCGTGTCGAAGGTCTGAGCCATTTGGCTCGTCTGAGGGGGGAGGGGGATCTAATGCAGATGAGCAGATAATTTTCTGCGAGGGGTGGTGAATATTGATTTCTTGTTGCTTCTCCTGGGAATGCATGCAAAGTCTCTCAAACTCTGCTGCGCTTGCTTTTAGTTTTTTTGCTGCTGAACTTCAGCGGAGGTTTTTTTCTTGTTAGAAGCTTCACGAATTACCCTTAGAAAAGAAAGTTCAGGAAGAACTTTTAACGTCCTGTGATGTGTATAAATGGCGTTGATTCGAATAAGTAGTTAACTTTTAGAGTGTTTGATGCGTTGATATCCAACACTTTGTTAATTATTAGTTTATTTTACAGTTTATCGTACTCTAGCATCGCGTAAGGGATATTTTAATACTCAATTATACTTAAAATCCATTAAATTATACTTTTGCTGTATTTATTATGGTAATTTATTATGTTTCATATTCTGAGATGCATATCGTTATTTATTTCTTCTCGTATGTTCACAAACACCATGATTTTTAACTACAAAAAGCTCTTTGGAAGATGAATCGCTTCGCCTATGAGTTACAATGTTATAAACAGTATTATATTTTATTATTCAACTATTGATTTCTTACAAATGTGCAATTCGCCCAACGTTACGATTGGTGTGAAATACATCTCTGACTTTAGAAACACTCGATTATTAGGTATTATTTATTTCAAAACTCATCTCCTTCCAATTTCTGAAAGAGATTATTTCCTGAAATTTGTTTTAAAAAAGTGAATGCCTATGTTTTTGTTTCTTTTTTCGACCAGGCGTTCAAAAAGTAAGGCAATTGCCCTTCTCATTTTTCTACTAAAGAACTTGGGAGTACCCTACTACTGTCTCTAGTACACTGTGTTGCCGTAGTAATTATTTATCACAATCACATATTAGAGAGGAGAAAGAATGAATTCTATGAATAGTTAATCTCCATCATTCCCCGCCTCACCTTCACCCACGGTGACCTTGCCTGCCATATCCCTTCTCTACCCCTCTTCCCCGATCACTCCCTGCCCCGTCTCACCTGTCGAGCTCCTTCACCTTGACCCATTTCCGTCCCACCTCGCTGTGTCATGTGGCCTCACCCTGCCCTGCCATCTTTGCTACGATTATAGTTGTATCTGCCATCGTTGCCACCATCGGCCACCAGCGTTGTCAAACGCGCCTTGAATGCCTATGAATATGGCAAAGAAGTACAGTCGAATCCGGTAATAGTAAACTCGGATATAGTGAACCCTCGGTTATAGTGAATTTCAGTCACTGTCCTGTTTCACTTACATTAGAAATAAGCATAAGAAGACTGTTATAGTGAACTTTTAACCTCGGCTGCAGTGAACATAAATATACTGAGATATACAAATTTTCTCTTTCTACTTTAATATCTCGCAAAGATCTTAGCGTCCGGCTTGCTGGGTCAATGGGTCACGATATATTATAATCCTTATTACCTTTATAAGGGATTATAGGATCCGCAGACTATACAGCGCTGCTGGGAATCTGAAATAGAATGATTCTAATTCCTAGTTCATTACTGTTTGGATTGACTAAATGAAAGATCACTTTCTTTTCTAAAGAACAAAATTTAACAAAGTGTATTGTTACCTTTTTGCAAACAATATAGTGAATTTAATAAATGATTTCGATGTTAGGCCTTTGATCAAGATATCTTTGAATTTAGAGTTTTATACCGCGGTTAACTTATCTATTCTTCGTTGATGTCCCTCGAAGACTTCTCAGTCGAAATATCTTGCTAGCTTGCCGTAGTCCAAAGTTCCAAGAAATCCTCTTCTGCTCCTATCCAAGATGGTGTCAAACTATCAAAATTATCAGTCCTGATTACGTCCTATGACATAGTCCCGAAACCTATAACTCGATTACCACTCCCGACAAAGTCCCAATTTATGCGTCAATATTACTTCCACATGCAATATCTGCAATATCATTTACTGTCCTTAAACTTTCACGATCTGAAAAACCCGACTCTGACTATCTGCGTTACACTCGCTCCCTCTCACAACCTACGATCCGTTCAGACACGGGATGCCGGTCAGAATATCTTCCTGCATGATTCACCCCTCGAAGCTTCGTATTAAACTACCTTCTTTTTTTTCATAACATTTGACCGTCCTTCTCTCACCCAGCCAATTCATGCGTTCGTTATATTTTGATGTAGCTGACCTTTCGATCGTCTAAACTTCTTAATGCATATTCCACCATATTGTCTTCAAATAAATGTTAGTTTATATTCATGTGACATATCGGTATGTCACAATACGAAACAAAACATCCTGAAAATTACTTCCCTCCTAGACAAAACAAATATCGTCTCAGTGTCACAAATTCCATCAATTGGCAGTTTGGAAAAAATATGATCGGTCAAAGGTCATAATCGAAGAAGTCCCCCTGAGGTGGAAGTAGCGGACCTGGAATGGGGACCTTACTGAAGACGTCGTGACACTCGGAAACAAAGGCCGTGTCCTGCGAGGGTACAACAGGCGGCGACGCGCGACTGCTTGCGCCAGTTTCAAATTTGATATTTCTGAGTTTCCGCGGGAGAAAGCGCGTGGTGTTATACGCACGCGACAGGAAACGCGCGACTCGTACTCTTAGCTCTGAGGACCGCTGGCGATCACGCGTCATTAAAGAGGCCCTGAAAATATCAAGAAGGCCCATTGACTTAAATAGAGATGATGGTCTCCGCCTGAAAACCACATGGAAACAGGCTTTCTCGACTCGCCAACACGGACACCCCCACGGCCGACCAATGACGGACATCATTCCCGGCCGCCGATTGGCTGTTGATGCATTGCCTCTCAGACGGCTCCTTAACACAATCGTTTTACTCATTAATTCGCCTCAAAATTTCTCCCTCTTTTCATTGCTACCCTTTCCAAGCGCCCTACTTGCTCCCCTATCCCGCTAAAGCCCCGTTTCCCTGCACCAATCCCGTACCACCTGCTCGCTTCCTATTGGTCGTCACCTTGACCAATCCCGTTCACCCTTCTCCTCCATATGAGGTGGCTTCGCTAGGCATTCGGTAGCATTTAAGAAAGGCCTCAACATGTTGGCCGAAATTCAATTATTTTATGCCCAGGCTGTGTAGAAGATAATCAAATGATTGATAAACTTCTCCACGTCAGACACACGGACACAGAGCTTTATTACTACTTTCATAGAGCAACCTCAGAACCCAGAAAAAGACTATTAATTAAAGGCCTTGACCCTAACATGCAGTTTGAGCCTATCAGAGCTGAAATAGAAGACAAAGGCATTGTTGTTCACCACTTGGGTGAAATTAAGACGAAAATTGCACCAAACACCTTCAAGGTACAGGAATTTACAGTATAGAATTAAACCAATCTCAAATCGCTGAACTTAAAAACATTAAATTTTATTCGTATCTAAAAATAAACTTTGAAGAACCGCACGATCAGGCCCGCATTCCGCTATGCTCAAATTGCTGTGCATGGGGCCACACAAAGAACGGGTGCAGACGGCAAGCACGTAGCAAAGGGTGCGCAGGAATCCACAATTCATCACAATGCCCGGTTCAAGACGAGCTTTGTACACAGCCGAAGTGCGCCAACTGTTCAGGTCCGCACCCAGCTAGCTACCGCGAATGCCCCTTCCATCCAGAAGCAATCCGCGTTCGTAATATTCAACTACAAAAACTACGAGAGCTAGAAATAAACGCACCGCCGCCGCAGCTAATCAGAGCCAACTTCCACAGCCCCATGAGTTCCTCCGCTGAAAAAACCCGCAACCGGGACTCCAGCGTGGTGGAGTAAATTCAACCAATCAGGGGACAGCCAAGAAACCGTCCAACCAATTACAGAGCAGCCAGCATCCGGTGTAGTCGCCGACATCAAAGAGCTAATTAATATCTTTAAAGGGTTTAGTATATATAGTATATTAGTAAAGGGTAAAGTATATTGTTAATGCAGCAAAAACTGCAATTCAAATTCTCAAAGGCCCAGGCGATATTATCAGCAAAATCTTTGCAGCTTTTCAATCAGCAACGGAATTCTTCTGACATATATTGCTAACCGATTATACAACATCGCTCGTGGAATACGAACAGAAAACAAAACAGTTAATAGAAAAATTCAGCGAAGATTATTCTATTACCATTTTATTAATGCAAGAAACCCACTTAAACAAAAATCAACAATTTAAATTGCGTGGTTACCACCTTTATCGAAACGACCGCACAGCCACACAAGGCGGTGGAACGGGAATTGCAGTGAGGCGCACTCTTCCTCATACTCACTTAAAATCTCCCCAGTTCGCTAATCTAGAAGCTACAATGGTAGAAACTGGAACAGTTACAGAACCAATAAACTTCATCTCCGCATATAGAAGCCCGTACTGTAGAATATAGAAGTCAGTACTGTTGTTAATAGAAGACTTAGAACCCATTAGAACATTAGGCGCCACCATAGTATTAGGCGGTGACTTAAATGCAAGAAGATTAGAAAGGGGGTTGTCGAATAAATTCTCCGGCAGGCAACGCATTGCACCATTTCCTTGATATCCATCAATCAATAGTACTTCAACCACCTTTTGGCCCAACGTGCATACGAAATCACATTTCTCTAGACATTTTAGACCTCATCATCCACTCTTCTTCTCTACAACCCACAGTGCCACGCCCACTAAATGAACTGAATTCCGAACACCTGCCAATTATATGTTCCTTGCGTCCCACAAGGAACAGTACTTTCACCTCTACTCTTCTCCCTATACATCCATGATCTCCTTCAATCAACTCACGTTTCGGAATACCTCTTGCAACAAAATTCCCAAACACTGTAAGAGCAGAACGAAGTCTTCAAGACGCCACTAAAGATTTATAAAACTGGTGTAAACTTAGCGGAATAACTATCAATCACAACAATTTTCAAGCAATTTTATTTAGCTGGAAAAGAGAGAAGCCGCCCACGCTCTTTCCGACTAATGGAGTTCGTCTTCCCTGAAAAAACCGAAGTTACCTATTTAGGAATGAAATTTGACAATAAATTCCTTTGGAACCCACAATGAAAGCAAGCTGCGAAAACAATTGGATCACGCTTAGCGAGGATCTCTATCCTATACTCGGAGCTAAATCAATTTCAAATCAAACAAAAATTATGCTCTATAAATCATGCATCCGTCATGCGGGCACCTACGCGTGCGTTACTTGGGCTACAGCCGCAGAAGATATCATCCGCCACCTCACCAAAGCAGAAAACCGATTTATCAAAATAACATGCCGCCCAGAACCAGGACAACCATATATTAATTATCTTAAAAGACTAGAAGTCCCACCAATAACCCAAATCATAACAGAAAATGCAAAATCCCAAATTAAATCAATTTTTGAAAATCCAGACTTAAAAAATCTATTCCAGCAATGCGTCCAGTTAATAAAATGCCATCAACCGGGCGGGGCGAAAGCACTTTCCATCTGACGATCGCTGCCTACAACCGCCTTAAACCAAGCTAACTTCATATTTTAAAACATTAATTGAGATTTATTTTAATAAAAATGGCCATATAATATATCATCACCATCAAAGCTTAATCACGGTAAGCGGATTAGCCGCGCTCTTTAATAATTCAACCTTTTCCTATCCCTCTATCTACTTATACTCTTTATCCAACATTTCTATTTATTAATATTACCACCGCGCTGTGCGTGTCCGCCGCGTCTTACAACGAATAATTAAAATCAGCAATTACAATGTTTGTCAAGGCCTCGTATTGGTTCCCAGCACCCCACTGCTGAATCCCCCGGCGGAAGAGCGCCAGTTAAGGCGCAAGCCGCCCCGCTCATATATACTCCACCACGGTGAAAGTTGAGCGAAGCGTCTGCCACCATTACAGAGACGCGGCTCATCCCGGGCAGTCGAGGCAAGACTGACCGCGGAAGCCTACGCAATCGTAATGCAACTTTCGTTCCCTTTCTGCTGTCTGGAAAATGGCTATCTTTTAGGCGTTGATTACGCAGCTCAAGCAACAGTACTCTTATTTCTGGCAGCGCGGCACCTACCATCTCTGTGTGGATATTGTGTAGACCTGGCGCTTTCCTCTTCCTCGCAGTGGCTATCGTACTTTATAGTTATCGCAAGTTGATGGATTCGTGCGCTCCGTGATCCATATCTTCTGTCGTTTCTTGCTTCATTTGGAAGTGGGCTTCTTGTTCCCCTTCTGTGTCTTCAGTGTCCACTGGAAGTAGGTCACCAAGCAGCTTCTGGAGTGATTTCTTCCAGGTGGTCTGTTGAACGATATTCACAGCAACTGCAGACAAGGCTTGTTTCACTCTCACCTTCTCTAATGCGATCTTGAAAGGTATACCCCATGGGTTCACCTCTGTTCCCTTTTGATCACACTCGATCCAGGATTTCGTTTTATTCATTCTAACCAATCTGTAGTTGCTAAAACTGAAAGAGAGCAATTTAAATTTCGTGTTAAGAGTTAGGAAAAAAACTGAGGTAGTTTTACGAAATTCTATGTAGACCGTAACCTTTCATTTATTTAGAACTTTATATGTACAAACTTTCATTAAGAGCGGAAGTTCTATTTAACTATATTAGTTATGCATGCACAAACATTGTTCTTATCTAATATACAGGCTAATTATAATTTTTAGGAAAGTAGACTGTAGCCTAAATTGTGCCTTAAATTATACTCTTCCTTTCGGGTAAAACCACATCGAAGTCATCGAAGTCGGTTTAGCGTTCTCAAGGATACCCCGGTAAGACGGGCGGTTGTAAAAACAATAGAATGGGTTTTATATCACGAAAACAACCGTATGAGATTATAAAAAGACGGCTATTTTGTAATCTCAGATAGACATTTCGATTTTAATTATATATACTAGCAGAACTGAAGTACCCATTTTATGGTCATTCACATTTCATGGCCAAACACAATCTACAAAATTTCATTAAGATCGAAAAAAGGGGTAAACATATAAAAGTTTAAGAAAACTAAAAGTATAAAAAAACAAACCAACAAATTACCATTCTTATTTACAAAACAGGAAATAATAATTCGAAAAATATCCTAATTTATGCCTATAGTTACTCTACTTTCAATTAATATCCCATCGAAATTGGTTTAACCTTTCTGGGGATTAGCCCAGATAGGGAGACAAAAAGTTTGCCAAAGAAAATATGTTGATGCAAGAAAATACGAGGGGAAGTGAATTGGTGGGTATACTGTCATCAGTCCTGACATTCTAAGAGGTAACTTTTTTAAGTTTTTTGTACTGTCGACTAAAAAACTTTTTTTTCTTCAATTTTTGTATCTAGTATTTACAAAATATATCCATACAAGCGCTATTGTTGAAAGAGATCGATAACACTGTCATTCCCAATTACGAGTAAATGGATTGTTATTTCAGCGCATGTTGATATTATCGAATCTATAATTAATCCTTTTGAAGGGTTCATTATAGATTCGGTGGTATCAACACCACACAATTGATAGGAAGGCACATTTTTTAAGGTTTGAAATTTTCTATCTTGTTCAAAACGGGTTAGTGATGCAATGAATTCATTCGTATTCTGTACTGGTGGTATCAACACCACACAATTGATAGTAAGGCACATTTTTTAAAGTTTGAAATTTTCTATCTTGTTCAAAACGGGTTAGTGATGCAATGAATTCATTCGTATTCTGTACTAAACCCCGCATTACTTCGAGCTTTAGGAAACTTTAGGATGAGTAGCCTCCCTTTATTTTATGAGTCATAAAGCCATACTGATACTGTAATGGCAGCGAGTGAGGTCACGATTAAAAGGATTCGCCTCCGGTATTCTTAACAGCGACTATTAAAGAAACAGTGCCTTATCCGGTGTAGACATTCAAATCCAGAAATGGGCATACGAATGGTTGGTTGCCTTTACAAACGCCGAGTCAATAATTTACGAACTTTTGTCAAAAATAATATGGATTGGCCAGGAAATTTTAAAATATACATTTGGAACGTCCCGAAATGTTAACGAATTAATACAATAAATTTTATCAATCTAGAAATCTATATTAGGAACGAGTGTAAGGAACAGCTCGTTCATTAGAAATGTTTATTACTGTACCAGAGTTCATAAAACGTATTATTAAAACTGCTTTTATAATAAAATTAATTGAACTCCATTGTATTAGTTGATGTTATTTTAATTTTAAATAAAACAAATTATTTTTACTTGAGTTAAAAATTGATTTTCTCGAAAATATATATAGAAATTGGTTTTCACAACTGTAATAGGTCAAATTTAATCAATTGAGCGTCACCTTTTTAAAATTTACAAAATCCGCAATTTTATAGCAAAATTAACATTTTAAAAAATACAGTGCTAATGAATTACAAAATTCGAAATAATGAACCGGGAGGTATGGCAGAGTGCATCAATTGATGTTACTGCAATGGCTCTGGACGGGAGGTTCAACTTTCGAGCCTCGAAGGTCGCAGAATTTTCGACACTTGCTTGCCAGCTAAGTCGAATTCAGTCTCTGTCTGGAGGAGAATTCTAGCGGCCGGCTGATCTGATCGGTAGTTTTCCATGGTTTCTTCGATGAACTCCAGGTGAATGACGTAGCAGTACTCCAACAAACGGGCCTCGGACCGCGCGCGGTCTTTCCTTCCTCTCCCTTGTCCTATCCTCACTCCTTACACACACACACACACACACACACACACACACACACACACACACACAATTACAGAGCCACTCATGTGGAGAGCCAGTATTACCGTTGACTGCACGACTCAGATCAAAATATCGGGGCTCCTTGGGTTCGAGTCCCGCCGTGGTCAGTTATCAACTCTTGGATTCATCAGCTGTCCGGAGGAGAATTTTAGCGGTGGGCTGCTCTGATCGGTAGTTTGCCGTGGTTTCTCCGATCAGAACCAGGTGAATGCCGGAGCAGTACCCTAACAAACGGGCTACGGACAGGGCGCTGTCATTTCTTCATCTTCATTATCTAATCCTCTCCTCTTACATACACTTATAGGAAGAACACTATCAGACATGTCCGCACATCAGCGGGGTGCTAGAGCTTGGGCGGTGCCCCGCCGTGGGAGATATGTGGGCGGGAACATACCCTGCAAGCCCGCGTGTAGGTCGATGGCGGGTCTCAGCAACGAGCGAGGGAGGAAAACCACCCCCTCTCGGGATAAAAATATTTACTAAACTAGCGGGACTAATAATTATAGCAATTTAAGTGCTCAGAGAAGTCAATTAATCAATCGCATTTCGTGGATGAATCCTTGCAAAGAATCTATTACATGCCGCCCAAGTTGTGAAAGCCGCCAAATACTGTCAGCCTCGCCTTGAGAGTGAGTTCAGAATCTTCTCACACAATAGGTATGGGAAGTATTCGAGAATCCGCTTACTTCGCTGGACCTTTCTCCGTATTATTTCACCCCGTATCAAAATTGAAAGAGCCTTGCGTGAAACACGTTTTAGGGTATGTGAAGTCCTTGCTCCAGCAATGCGATCTGTGATCAAAAGATGTTGATGATGCGACTACGTGGCGCTTTCCTTATTCTTGGCAACGTTTAGTGGATTCTTTAGTAGAGTATTTGGCAAGACTGTATGTGGCATTGGCATGTCATACGTTACTTATTTGCTACTTGCTACTTGGCATTCATACGTCTGCGTATTAGCGTGTGCATGTAATTTACTCGTGGTAATTATGAGAATAGTAAATGAGAAACCAATGATTTATTTTTCTTATTTTCTTTTCCTCTGTCCTGTTATATCTTTTGTAATAATCAGATGGTTTGCATTAAACATTCGCATGCAACCAATAGTCTACATAAAAATGTCTTGTCTGAACAGAATTAGAGAGTTTGTGCTCCCTCGAACGTTAAAGCACTATCGATCTTCTGCTCATGCGCAGTTCAAGTTTCGCATCACTTTTGTGCTTTAGCGCATGCGCAGAAGATCGATAATGCTGTCCGCTATGGCGTGCACAAACTCTCTATTATCACGTTATCTTGTCATGTTTTATGCGATAAACCTCGAACTTCAAAAGATTTACGAAGAACTTTCCCAATTCACGCTGATTCCAATATTGCATTATACGCGGATGACACAGCCCTATTTTGTACAACTTCCGATATCTTATTAGCGAAAGATTGCATACAAAATCATGTCGATGAGTGCATAAACTGGACACAGAATTGGAGAGTTAAAATTAACCCAGATAAAAGTGAGGCAAAAATCTTCACCCTTTGTAGACCACGAAATCCAACTGAGCTATCAATACTAGGAACGAAAATACCATGGGCCTCCTCACCAGTAAAATACCTTGGCATTTTATCTGATAAAAGGTTAACATGGAAACCGCACGTCAGTGCGGTTGCAAATAAAGCAAAAGCAAAAATTTCAAAATTATTTCCAATATTAAACCAGCGCTCTACATTGAAAATCGAATGCCGACTGCTAATATTCAAATCGATAATCCTTCCTACTATAACCTATGGATGCCCAATCTGGGGAGGTGCAGCTCCTAGCAATATTAATAAAATTAAAGTAATTCAAAATATATTTCTAAGGAATATTCTAAATGTCCCATGGTTCATTACAAATGAACAAATTCATCGAGAATTAAAAATTACAAAATTAGAAGAAATCATAGCTAAATTAGCTAACAATTTTTACACCAATCTGCATACCTCACCAAGTACCATCATTTATAACATGGGAAAAAATGCGGTGCACCTACGCATAAAGTCAAGATTTCCCAAAGACAAATTCAAACCCCCGTAAACCACTATACCCTCAGCTCCTTAACGTAATCATATTCCTTTCTCTTCTTAATTAACAATAAAATTAAATGAATAATTATGTCAGAGTTTAAACCTCACTTACCTTATGGATGGCCAATCCAAAAATGTTATATTAATAATCATATGTATTTTTAAAACGCTTGAAAGACTGTATTGTCGAAGAAGAAGAAATAAATTAAAAAAAGAACTTTCGGTATGCCTGATAATTTTGGTAGTCTTATAATCTAGTGTCTTATAATCTAGAGGTCAATTGTTAAATATGGAAGTGTTATAAAATTATGGGAAAGGGATCACAAACCTGAATTGAAATAAAGGAATCAATAGCGACAAAAACTTACAAAGCAACAGTTACTCCACAGACGAAGAGAAATTAGTGTCCGTGGTCAATACAATTGATTATTTTCCCCTTGATTGTGAAGCGTTTAGCCCCAGGGTAACACGACATCCTGAAGCGATTTCCATCGTGTGGTAATCAGTGACTCAGGTGGATGAGAAATCGAAGATCTAAGCGCTACGTGATGACACGTGAAGGAAAATTACTGCGTAACTTGTGACTGTGTGAGGGCGGTTCTCTTGTGATCCTAGTTGCTGGTGACGAAAGTCTAAATCCCAGTAAAAACATGAAAAGTATTTCACATAGCGGTTCTGTGCTCCATAATTTCGTAAAATTCTACGACTTCACTTCCCTGCCGATTCCCGTCCAAATCTATGTATTTTCATTTTTATTCATTACAGAATACACATATTTCTTCCTTTCTACCACAAGACCAAAGGGAGTTGTCACAGCAGAAGTCGTTCTGTGTCCTTTTACGTCTATTATGTGAAAATGAACGAATTTCTTTCCAGGCTAATAAAGGTGTAAATAAACAGAAGTGTGAAGCTATTCTTGTCAAGTACTTAATATACGTACACTGATTAACACAACTTTCCGTTGAATAAATCTTCGTCAGAGCCTGATCTAATAATGAGTAAACGTTGCTGGAGTTATCTAATTAGACGGCAAACGTTCTTAATGCACTATTTGTTATTAATTAGTTTTTTTACCCCTATTGGAGTACGCTATTCTCGTTATTTCTACTCGTGTGTTATTATCTTCAAAAATTTCACATTACAAAACGTTTATCTGTCCGAAGAATAGGAGTTTTTCAGTTTAGGCTGGAAAACATATTAACCTAGACCTCGAAATACCCAGTACAATGTTATTAGCAAAAGAATCGTCAAATGAAATAAAAACCTGTGTACTATATTCAATTAGAAATTCTAAATTCGAATAGGAAGTTAATTTTTTTCAGTGAAGTTTATATTTAAATATTGATTTTTTTAATTATGGGATGGCTATTATAGTGTATATGTAATATGTATAGTATAAATATAATATGGTTATTTTTTGATATCTCCGCTCTGCGACATAGGATCACTACACTTTGGTGTAGAAAGATCCTTCAATTTAAAATTGAAATGAAGCGTTACTAGAAGTCAACTGTCCGGCAACACTGATCCAGACTACGATAATTGCTCCCAAAATATCATAATTTCTGAAACTATCAACATTTAAACATTTTCTCTCGTGTAAAACTATAATTTATAGATATGTGTGAATAACACATAAGTTTTCATACTCTGGCATCTTAAAGCATTTCTGTACCGGTAATCGCTGGCGAAGTTGTTTCTGGGACTACACCGGTAAAGACTTTTTATAGAACTAGTTCGGTGAAAATTAGCAATGTGATGCGCAGTAACATATCCATTGTGGCTAATGCACGGCATGCATTACAGTTTAAGAGGTAAGTCTACAGAAAGGCGTTGTTGACGCTTCGGCTGAAATGTGAATGTTTTTCGACTCGTTTAAAAACATTTACATTTCGGCCGTTAATTATACTAGTTTGCGCCTCGTCCGGAAAATAAAGTTTTTCGCATTCAATGCGAACTCAATTTCTTTTACCACTATCGGCACCGCCGCTTTTCGTTTCGAGTGGCGAAGTGGACATTCGGAAACAATTTACTCGCGTTTTCGGCCTTGGTAACTAATTCATTATCCTTCTAAATTCTCCTGATACAATTTAATCATGATTTCCTGTCACTGCTAAGTACGAGCAATCGTCTTCTCTTGATTCACTTTCGCCCAGATGCGGCAAACCCATTTTTGCCACACGCTCAGAAATCTCTCCACAAAGCCCGCATTGTGTCTTTATTGCCGCGTGGCTTATCAAAAACGCCCCATTACCACTCGTTGATTAGCGGCTCATTCGGCTCGCGCGAAGTCCGCTCCCCCGGACGACGCCGGATGCATCCACGCTGGGCCGAAACGGGCCCCAAAGCGGGCACTTGCGATTTTTTACTTCCTCGTACACGTAGTAATACAGAGTACGGAGTAATACAGAGTACGGAGTAATACAGAGTACGGAGTAATACAGAGTACGGAGTAATACAGAGTACGGAGTAATACAGAGTACGGAGTAATACAGAGTACGGAGTAATACAGAGTACGGAGTAATACAGAGTACGGAGTAATACAGAGTACGGAGTAATACAGAGCACGGAGTAATACAGAGTACGGAGTAATACAGAGTACGGAGTAATTCAGAGTACGGAGTAATACAGAGTACGGAGTAATACAGAGTACGGAGTAATACAGTACGGAGTAATACAGTACGGAGTAATACAGAGTACGGAGTAATACAGAGTACGGAGTAATACAGAGTACGGAGTAATACAGAGTACGGAGTAATACAGAGTACGGAGTAATACAGAGTACGGAGTAATACAGAGTACGGAGTAATACAGAGTACAGAGAATACACAGTACAGAGAATACACAGTACAGAGAAAGTTATGTAATGCTACGGCAGAAACCTGCGATATTTTTTTTTTTTAGGTGTCAATTCTAGAAATTTTAATAGACTTCGAAAAGTAGACGTGAAAAGTGACTCACTAGCTTTGAAAACACAGGGATGTTTTATTGTTTTTGTTTAATGATAAATTAATGTATTTACACGTAATTTTGAATACATTCCAAAATATAATTCAATTTCTAAACAAATTTTGTTTGCTTTTTGAATTGATTTAGAAAATTAAAGATTGCAATAATTATCGCTTAAGTAAACGAACTTAATTGGTCGGTTTAAAAATAAACAACAACCCTGTTTAAAAATAAACAAAATAAACAACAATACTCTTTTAAAAATTAAAATACTCGTATGTTATAATTAGAACCCGAAATTTCAAGCATTTATTTTACCCAAATTAGAAGCGAAAATTCATTTACTTTTCCTAGAATTACTTTCAATTACTTTTCCTAGTAAAAAAAGTCATGGAAACAATAAAGAAACTTTTTAAAAAACAATTGTAAAAAATAATTAAAATGAGTCAATTTTTTATTCTTACTATAAAATTTGCATCAACATTTTCACGAAAGGAAACGATCTTTTCTTTGTAGTCTTGATTGCACATTACCACCAATTTTTTTGCACACTCTATCAGAATGATTATTTTTCAGTTTCACTACTGAAAATTATTCTTAGTGGCATACTGAATTTCGGGATGTGGACTATGAGTTTGCATCACTCATGATGCTGTCTCTACGAAATGCTATTGTGGACTCTCTTTCGACTCTTGGAGTGGTGTAAGTGAGAACGCGGTTATTGTTATGGCTCTTCGCCCTTCTGTAATCGTCAGCTCTGGGAAGGGCCACATCGTATGCCACATGCAGAAAGTTCTCTCCTCGAAAGGGTTCGGAAATATATTCAAAGATAGGATGTTTTTGGGGGGAAGCGAACAGAGTCTTTTCAATTAAAGAAATCCAAAAATCTTCACTGGTATCATCTTCCTTTCTCTTTTAGTTTTCTAAGATTTTCTGAGCCTGAGGACTCTGCTTGCAGAGAAAGACAAAATGCGAAGTGCCTTCATGTTGTCCAGGTTTACAGTAATGTTTCCAGATTGATTGAGATCAGTGCCTAGAGAGAGGTCGGTGCCAAGAAAAAGGAAAATAGCGACGAAATAAATAAGGCAGAGTAGAAAAATAGGCATCGGAAGCTAAAATAGGTAAAACAGAGAAAATGAAATTATGCTAAAACCACTCCGAAAGTACTGATGTTTTATTCCAATTGTTAAAAGTATTAAAATTGTGAAATAATAGAAAAGCATTCCAGTCAACATTCAAGCGCTAGTTGTGATAACAATGATGACAAGTGAATAGCAGTTGGCCCTCCAAAAATGGTGGAAATGTTTCCATTAAACGGAGTGGAAAAAATGACCCATTTTCACTATTTAATGTAATTTTAACTTTTCAAGAAACTGAAAAGATATAAAAATTTAAAATTCAAAATTTACCGTCTTACGCGTATTTTAGTGTCAATTTACAGTTGAAAACAAGACGTCGAATAGCGCGCGCTTTGGGGCCCTATCCAGACCACTGTGCGACGCGTCGCCGCGGTGATTCACGCAGCAAGGGGGGGGGGGAGTTATGGCGTCATGGTGCGAAGGAACAGACTCGTTCGAGAACTCGAAGGAGGCGTTGTGTGCACGCAATGGAAACCGCATAGTTAATAGACGAGCCTTTTTCGTTCTGTGGTTCAAGAATCTTCTCGCATTTTCTCTACGAAGGAAATTGAATGTTTGCATTTGTATATTCTAAGTCCTTACTTTTCAATCAACATTAATTGTGCAATGTAATATATATTTATTACTACTTATAATGTTGGTTGTAAATAGTTTACAAAAAATATATTTAACGAATTATATATATATATATATATATATATATATATATATATATATATATATATATATATATATTCTTCTTGATACTTTTCTAAGGAACTTGGTATATAAACTTCACCATGAAGTACACACTATTTCTATGACTTAAATCTGTGTAGAATTAGATCTATTTCTATTCAGTCGAATTTATTGGGTGATATTTAATTTAAATGAGAAGTTTCGGAACATTGATAAGGTTATCTAACTACTTCACTTCGTATTAATGAGTTTTGCGTGCTTGTTAAACGATTTGATTAAACTAGCTGTTCTTTGAAACGTCATCAGTAACTCGTTGGACCCTATCTTTCCTTTTCGAGCACACCTGCAATGAATCTCTTTTTTCCTTCTTTCTTTTGCCTACACATGTACAGGTATATGTTGGTACTGTCAGGTTCCCTTTTCCTTGACCCGACTGAGATTGGGCAGGCCAACGATTGTTACAACAGCGTCTACGACCGAGAGGTCTTAGGATTAGAATCCCGACGGTAGCGTATTTTCGAGAGAAACTCACAGCTAGGTCGAGTTCAGCCGCTATCTGGAGGAGAATTCTAGCGGCCGGCTGGTTGGATCGGTAGTTTTCACTGATTTCTCCAATCAACACTAGGCGAATACCGCAGCAGCACCCTAGCAAACGGGCAACGGACCGCGCGCGATCTTTCCTTCCTCTCTTTGTTCACTCCTCCCCCGTTCACACAAACACATACGCGCGCGCGCGTGTATCACGCGCACACACACACACACACACACACACACACACACACACACACACACACACACACACACACACAAGCCCTTTACTACCATCATATCGGGAGATCAGTCTGGTGCTTAGAACTTGTGCCGACTGGGGCATTATCCCTCTGCCATTATAGCTGGAGGGAGTAAACCCCTGTAAGTGGACACATAGGTCGGTGCCAGATCTCATGTTTTGGCGGGAGATATTGATTTTTGATTGACTGATTAGTCATTTTGGGCAGGTCAACTGCTAAGATCATTAGTCCCGTAAGTGAAGTGCATGTTTCTCTCGGGAGATGGCAGTGATTTTGCCGCGCTGGATGGTGAGTCCGGCGCCGACCTACCTTCAACTAGCATTATTGACCCCAGCTAGGTATCTCCCAACAGCGGGGCACCGCCACAGCCGGGAGAAGCTCTTAGTTCCCGACCGTTCTCCCGACGCGAGTGGTAGTGAAGTGCATGTAAGTGTAAATGTATGTATGTAAGGGGGAAGGATAGGATAAGAAAGAGGAAGGAAATATTTCTCGCAGTTCGAGGCCCGTTTGTTGGGGTATTGCTCCGGTCTTCGCCTGATGTTCTGGCGGGAAAGCAACAAAATCCCTTCCCTAGTTATAACATACAATACACTTACGGACCTAATGGCCAGGACTGTTGATGCACTCAGCAACACCAAATAATCATTCATTCATTCGTTCGTTCGCTCGTTCATTCGTTCATTCGTTCATTCGTTCATTCATTCGTTCATTAATTTGTTCATTCATTCGTTCGTTCATTCGTTCGTTCGTTCATTCGTTCGTTCGTTCATTCGTTCGTTCGTTCGTTCATTCGTTCGTTCATTCGTTCGTTCATTCGTTCATTCGTTTGTTCATTCGTTTGTTCATTCGTTCGTTCATTCGTTCGTTCATTCGTTCGTTCATTCGTTCGTTCATTCGTTCGTTCATTCGTTCGTTCATTCGTTCGTTCATTCGTTCGTTCATTCGTTCGTTCATTCGTTCGTTCGTTCGTTCGTTCGTTCGTTCGTTCATTCGTTCGTTCATTCGTTCGTTCATTCGTTCGTTCATTCGTTCGTTCATTCGTTCGTTCATTCGTTCGTTCATTCGTTCGTTCATTCATTCGTTCATTCATTCGTTCGTTCATTCATTCGTTCGTTCATTCATTCGTTCGTTCATTCATTCGTTCGTTCATTCATTCGTTCGTTCATTCATTCGTTCGTTCATTCATTCGTTCATTCATTCATTCGTTCATTCATTCGTTAAATCAATCAATCAATCAATCAGACTTCCCCCAACGTCTTGTGGCGGTGCCGTCGTGTACGGGCGTGGCAGGCGTTGGCGCGTCGTCGCAGCGTCTGGCGCGCCGGGTGACGCGTCGCGAGGCGTCGCGGCGCGTGCGTGCCGGAGCCCCCTCCCCCCGGGGGCGTTTGTATGCCGCGGGGGCCTGCGGGCGGAAGCCACGCGCCGCCCCCGCGCGCTCCGGACGCGTGGGCGGGTCGCGGCCCGCATAATTCGGCTCGGCATGAGGAGGAACTCTCCGCGTGGGGTGAGGGGCGGGGTGATGGAGGGCGTGTCGCTTTTTTGGCGCCGCCGCCGCCGCGTGCCGCGCAGTCATGGAAAGTGAAGTCATAAGCGCCGCTGGGTTTGAGGTGGGGCAGCCGGGAGGGACGCCTGGGGAAGGAGAGGCTGAAGTTGCGTGCCGGCCCCTGTGACGCCGGAGCTTGGAATAGTGTCCTACTATACAGGGTCTAATAATAATGAAAATAATATAATAATAATAATAATAATAATAATAATAATAATAATAATAATAATAATAATAATAATAATAATAATAAACCGAGCGAAGTGGCACGGTGCATTGCACGCTGACTTCTCAGTCGGGAGGCCCAGGTGCGATCCCCTGGACGGCCATCGTGATCGGGGTTTTCGTGGTTTCTCTTGGCCATACAGGCGAATACTGGGATATAACATCTTATAGTACGACTGTTCCTTACATTCCAAGAATACCCCAAAACCTTGCTGTTGTGTAACGTGACACGTAAATCGCAAATAATTAATATTGGGCAGCCATTTCATTGGAGCCTGATATGACGCTCATGCTTATGAAAGTTATGACATCAGCTCTGTTATTAGCAATGACGCACTTAGTATGAGGATTCAATCAGTATGCGTAGTATGAAAATATGCCGAATAACCCATTCAATATTTGCATTTTTGAGACTAAATCGAAACTATTTCATTGTTTTTCTTTTCGAGTTTCTGGGTAAATAACGAAACTAAATACACTTCTCACATAGCCTAAGGCTGTATAACTTTGTTTCAATTTCTGTGCGCAAGCGAAATTAGTAATAAAGATGATAATAATATGTATTATATTATTATTTGGGTGTTTGAATTTCATGTTTCATAGAAAATTGAATATAACACCTCTTTCCATAACGTACGAAACGTACTTATCATTGTCATTTGTTTTCTGTTCGTTAAGTCTCTTGCAACATAGTGAGAGTTACTATCTCTCCTTCATAAAAAAGGAATATTGATTTCACTCAAAATTTTCTTTTTCACCCAGGAGTATCAATCCGCATCAGACATTAATGTTTTCACCATTTGATTTTGGCCACATTGGCTCCGTATTCCATGGCTATTCCAATGCATCGTCTCATTCACAATAATTCATTTGTAATCATTTTTATATCACTGACGAACCTCTGATCACCTTACCATCTTAATACCGATGTCGATATCTATCCAAAGTTTTGCAACTCCATCAGGTAATGGAAGCTCTATCCGCTTTTTGAGATCCGCAGTTAAGTCCGTTGAAATCATCTCAAATCACATTCAAATCGCGTACGTTTCAAGAGTAACGTGAAGGAAACTGACATCAAAGTACTTGGAAGTTCCTGGTACTTGGAAGTTTCTTAAGATCTTATGCACTTCAGGTTTCTGAGGCGTTCATGTCAAACGTGATTCAGGAACTTTTTCCTCATACCTTCCACAGAATTTCGTTTGCATAGTAGGCTTTCCCTTGCTAATAGAGATCTCTCTAAAAGTTCATGTTATAAAGTTCAAAAATTTATAAACGTTTCTCGATTTTTCTTGCAAAAACCGGTATGTGATCGTGTAGTTGACATCATTCTAATCGGTTCCGTGCAAAACACTAAAAAAATGTATTTAAAAATTGCGATCGTGAAATAAAGATTGAAACGATATTTTTTTTTCAATTTTTGCTTTGATGAAATTCCCAATTATATCGAGGCCTTACGGCCGGATAGAGTGAGTGAGCGGAATGGAACTGGGAGGCCGGAGCATGGCTGGATTGCAGAGATGTAAATAAAACACGTTCTATTTTGCATTTATCCAACATACATTTTTCATTCTTTTTTGTCTCATGGATTATGGTATATTTTAGCAGAGAATGTGATAACTTTCCTATGGTACTGGTACAAATAATGTTAATTCATGTCAGTTCTGCTTGTTTTCAAATTACTCGTTTAAAGAAATGGTGCCAGAAGTAATTCTTATATAACGTTTTATTTTATCAATTATAATTCTTATTTTTCTCGTAGAAAATTTATCAAAACGATTCTCATACCTTCCCGCATATTTTTACTCCAACGTTTACCAAAAACTCGTTTACGTAGCATTGATGACTTCTAAAGCTATCTAGCGGGTAGGGATGTAACATGAGCAGTCAGGTCCCAACATTTGTGAGAACCTTCGCTGTAGAAAAATAGACTCTTGTTACAGCTCAGAACACGCACAGCGCAGCTCAGAACAATTGGATCTTAATAAAGGAATAGTAGCTACGTAAGGTTCGCAACCAGCCTGAGCCCCTTCCATAAGTTTCACTAAATTTCTTACATCTCACAAATGTTCCCCTACACTTCAAAGAAGCTATGGCATATCATTCAATCGTTAATGAAAACGTTTTACAACTTATTATATGGAATTAAAAGTGAAGGACCGAATTAATACGTTGAAAGGCTCTAAGCACATTCAAATTCTGGGACTCTCTAATAATAGTCAAATATCAAACTTACTAGATGATGAAAATGAATATACCAAATACCTTTTCATGTAGAAACCTTTCAGTTACAAAGAAATATTAATGTATACTAAATATTTGTGAACAAATATAAATTTTAGTTAAAAAATTGGGTCCGTAAGCATGTGCTTAATCTGTTGGAGCATAATCCTCCCCGACCATTTACACATTTGCATGAAAGGACACATGCCTTATTGGAGGAGAACCGTGCGAGGTCAGAGGTTGAGTCTACCCCACGCTCTTCGCCCATCTGCCCACCGAGAGGGTGCCCTGTGCACAGTCATGCCGATAGCATCGCCAGCAGCGGCGTCCGTGACGTGGCTTCATCTCACCGTTCCACCCTCACGTCGCGTCGACCGGGTTGTCGACGAGGGGTATCGGAGCGGCTTGTCGCTGGAGCACACGATTGGAGTTAAAGGCTTGGCAAGTTAATTACGGCCTATCTGATAAAACAACTGTTTGGTATGTGATGTTTTATCGTTTTTGTTTTATGTTTGATCTTCTTCTTTGTTTACAATGTACTTGGTGTCGCTGAAGATTTCAATTTTTAATTCCGGCTTGTTCTGGAGTATTTATTGCGACGCTGTAATGTATCTTTGTTTCCGAGACAATACTATAAATTTTGTGTGAAGTGATTGTAGAGATGTTTAATTGCATAAATCATCAGAATCATAATAATCATTCGAACCATCGGAATTAGCTCGTCTGTGTACCTAGAGCTACCCTATTTTTGGATAGTAGGTCTTTGCCCTAAAGGGATTGATATAGGCTTATTATTAATTGCATTAGCCTTTGGATCTTTGCCCAAAAACGTGTGCTTGGATCATAACATCTTGAACGGAGCCTCTTTGTTCGGCAGTCGTTTTTCTTATATAATTACTCAAATAACTATAATGTTCCACGTAGCTAAAATGTTCTGAAAGTATATGCAACAGAGCATTGGTGACTACATGTACTAATAAAATTGTGTTCTTAATCACAAAGTATATTACACAAGTATGGTTACTGTTGAATATTTTAAACGGAATTGGAGAATAAAAAATTAACAAAAAACGAACTTTCAGCATTTTTGCTTTTTTTGTCGTAATTTCTCATTAGTTGTCGCGAGATTCGAGGTTGTTTCTCTGCGTGGTGAAAATGAATGAGTTCACTGAAACATGCAATTTTACAGAGTACGCGCTCCTCCATTTGCTAGTGAGGCGTGAGTGTCATGTATTGTAGGGTGGAGACGAAGAATTCCGTCATGCAACCAGTAACGCACAACCATTGTGAATTCAGGCAACTCGCATGGCATTGACTGATATCGAAATTCTGAGAAAACCTAGACTGTATGAAGGAATGCACTTCCCGCCAGATGTTAACTGTTATTTTTATAATTGTCATCACCACAAGGTTCGTTGGGAGATTTTTCTCTCATTATTTTCAGAGCCTTGTGCTTAAATTGTGTTTATACGCATATTTTCTACGCATTGCCGTGAATGACCACGGAACATGATCAATGTATCCTCACGATGCGAATTAAAATCTGAAATTCAAAGGTGGAACAAGACAGATACCGAGATAGATAGATGCTGAGACAGATACTGAGACAGATGAGAAAGAGAGAGAAAGAAAGGGAGAGGGAGAGAGAAAAATCGAAAAGGAGCAGCACGAATCGAGTGTGAAAGAAACAGAAAGCAGGATACATGATGTGAGAGTGAAAAGTGATAGAGACACATTGATTCAATAGTTTCGTATTGATATACTCATAATATATTGGCCCAATGATATTTAGTTTGCGATTTTCCCCAATACGTCATAATCTACATCTTATTTATTCCTAATCTCTGCCAGCTCAAGTGGTAAACATTCCGTACCGTTACATATTTCTAAAATTATATAAAAATATTTTACATATATTTCCGTCTTGCTTTATTTCCTGCAAATTTATCAATTACTTAGACAGTGTCAATGCAGTTCAAAATTTCCCGCTCTATGCAAAAAAGAACCAAGTTATTTAGACTTTTGTCTTCAACTGTAATCCTTAAATGATTTTTACTCTCATTAAAATAGAAAATGATTTTTTCACCGACCGCATTAGACAAGAGTTCGGAAAGTGTTCAACAATATTTCAGTATTAGGAAATGTGCAAGACATTTCATTGGCGATCGATGTATGTGTTATCTAACAATACCTCAATAACATAATAAATCTATACTTCTATTCCATTAGAGCCATGGAATGTGTACGTTGCTTGAGAGCATCGTTGACAATAGTTTAATTGTTTTGTAAAAAAATGAATTCTGCAAAATTCAGGACCTTATGATGTTTCGGGGTCTTACGCGGCCGCTTAGTCGTCTTATCGTGAAACCTGCCACTGTTCTTAATAAGCAACCCAGTAAAAATAAATAGGCGGCAGTCACAGCGCGACCTAATTACACATTTGCATGGGAGGCGGAGCCGGTTTTGGCCAATTTTTTCGAATTCGGACGTTGCCGTCCGATGTGCGTGATTCGTTCAAATACGTACTGAAAAACTGCGGTTCGTTTAAACACGTACACGGAAATGGTCGTAGTGAACCAGAACGACGTTTTCCGACTACGTCTGAAATGTTCTGCTGTCGGACAAAGATCTGTTTAGTTTAGTTTAGTTTGGTTCAGTCAGATTCATTTGCCCGAAATCAGTTGGAGAGCCAAAGCCATCTGCAATACATTCGAACGGTCTTGATCGGGTTTCTCGCAAATGTTTCAGTGTGCTGTGAAATTAAAGGAATGCTCCGGCTAAATCGCCTGCAACATTCAGAACTTGTTCAGATGAAATAAGTTGAACGTTTTCGCTGACAGTCGTCTGGTAATGAACGGCCGAAATTAGGGCTGAATTGTCTGTAACATTATTCTTCCTAAGCATCACTACTACTCATTGAGCATTCAGATCATAACAAACCCAATATTAATAAATTGCGGAAAAAATATTGATGCTTATTGATCCATTAGTGCCCGAATTAATTTTACGTACATTTTAATTGCACGTCACGATTGTTGTCGCGCTCGTCCGCGTAGGACCGTTGTCAAAGCTACGTTCCCCGACAACGTCAGTGCGGACCAACCCCCGTTTACAATAAACCGACTTCTCCATGCAAATAAACCACAGGCATAGAGTAGCTAAGAATGGATTTACAAAGTTTGAAGCATCGCAAGTCAAGAATACGCCCTAAACATTCTCGGCTAAATAAATTTAAAAAAAAGAACAAGCAAATTCTGAATCATTGATACCAAAATGTAAATGGCGATGCATCGGTTCGGAACAAATCTGATTCCGCGTTGTCTCGAGCCCTATCTAGGCCACCGTGCATCCGCTTGGGCCGGGTGAGGAGGGCGGGTAGAGGCGGGGGAGGTGGGGAGGGGGCGGGGCTGGGCGAGGCGAGGCGGCGCGCGCCAGAGGAAGCGGGGGCGTCCCGGGCACCCGCGCTATTTGGGGCGCGCGCCGGCGGCGGCACTGGCCCAGATCTGCAACGGCGCCCCGACACTAGCGCTCCAAGTGGACCACGTCGGGAACTAATAACAGCGCGCTCGGGATGTCTGGCATAACCTCACTTACTTCATTTCCTTGTCGAAGAACGAATTATGTGAATTAAGAAAACGTCGTCAGTTAAGGGGAGAGACTGAAATAGGGCACACTGTTCTATTGATGTGAGTTAATATTTCGAAAAATGGGTAAGATGTGAATGGTTACTGGACTTAAAAACCAAAAATGTCTTTATGCAGCATTATGAGTTATGACTTAAAACAGATTTAGTAATGTTACCACTGTAACATTGTTAATCTTCATGGTTAAATCGAATTTGTTTGAAATATTAACAACGGTTTAACGAAAGTGTTTTAAAATGGAAGATATTCTTGGCAGAATTAAAGATGTTACTCAGAGGTGTCCAATTTTGAGAATCAGAATAAGTAATATGGAGAGGGAGGTCTGCGTCTAATTACCAAGTTTCTTTGCCCAAAAGGAGATGGTTGAGATGGTTGTTACAAAGGAGTTCGTTATTTCGACTAATCTCTTAAATAAAAATTATATTCGAAATAATTTAAAAACTACATGAACCCATTGCTCTACTACTATCATGTTTTGGAAGAAATATATCAGAAATGGTGAACCATAAGTTAGTATTCTGGATATAAAAAATATTAGTAAATGTCACAAATAAGAGAAAAACACAAACAAGAGATTTGTAAACTATTTAGACAAATATATTCGAATGAAATCCTCCGATTTCACAAGACAAATTATAACACTATTTCACTTCTAGCCAGAAACACATTCTGAAGGAAAAATGTTAATATCTTTTTTTGTTTTGCTTCAGCTTCTTCCGCGTAATGTAAACGGGAGAGTCTCTTACAAAGTGAACACGTTAGCTCCTAAGCATTGTGCCCACAAAAACCTCTCGCGTCCACCGCCGGCGACGCAATCCCGCTTCGCTTTCACCGATGGTGCTATGCTCTCGGAGGGAGTGGGTTCTGGTGATCACTGCGGCCATTGGGAGGGGCCGGGGGAGGAGGAGATGGTGGCGCAACGGCGGCTGACGTCACGGCCAAAGGCGGAGACAGCGCGGCGTCGCGGCGCCGCTGCCGACGCCTCCCCGAGGTCACCCACCTCCGCTCTCGCCGCGCCGCGCCGCGACGCACCTGCCGCCTCGGCCGGCCTGGCCTGGACGCCGTGCACGCGTCATGTGCAGGGAGAGGATTCTTATGCTCTAAACATTTTGAAATATTCTTTTATTGATTGATTTTTTCGTGTTTCCGGGCACGTCAACTGCTTTGGTCATTAGTCCCGTTAGTGTAGTGCACGTTTCCCCCCGGGAGATGGCGGTGATCTTCCCCGCTGGATGGCGAGATCCGGCGCCGACCTACCGTCGG
Organism: Teleogryllus occipitalis; assembly: GCA_011170035.1. Lineage (NCBI taxonomy): Eukaryota > Metazoa > Arthropoda > Insecta > Orthoptera > Gryllidae > Teleogryllus > Teleogryllus occipitalis. The sequence continues at coordinate 421,101 of BLKR01000612.1, read as the reverse complement.
ATAGTGGGGTTTCCCCCTAACCAGGACTCTCCCACCAACGGGACACGTTGGTGTAAGTGTGTGTGTGTGTGTGTGTGTAAGGGGAGAGGATAGGACAAGGAAGAGGAAGGACAGATCGCGCGCAGTCCGTGGCCCGTTTGGTAGGGTCCGGCATTCGCGTGGTGTTGATCGGAGAAACCACGGAAAACTGCCGATCAGAGCAGCCGGCCGCTAGAATTTTCCTCCGAACAGCGACTGAATTCGATTTAACTGAAAGGCTTGTGTCGAAAATCCTGCCGCCGTCAGGACTCGAACCTAGGACCTCCCGGTCAGGGGCGCTGCAGTGACACCAGTTGATGCACTGAGCTACCGCTTCCGGTAAATATTCTTTTGAAAGGAGACATTTATGACCTACAAATTCTGAAATATGCACTTTTATATGCAATAAAAATTAACAATACAGTAGAGTCTCAGTAATTCGAGGTGGACGGGACCGGACTTAGCTCGAATTAATGAATACTCGAATTATTCAAAGTGATTAATTTATTAAAATAGAAATATAACCACAACTTTTAAATTTCAAAGTAATTCTAATTTCACTGCTAATGGGACGAATTTCCTTTTCTTTTTTGTAGAATCCATCATGGAAAAACAACGATTCTATAAACTAAATTTAAACTCTTTCGAAGCTGACTTAAATTGCGCGTGCTAGAACTGAATTAATGGAACTACAGTCTGCACGTTTAAACTAATTGTTTGGCTAATTGGGTGTATCAATAACAATGCTACCGCACCAGTCCAACAACAATGCTTCGAACCGGTCAAACAACAAACAAAGAAACAAATGTAAATTTTACATGTCTTGGTCATTTCTTCGGGAATAAATTTATTTATTTATTTTAATTATTTTTTGGCAAGTCGGATTTAACTCGGATTTATGGAAAACTCGAACAGTCGAGACTCGAATTATAAAGACTACTGTATTTCCTTTCCTGTATAAACATTTCTTGATAAAATTCAGGAGAAACATGCTTTGAATGCAAATATTATATATATATATATATATATATATATATATATATATATATATATATATATATATGTAAACAAACTTAATATATTTTATCGCTTGAGAAATAATTGAAGTAAATATTCACTTTAGTGAAGTACATTGTATGTCTCGTTGCATTTGCTTGTAGGAAAGAAAAGCAACGCAATCTGTGACAAGCACTTTCTAATCAAAGAACGCCCACGAATAAATACTATATTCCATTAAAAAACGAAATGTTTTAAAGATAAGTCTTGAATTTATTAACGTTATTATTTAATATTATTTATTAATGTTAACTATTATTTGAGTTTATAAACGTTTCTTTCGCGAAGTATTCATACTAAATACCATTGTACGAGTATATTGAAAATCCTAGATAAAACCACTATCTTTTATTGTTATGATAATTTTGTCTTCTTCGGCAATAAATGAATGCGTGTTCTAAAATTCTGCTTTACATAGGATCACTTTTTTATTTATTGGAAAAATTAATGTTATAAAATGACCATTTATTGATTTCCATTCAGAACTTATGGCATTTTCAACGAACATGTGCATAAAGCCATCGTGAAAACCTGCATTCTGATCAGATCATTTTTCATTGCCCGTTTTATTTTAAGCGCGAAATTGAAATTGATTCAAGTTACAGTAAATAAAGTAGATTATTTGACACATTTGGAGTGTTAGTGTCAAAGAGTACTATTACCTTTTGTGTGAATTAATTGATGACGTACTAGAAACACAAAAATACATCCGCTTTACAATTGTTACGTAATTGATCATTTATTCAGAACATACTAAGTGTTTGTCTTGTTACTCCATTAACCTTCGTAAATGAAATAGATCCGGAATAGTAGGTATTAACTCTTTCACAGAAAATAGTATTTGAAAACAATTACGTCACCCTGATCAGTATGCTTTATAAGCTTCACGTTTATTTTTGATGTTAATATTACGTAACGTGTACATAGAACCAACACGACCCAATAAATTTTCTCATTATTTCATTTCGTAATTTATAAAATATTACACATATTCTCTGAATTGTGTAAGGTTTACCCAGAGAATATTGCAAAAGCTTACGTTTGTTAATTATCTACATTCCTTGAATCCTCGCATAATTCGTTTATAGTATTTCAACTGGAAGGTAGGCCAGTGAAACAGTTTGGTTCCCTTGCGACCCAACGTTTTACCAAACGTAATGAGCTGCGTTCAGAAAAGATTGATAATCATTGCCTTAGTGATCGGTGCGGCCACACCGGAAGAAAGCGCTATTAATTAGCATACAGGAAACGGCTGCACAATTATCAAACAATTGCCCGGTAACGAGCCCGCAGGCATTGTCCGGCCACGATGGAACGAGGTGCAAGCAGGGAGTACGCGAGGGGTGCATACCGTAAAGGCCCCTTTTAACCGCACGTGGAGTGAGGCGTGGCGTGCTGGGGCGGGGCGTGTCAGCGCTCTGCGCCGCGGGGCGAGGCGACGGAAGTGGTTCGGGCAGTGGTCAAGTATTTGGGGCGGAGTAGGACGGGGGTGGATGGACGGAGACGGAGTGGGTGGATGGATTTGCGTGGAAAGCCAATGGTCGGAACAGACCTGAGCGAGGCCGTGAGAGAAGGATGAGAACGAAGGACAAATTGAAGCGAGACAGTGTAGGAATGAAGAGTTGAATTGATTGATTTTTCGTGTTTCCGGGCGCGTCAACTGCTTCGGTCATTAGTCCCGTTAGTGTAGTGCATGTTTTTTTCTCGGGAGATGGCGGTGATCTTCCCCCGCTGGATGGCGAGATCCGGCGCCGACCTACCGTCGGCTAGTGGGGTTTCCCCCTAACCAGGAGTCTCCCACCAGCGGGGCACCGCCCCAGCCGGGACAAGCTCTAAGCTCCCGACCGGTCTCCCGGAGTATGTGGTAGTGTAGTGCATGTTAGTGTAAGGTAAGGGGAGAGGATAGGAGAAGGAAGAGGAAGGAAAGATCGCGCGCGGTCCGTAATTGCTTGGTAGGGTATTGCTTCGGCATTCGCCTGGTGTTGATCGGAGAAACCACGAAAACTACCGATCAGAGCAGCCGGCCGCTAGAATTTCTCCTCTTAGACAGCGACTGAATTCGACTAGCTGAAAAGCGACGATGACGCATATGCAAGTTCGTTATATAAAATTCTCATGTTCATTGGCGATCATATTCGACTTCCTAAATCCCTCAGAAGTTGAAAATGTTTCTTCTGAGACATTTTCATTGTATACATGTGACATGAGACATTTGCTCCTTTCTGGGAACTTGTTAAATACACATATTCGGCAGATCAGCGATTTTGATGCAGTCAAGGAAATTTCACCGAATACCAGTACATAATTCTGCCGAACACTTGTGCATATGGAGTTGCCTCTCAATAAGGATCAAATATCACATGTGTAAATGCATACAACTCACCTTACACGCAATTTCCAGCTATATATTCACTGGAACAAAGTTATCATTTTGCAACCCCTCCACATCATGCCCTGGATGTATGTAATATTTTTTCTGCCTGAACCCTTATGCATACCCTTGCAAATGGGAACACTCTTTTGAATGAAATGATCGTATTTGATGATCGTAATTGAGTCGATTTGCCATAATTGTTTTGAATACTGCACAAAATTATAACAACAACAACAAAAAGTTGGCTTTTGGGACGGGGCTGTAGCTCCCAACTTTCCCTTTTGAAGGAATGTGATGAGGCAAAAGTGCAGCGTACAAACAGGAATAGCCAGGCCCATGTAGCGGAACGGGATGTAAGGCAGAAGCGGGGAACAACAGGAGTGTCGGGGGGGGGGGGGAGGCAGTAGAGATAACAGACGGGAAGGATCACCGCTGGCGTGCCAGCGCGGGGCGTGGCGAGGCGAGGCGTGGTGCGAGGCGGAGCGAGGGGCGGGGCGCGGCGGCGTGTAGCGCAGCGGGCCGCTTCCGGCTCGCGCCGGAAATGAAGGGCGTCGCTGGCGAGAGCGAAGAGCGGGGCCTCGAACCGAGCACCCCCTGCCGCGCTCACGGCCCGGTCCGCCCCTCCACCCTCCACCCCTCCGTCGCCTCCACTCCCTCCACACACTTCGCACATTCCACCCACGCCACCACTCCACACCCTCCGCTAACCTCCGCGCCCACCAACCCCACCAACCGCACCGCCGTCGCCTCCGGCCGCCCTTCCACCGCCGCCCCCTCCACCCCGTCCCTCCACCCTCTCCACCCATCACACACCGCCCCCATTACACTCCACCCCCTCCGCCTCCTCCTCCCCCTTCAACACTACCGCCCCCAACAACTTCTCCGCACCCATCGCCCTCTCCTCCCCCACCACCTCTTTCTCTCTCTCGCCGTCCCCTCTGTCCCCACTAACCCCACCGCCGCCTCCACCCCTCGCCCCCTCCTCCCCCTCCCCTCTACCGCCGCCCCCTCCCAACCCCTTCTCCCTCCGCACCCTTCACACCATCCGCCCACACCACATCCTCCGGTCCCTCCACCTACACCGCCCCAACCGCCTTCCCCCCCCCCGACCCCTCCACTCCGCCCCTCCACCCTCTCCACCCATCACACTCCGCCCCCTTCAAACTCCGCCCACTCCACCACTCCACCCCCTCCGCCTCCTCCTCCCCCGTCAACCCTACCGCCCGCATCGCCCTCTCCGCCCCCATCGCCCTCTCCACCCCCCCACCGCCTCTTCTCTCTCCGCCCCCTCCGGCCCCCTAAAGGGCGAGATCCCATTCGTCCACTCCCTCGCGGGGCGAGATTGCGTTTGACCTACTAACGCCGCAGAGGGAGCGACGGCTCGCCGAGTAATTGCTTCACTTGCTTTGCCACCTCTGGCTTCTTCCATGGAGGTGCTCACAGGCACTCGCTTGGTTTCCGTGTTGGGCTAAATTAGCGAACTGTCAATCTTGTATTTTCCTGATCTCGTGTTGGATAAAAGAAGAAAGGGAAAATAATTGTAAAGCTTTCACATTTCGAGGAGGAAAATTTAATTTAGATCTCCTCGTAATAATACTTTGAGTATATGCCATTGTCATTAAGGTACAGTGTAAACTTTATAATGAATTTTTTTGTGATGACAAACTCCCTACAATTTACTCATTACTAGAGTTATGTTGGTTTACCTAATAACCTGCAAATTTAATCCCTCCCCTTTAAGCACAAAAAATCTCTATAACGCAAGAAAGTTCTTGGAATCTTGAATTACTAGAATTAAGAGTTTACACTGTTTAGTTTTTTACAGTTTAATTTTAATTGTGGGTTTACATGTATGTAATTTTAAGTTAGGCAATGTTTCTTTTTCATCAATCTCCTCGTTTGCATCGTCCTTAAAACCGTACGTATTTTTAAAATTATCTCTGTTGAAAAATTATAAAGGTGGGGATATATTCAATGTATTTGATTTTTTTACAGGCCAATTGACAAGTTTCATTAACATCCCGCAAACTTGTTATTGCACACTGACGAATTTTCTTCTACCGAAAAAATTGAATCCACTCGGATTTTGAAAGCCTGTGTACTAGTGTTCAAGCCACAGGGTTGCAAGTTAGGCATATTAATAACTCACACGTTGAATCTGCTCACCAGCAAGAAACACAAACCGTACAATTTCCGTAAACTGCTCCTGCCGTTTATAGCGACTCGGAGAAATTGATTGATTGTGTCTCTCAGAACTTCATTCTAAGTTCGCACTATCCAACTTGTTTTTGAAGACAAGGGTTCTACGTTATCCAATAGCACCTTAAATAATTATGTTGTATGTTAAATGATGCGATTATGAAATTTTAGCTATTTTGTTTACCAGAACTTCAAGTCATGTCCGCTCTTTTAGATTCACTTCCGGAAAAAGAACATTCATTTTACTAATAAGCAAATAAATGTTCTTCTGTCTCAACTCATCCAAGAGGTATCGTTTTCATTGATAAATTAACTAAAACAATATTTCAAAAAACAAACACAATTTATTTGCATTCAGTACTCTAGAGATGAATATCCTTTACATGTAATTCGGGTTCAGAACCCATCTTCATAATGTTTAGCTGCGCTCACCAAGTTTGAGCTTAAACTACTAAAACTCACTTTTCCCATCCCAAACGCACAATTCCTACCAACGATTCATTAGTTAAAAATACAATATTAACGTGTCTTCCATAAACCCTGGTCGTCATCTAGCTCAGCGAAATGAAGTCAACTTAATCAACAAACGTCAATTATTTTCCACACCTCTAACAACCATTGACATTCCATGAACTTGGCAAACATTTTCAAATATCCAACAAATACAAAGTAGTTGATTAATTTTACAATCTTCAGGAATTAAACATTCAGTATCATAACAAAATGGTAGGAAATGGAGCGGTGTTAACGACATTTGCATCATGTAAATGAATTTGAGGCGTTGTTTCGTCGAATGTATTTATTATTAGCCTGACTTGTTTGGACCGAGGCCCCCAGCCGCCTCAGAATAGCACTGAAGATGGTCGCTTGATTGATTGATTTTTTCCTGTTTCCGGGCGCGTAAACTGCTTCAGTCATTAGTCCCGTTAGTGTAGTGCATGTTTTTTGCTCTCGAGAGATGGCGGTGATCTTCCCCCGCTGGATGGCGAGATCCGGCACCGACCTACCGTCGGCTAGTGGGGTTTCCCCCTAACCAGGACTCTCCCACCAGCGGGCCACCACCCCAACCGGGACAAGCTTCAAACTCCCGACCCGTCTCCCGGAAAATGTGATAGTGTGGCGCATGTTAGTGTAAGTGTGTGTGTAAGGGGAGAGGATAGGACAAGGAAGAGGAAGGACAGATCGAGCGCGGTCCGTGGCCCGTTTGTTAGGGTACTGCTCCGGCATTCGCCTGATGTTAATCGGAGAAACCACGGAAAATTACCGATCAGAGCAGCCGGCCACTAGAATTCTCCTCCAAACATCTAAATTCGGCCTAGTTCTGGCAAGCTAGTGTCGAAATTCCTGTCGCCGTGGGGAGTGGGAACCTAGGACCTCCCGGTCAGAGGCGCTGAAGTGACATCAGTTGATGCACTGAGCTACCGCTACCGATAAGATGGTCGCAATGCGGCCGAAAAAGCTTGATGCCAAAATAAATACATACGTCGAAACAACGCCTCAAATTCATTTGCATCGCAACAAAAGTAGTGTGAATACGACCAGGGGTCGAATAAACACCCTGGTCATCCTCGGAAGTGTCGAATGACCTCAGCGCAAGTGCATTTCTGGAGCCGCGTGCCAGGCCGAGCGTCGCGCGTCGCCGCAAAAGGATCCGTGGGTGCCGTCGCGGCGTCGTCAGCAGCGTCCTCCGTGCGGTGGGTGGGTGGGTGGACGAGCGGGCGGTTGCGGTCGGCGCATTCCCTCGGCGCCCACGCGCGCCATTCTTCCGCGTCGCGACGCCACCGCAGCGAATGCAGCGCCAAGCCGGCGGCGGCGGCGGCGGCGGCGGTGACTGTTGCACTCGCTGCACTCTTCCCCGCCGCGCCGTCGTGACTCAGACAGAAACGTTGCTCCTGGGTTATCAGTTCAGGAAGATAATGTACATACAGGATGTTGTCGTACGTGGATACGTGGGAAACTTCTATTCTACTTGGCTCTAGACTATTTGGCTGTCCGGGAGGCGCCACGTCCTTGGCACAGGTGCCAAAGTTCAGGCCGCCATTCTGTGACCTTCCTCAGGGCAAAATGCGGAAGTCACAGATTAGCAGTAGAAACGTTCGTACCTGTTGCTACGACGTAGCGTCTCCCAGACAGTCAACTAGTTCCTGACTTCGACCGCGGAAGCCTACGCTCTCAAAGTCTGTTCTCCTTTCTTCTTGCTGTGATTCTACAGCGCTACCAGTTTTGCTTTGACCTACTATCTTCGATACATGACCGATTCTAGAACAGTGAGAAATGGATCATCGTGCGTGATTAGCCTATTGATTGGCCCCAAGAATATGAAATAAAGACGGGAAAGAAGGATCGCACGCGGTCCGTAGTCCGCCTTCTGGGTGCTGTGCTGGCATTCGCGTGGGAGTGAGGGAAATCTTGGAAAATACTCATCAGAGCAGTCGGTCTACGAATTTGATTACAGCTGGCCTCATGAACTCATCGATACTAAACGCACCAATGGGAACCTTCCCATTGCCAATACGGTCGAGCCATTAGGCGTTGAACTAATGTTCTTCGCTACCGATGTTAAGAGGAAATGTCTATTAATGAGACTAATTATGTACGAAAAAACCTCCAGTAAGATTTTAAAACCTGTTTAGCTAAGCCTTCTTTTCCATCCAGATTTTTTCTCCGTGTCTTATAACAAAGGACTTGACATTCTAGTATTTCTCCAAAAATTTATCTGAAATTTTTGGATGTTTCTACGCTTTCTTAAATCCATATTAACGTGCAATTACCGAACAGTCTGTTGAAGAAGGCAGGCAGAACTAGCTCGAACATTCAATCCGATGTAATCATGTCCCCAATGTTGAAGTGAAAGTAAAATTCTTAGAGATCATGTGAAAAATTAAAGAGATGATCTGTGAATAAGCTAATACAAGACACATTAAAAACTTTATAACGAATTTTATTTTGCAAATCAACTGTTTTGTGTTAATGTTTTGCGATGTGCAAGGCGTAATAAAATGCAATACATAATATGATTATAAATTATATTTCTTTGAAAAAAATTGCATTTTTGTGTTTTTCTTTTGTAACTGAAACAATGTGATTCAAATGTGCATAAGTGAATTCCTCTAAAATTGAGACGGACTCTTTTTGAAGACGAATAAGCAAGAAACGGGATGTGTGAGACACTTTTTGAAGTGGGAATAAAATTTCTATCATTTGAAATCTCACTTGAACAGGTTCGACTGTAGTTGATTCAGACACGTCATGACATCAGTGACGCTCGCACCAAGATATTCGTCTTTGAGCGGAATACTTACAGCTTCCCATTTTCATCTCCCGGATGCCGTAGAGAATCTACATAATTTGGATTCATCAAGAAATATAATTTCATTTTACGATTTTCATTATTTACTATTCCGTGCAAACATACCGCCATTTTTAAAAGTTAGAGAGTTAAAAGAAAGTTATGTAATTCTGCGCTGAAAAATGGCGAATTTTTGGCAGAAACACTCCTATTATAGGCCCCTGATAACCAAAAAAGGATAAATGCACTTGCTAAATTTATAAAAAAGATTCCTCTAACACGTGGTGTAGTCTGAATCCACTGTTTTGGGGGTCATTGATACTGAAAAATCGAATGACGGCAAAACGTGTGTGTCTGTCTGCCGGCCGTCTGTCCGTCTGTGAACAATGCTAGTGGCTAAACCTTTCAGCCTATTTCTTCCAAAATTGATATTCCCCAATCCATCTGGCTGATATCGCGGCCCCTTAAATTTGAAACTGATATTTTAATTTTAGGGGGTACTTTAAATGAAGCACCTGAGACACTTTCAAACTTTTCAAAAATGAATCCATCGTATTTTATTAAATTTTGTTTTTGGAATAGTGTAGGTCTCATTTTCGTTAAAAACTCTGATTTTTCGGAATTTGCAAAAATTCAAAATTTTTTGCAGCCTTTCTACCACTATCTATGAAGATAGGGATTCTTCCTCTTAATGAAGTCTGTTCCTTAAAGATAGATTTTGAAATAAAGTGATGTACAATTTTTCGAAAATTTGAGTACTTTTCGCGTAATTTTGCATGAAATTTAGTAGGTGGATGCTGATAGCTGATAGAGGATTTTCCTTTTTACTTTCTCGCCTACGTAGCAAGAAGAAAGTGCTACAATGCTGCAGCGGAAACTTGTCATTCTTCATCAGAAAACCTATATTGTGGGGGCCTCTTATCCAAAAAGTGGATAACTTTTGTTCGTATATTTGTAGAATGTAACACGATGTGTACTCAGATTTCACGTTTTGTGAATCCTCGATACCGAAAAATTTGTTTACGACAAAACGAGCGTCCGTCTGTGGTCAACGCTAACGCATAAACCGTTCAGATTTTTTTCACTAAACTGATATTCCCGCTTCGATCTGGCCGAACTCAAGATCTTGTAAATTTGAAAGGGAAATTTTGACTTTAGAAGACACTTTACATGAAGCCTTAACAGCATTTTCAAAAATTTAGCCAGTTGCTCTCAATATTTTTGTTAAGCCTTTTTCTTTGTGTAGGGCAAAGAATGGCCTTAAAAATGGCTGAGGTGTCCAATTTATGTTCGCATTCATGATATTTTCGTAAATTCCTGCTAATTTAATGCTAAAATCATGTGCATTTGTTGCACCACTAGTTTCTCTTTATCCCTTTTTTTATTTTTATATATGTATGTATTTATTAGCTTGTTTATTTAATTTTCGCTTTTTATTCCGGAGATCAGTGAGCGCCGAAGGGTCGGGCCCTTGCTCTTCAGCTGGTAAAGCTACGCTGTAATGAGCCCCAGACCGCAACGAAAGCACCGCCTTCATGACTCAGCCCGGGAGCCCCCGCAGGCATTATGCGGTGGCAGCGGTCGCGTAGACGGCAGGAAATGCCGCGCTCGCTGCAACACTACTATCCTCAGATCAGGAATTCATCTTTCGTTGGTCAGCGTGTTGCGGTGGTAGGAGTTCTGAAGGAAGGGCGTTTGGAAGCTTTTAAAATCCAAGCTTTTTATTATTGTATTGTTTTTGTCGTTCATTCGTCGATTACTATTAATCTCTGTGATTGTAATACCCTCGGTCCCTTGTATCTCTGTAATTAGCATCTTTAATATCATTTTCATAATTTCATTCTACCTTGCTCTCAAGGGGCATTTTACCGCATGCCATTAGCTGCACGTCATACTCATTTCTTTGATAAATCTTCGGGGCATTTCATCTTCATATCGTGTTCCCACTCTTCTGTAAATGTAAACAAACAAAGTAAGACAATCATTAACAAACTTCTATATTTTTTCTTCAGGACCAATAATGAATGTGCTCCTCTTTCTCTTATTGTCACTATGTCTTCCTTTTCTTTTACTGTTACTGTTCCATTTCTTCTCCACATTTGTCTTTGCTTAACGAAGGTCAAAAGGTTATAGAATTTTAGCTTATTTTCCTGAAAAAAGTGTAACCTATTTGGAAGTTGAACGGCTGTAGCGTGGAAGTCAATTCAATTTATTCTTGGAAGTTTATTTCAGTATTTACAAGGCTTTTCAGTTTGATATTTACAAGATATCAAAATAATGATATATCTCGCTGGTTAGACATAAAGTACTTATTTACCTTCCTACTGCGGCACAGATTTAATCCAGCTTTGTTTCTTTGTCGTTTTAAGACGGCTCAGCACCTTTCTTACTAAGAAGTTAGAAAAAATCAAGAATAAAATCAATAAGGTTAATTGAATTTTCGAACATTTTTTACTCAAAATTTAAGGTGAACGGTACACAGGTTACTCTGAAAAATAAACACAACTGTTGACTTTTGATTTAATTTAAAAGAACTAATTGTAAACTAAAAAACTAACTAAATTTGAAAACTAAATGCCATATTAAGTCCCAGAATTACTGCTTCAATAACAGCATAACACAAAGTATTTTGAGTGTGATATGATGCCAATGACACTATACAGATTTCTCTCACATTTATTCCAATATTTCTTAATCAATTACTTCATAACAACGTAAGACGCATCCGATTTAATACTCACTTAAGTAATGTGGAAGGATAGTGCAGTCGATGCAAAAGATAGTGCAACTAAAGCAACAAAAACGACATTAAGAACTATATCTTCATTTTGGCGCAAGTAACAACCATCTCTGCTTTTAGTGCATTGGAGGGCTGGTATACGAGTCCATGGAGCCAACAGATTGCTCTCGTGTTACTCTTTGAGTAACCAATTCGAATTTTACAAAGAAAATACATGTTACAAAAGTACTATTCTACGAATAAAGAATATTATTGAATTTGTCGAGTGTTGACAGAGTCGGTATGTAAATATAGAAGAATGAATGCGATGGATGTCATTTGCATCATGTAAGATATGAATGGTTTGACGGCCAACCAACTGCACATCCTTTACAAGTGTGATTAACATGTTTATTTTTGATTCCCTTTTTATGGAAGTGTGGTGGGCAGAGAAAAGAAGAGTCATGGAACGACACAAGTGGACATCCTGAACTTTCATACAGTAAACAAAGTCTTCAGATTAGTTTCCTTGACGTTTGCGAGCTGCGAATACACATAAATGTCAGTTTTCTAAATGTTGCTCCAAAATCGATTCTGTGATCAAACCACAATATACACTGCACGTACTCATTGAGCATCTGTTGAGACCTACACACCCTTTCCCTCTTTCCACTCATGATACAAACTCTAAGCTTTAGTGTATGTTTTCAAAGATTTTCGTATAATCACTTTTGTGTTGAGTTCTTCGGCTTTCTTTTTAATTCATAAAAATGTTCATATCTACTTTTTTTATTCATTTTGAACGAACTTTCACTTGCAAGCAAGTACTCTCTCATGTTTTCTTTTTATTTAGCACGTATTAGCAAGCACGCCAAACGACGCTCAACACACCCACTTTTAAAATGTTGTCCAAAATATGTTTTAGGCACCCACTAGTAAAAGCGATGACTTACAGGGCCTACATAGCGTGCTAAAAGTTCAAATTTTACCACTCGTGCCATAAGTGAAACGATGCTGAAATGTTCAGATAAAACTATGGATGCGAGAAAGAAAAAACAATTCGCCTGATCAACTACAACTGATCTTGATGTAACGTGGTACCCAATTAATTGATTTGTATTCTTGACTTTAAGAAATGGAAAGTCACTGAGGCTGTCTAAAAAATAGTGCGTTGTGCTATTTTACCACTGCAATCATAAAAACTATTTATTTTCCATTATTGTAACGTTTGCATTAAATAAAACATTGTATTATTCATGGAAAGTGTTTTGATCGGTAATCAACTCGGCTAATCCACGTCCATTCATTTTTCAGCCTCGCAATTAAAAGCCCACTTGTATTCTCCGTATAATAAAATAGTATTAACCGACGCCCCAAGCACTCGAAGTGTCTTGTGAGTACTTGAAGTGTGTCTATCTGTATTACAACACCTCATCTTGAATTACAATTGAAATGACTTTCAGGAAAACGAAAATCAATGTTACTAATAATGTTCAAATATATGCATAAATTGACTTATGCAGACAATAGCGACGTGAAAAGAGTATAAAGTTTCGTTAGATACTCTGGAACTCGGAAAAATTGGAAACAATGAAGGTTTCGATTTTAACTGAAAAATGCAAGATGAACGAATGTGTTAATCCGCCTATCTTGTGCCTACCTACTGAATTCTCATAATCAGAGTTTCACTATTTACGGCACAACTGACGTCATGTAACAGAAAGGCACCAAGAAAGAGCCCTCCATTTTGCTATTTACGTTTACTATTTATGTGTTGCGTTAAGGAACATCAACTAGTTTGATATTCTTGGTATGTAAAGAACTGTTGTACTGTGTATCCGGTACACTGAACTATGTGTTGGAGTTATTTGTGAAAACTGTTTTAATTGAAGCATTTAATGCAATATTATATTAAATAATTTTTGCAATTTTATACGAGAGTTTTTTTTTGTTCTAGGGCAGTAGGCGTGTCTATTTTCTGGAAACATTTTGGGTGTTTTTCCAGTAGCATTTTTGCTACAGCAATAAAAAGAAAATAGGTTCTGTCGAAATTAAGAATACATTGGCGTTAATACTCAAATTGTTGTAAATCATGAACGGTCAATTATTATTGGAGGATCAACGTTGTACAAAAATTATTTTCTTAATAAATGTATTCTTTGTAATCACAATGAAAAGAAAAATCAGTGTAAAAATTGCATTTCAGGTTGCTGTGAAGTTTCAGAATACATTTATGTGAAAAATTAACTTCCTACACTTCACAATAAATTAAAAATTATTCAAATACTGATTCAATCAATATTTATTCGTAAATTACGATAACAATGATAATTACATGAAAACAGTCAATAATTACATCTTTCCAGCTAATGGAATAAGCAATTGAAATGTAACTAGCTGAAGATATATTATGGATTCGAAAGTGAATGTATAATGAACAACATAAGTATTTAAGTAATGAAAATGAAATGATTATTATTACAAACAGATTACAATTATCAAACACATTTTTCTGTAATCAATACAATAAGAATAGCTCGTTTCAATTTTGACAGAATTTTCGCAAAACACTGGCACACATTTTCTGGATTCAATTTAATATTCTGTATTATAATAGCTCCTGTCTTTGGTTTTACTAGGCAGCCATACATTGTAAAAGGACAACCCTTTATGTCACATTATGGGTTACATTTTATTTTACAAACACGTATACATGTCTAGAAAAAACAAATAAAAATCGTATTATAATATAAAGCAGAAATCAAGACAAATTAAACTGGTGAAACCAACTCCAATAATAATTCAATAGTTTCTCTTTCATCATTTTACCTGGGAAATAGTGAGTCAGTTTGTTGCACATTGTAACACTTTGACTTTTTGCTGATGAAAACCTCAGCTGCACTCCGTCGTGGGGCCCGGCTGTCCTGAGTCATCGGCATGGGTCAGCTAGCGCACTCTCCTCGCAGAAATACCACCGCGGCAAACGTGTGCAAGCTCTATTCTGGCTGCTTTTCTGCTCTTGATGACCTTCTGCTACCAGTACTGGAAAGTTCACCATCGTTGTGGTATTTCTTTATTTGCTATTCACATTTGAATTTTTTTCATAAATCGTTGATGCACAAAACATGAATGACACATCTTAGTCATCGTCATATTGTAGTGAAATGAAAGACTACTTTTGAAAAACAAATGTTGATAGTAAAAATTCTGTACATATTCTTCTGTACAGAGCGATATTTTCTGTAAAGACAGCTGGTAGAAAATGTATCCGGCTGGAAGAGAAACTGATTATCTAAAATTAAAACCGTTCTGCAGAATGATTATTTTAGATGTTTTACTTTTCTTATGCACCGATGATACGATGATTTTAAAAAATGTTTGATCTATTCCTCACAAGACCTGTAACTACATTATATTCATGATTCAAGTAAATTAAATAAGGAGAAGCTTTGCTGCAAGTCAAATCATATTTGATGCCATCATAATGTCATCAGAAATCCAACTACTTGAAATTTGAAAATCTGTGTACACAATTCGCAGGTTTCTCAAAATACAGATACTATTTATATTACTACATATTACTACTTATACACCGGAGATCAAAGGTTTCTTATTAGTCACGTGATTGATTGGAATTTTAAATACTATTTTACGGATCATTTGTAATTCAGAGCCAAAACCTGCATAAACGAGAAATTAAACGGAGGGAAATGATTATCAATTACAATTTAATGAATTTCATAATATCGAAACGGAACATTCTCACGTGTGGAGGTCAAACAAGGATTCTAGGCTAGGGTGACCACATATTTTATGGCATAAAACAGGATATTTCTGAAATGTGAAAGAAAAAAAAACGGGACAAAACGGGACATGAGTTTACAAAGAAAATGTGCCTCATGTTACTGCACTGCTTCACTGCGACAAATACACATTACTTTTTATACGTAAAAGACATATTTATATAAACAACTTATGAAGAACCGGCTGAACATGAACTCGTAGCTTCTCATTCAGGAACATCACTATGAACTTCGTACTTATAAGATTTGATATCTTGCTAGTGTTTGAAATTACTTAATAACAGGTTGCTAAATTCCTTAAAGCATAGGTCTTGAAAATGAGTTTTTTAAATTACAATTGCTTAAATAGTTCTGATTGTAAAACCTTTTTTCATTAATATAAAAGGAGTTCACAATTGAAAATACTTTTTTCACCACAGCATTTGTGCCTGGCACTTCCAGAGCAAAAATGCCTTTGAATATCAGTTAATCAACCAACGGAACTTCATCCCATCCACTAAAATTAATCTATCAACATCATTTATCCTCCTACTGTGGGAGACACACCGCCATCCTTAGAGTGGGCGACAAAAGCAAGTCACCACTGTGATCCCTTGCCCAGTAAGAGTAGAACGCAAAACGTAACACTTCTTCCTCACCTACATTCAGAAAAAAACATGATATTTATCGTATATCACGTCATGCAACAATGTGAAATTCTATTAAGAAACTCCGTTGTTGCCACTTTCGTGCATTTGAAACTCTTTTCAATAATATATTCCATCGTAACAACATCCCATATTTGTAATTCACCAATCAACATCGTCATTCACTCAAGATCACCCTATCATAATTCTTAGAGTGGAAGGCAAAAGGAAACCACATCTATGATCGATGACCAGGTCAGGAAGATAACTTAAAGACATCAGCGTTCTTTTTCTCTTTCACTGATTAATAAGTAAATCATTCTTTGTACTTCAAGTAATATATTTAAAAAATCTGCTGAGGAAGTTCGGTGTCGCGGCGTCCGTGCGTTTGAACAGCCCGCGCCGGGTGATGCGGAGTGCGCATGCGCGGGCGCGCGGCGCGGTGCGACCGGCAGCGCGGCCGGTGGCGGCGACGCGCGGCGCGGCGCGGGCTCGCAGCAGTCGCGTTCGAGGCAGGGTCGACGGCGGTCGCTAGCACGTGTAGAGTGCCGCCCGGTAGCAGTGTTGAGAGAAGCAGACAGAGCGAGTTTCGAAGTTTCGTGTCTCCCGGTGGTGATTCCGTAGTGATGGCGATGGCGTGCGTGGTGCGTTGGGCGATGCTGGTTGTGCTGTTGGGCGTCTGTCTGTTGGCTGCTGAAGGTAGGTGGAGTGCGTTTTTATACTTGCCGGAGTTACCTGGAAGTGCGAAGTTGGATGTGAATATGCTTGAAGTGAATGAAGTTGTGTGATATGCTTATTAGATGTGTGACGGTAATCTGATATGTAATTACACCAGAAAATGATCGACGTGTGAAAATGTACATCTAAATTAGTCATGTGCTGTGGCATGTGATTATTTTTGAAGTTATGTGAATTTCTCTCTCTTCTCTTTAGTTGTGTTAACTGTAAATAAGTTGCTCAAACGAAAGAAGTCAATTTCGTACGTCCACTCAGTTGCGAAATCATTGATCGTGACAATGTCGATGAAGAACCACTTCAATTCTACGCGTTTCCAGCCGGTAAACTATTCAT
Organism: Teleogryllus occipitalis; assembly: GCA_011170035.1. Classification (NCBI taxonomy): domain Eukaryota; kingdom Metazoa; phylum Arthropoda; class Insecta; order Orthoptera; family Gryllidae; genus Teleogryllus; species Teleogryllus occipitalis. Next base: position 403,946 of record BLKR01000612.1, on the reverse strand, counting down.
TTCGCACGGTTCGTTTCTCATGCTTGGACCATTTTTCTACTCTACGATTTGACTGAAAGACGCCTGTTGGTTTGTGAGATTTTCCTGTTCATTCATAATTCTCTGTGGATCGTCCAGCAGGACAACTATGTTTGTATACCCAGATATGAGTTCATAGCAAGCACAATAGTTCAGTAGTGTCTTTTGGAGAAGGCGGCGAACGTATCTATTCGACTGGTGGGCGTTTCATTCAAATAAACCCCGAGTTTGCTTTGCTTATCGCTTCCCAAACGGCGCTGTTCGCCTCTAAATGACGGAGGATACATACGTGTTATGGATCGTTAGTCATTATCTACCTGCACGTCCGGTTTTACCGCCGGTGGCCTGCTTAGCAATTCGTGCGAGGATGTGCCCGAGGGGATACTCCAATATCGGAGGGCGCGGGTTTGGGGGGATTCTGAATAGCTCAACAAATAGCTACGGCGGATACGGAGACTTTAACGAGAGAACCGGCGTTCATTCAGCAGCCGAGGCGCTTGCTTTGAATCGTTCTACTTGAAGCTACTAGAAAAGTGACATACCTAAAAAATGACCGTGTTTCAAGGTAAAGGTTTTAACCTTAGCGGAATCGTTTATTTCGCGAAGTGTTTTCTGTCTACATATAAAGGCTATCTTGGAAACCATATGTATAAAGTTTTTATTAGTGAAAATATTCTATATTCTAAACGTATTTCTTTACTTTGAAAAAAAAAATAAGTTTTTTGTGTTGACAACAAAATTACGATTTTTCTTGTGCATCGAAGATATTCAAGTATAGCTGGGGTGGCCGAACTGAGGGCTAAGGGTAAAATCCAACCTCTTTTTTCTTTTCTTTCGATATTTTTTGTATTAATACAGGGGGTTATTGAGAAAGGATGTTTACATATTTCGAGATACAAGATTTGAACTGTCCAAATCATAAAGGCATATCACGGATGAAACATGAAATTGGTGAAATTTTAGTTCAGATCAGTATTAACTGAATTAATTTTAATGATTGGCATCTCGATATTTATACTTCAGTTTGGGTAAATATCCTCTGTCCTCCCAAAATCAGAAGTTTTTTCCATGAAAAGAATAGTTTTTAACAAACTGTCATTTACATTTATTTATTTTTAATATTAGTTAGATTATTTTCGATTAAATTGTAAAACGCATCCATTTTGCATTCGAAGTAGTCCTACCTACAAAAATATTTAGTATTTCTTTTTTGGCCCGTAGAAATCAACGAGCTGGTTTACCGTATGTAGATCATTTAGAAAATATGTTTGGCCAACTCCTAAAATGCTTTCCGACTCTGATGCTATCTACGGGTGGAATAAATTAGCATCTTGGATAGAGCAATTATGGATATATAAATCAGCGTTTATTGATATATTTGAATTCATAAACATTTTATGATTAATTCATTAGATTTTACAAATTACAAATAGAGAAAATAATTCGATTGAGCTATAGTGTTGATCGATAATTATATGATTAGTGATTTCTGAAACGACGATTTCTAATTATATGATTAATGATTTCTATTATGATAACATTGATCATTTCTGAAGGTAGACTTTCATATACGACGACGAAGTAGACGAGAAATTATGTCTACTTTTAAACAAATCAGTTTTTCGTACGCAGAAGCTACGCCCAAAGTGAGCAGTCAGTTTTGACGTACTAGTTGAAAGAAAATCGTATTATAATAGGACAGTGAGTAATGTCATTTTAATGTGTTGCAGAGAACATAGGTTTTTGTTGATTCTTTTTATTACTTTTCGTTTGTTTCAGGATTAGGTACTTTATTAATTCTTTAGTAGGTTCGTACTTCTGAATGTATTACAATTTCGTAGTTCATAATCTTTACATTTTTATTAAGTGCGTTGAATTTGAATACTAATGTGTGTACTGTACATACGATAGAACACTGCTACAAATTGTAAAATATCCTGGGTCTTGGCGAATTTGATAGGATGCTTGCAATGCTGGTGTATGTATAAAATAATTGCAATTCTAGCATAATTGCAATTGTATGAACAACAAAATGATCGGTTTCTTGTTTTATTAGTAAATTTTATGTGCTTATCATACATTTCAAGAATATTGGAACTTTTACTGCCATGAATTATGTATCAATGTATGAGCTGCACAATTTAGGGAATGTGATTCCTAAAAACACCTGCTTTCAGTCAGTATTTCTTTTATTATTCGATATAATTGTAGTGTTGGTTTTACACGTTCCTTCCATTATCATCACGTTTGGTGATAAAACTGGTGAAGAGTTAAGTTAACAATTGGTGAACAATTGATTTAATATCTATGATTTGCTGGTTGGAAATCAACTACACCTGGAGTCAAATATCGAAATTACATTTTTTACGAGGTTTCATTATTTGTCTGGTTTACGACTGTGTTAGAGAAAGGAACAATCTCTTGCAGAACGCAGTTGGAAAATACGAGCCCGGCGCTCTGAAAAATTTAGTGACCACCAGCAGCCTCTTCACAGCCATTCATTCTAACACGTCAAAGTGGCTATTTGTTCGGCACCAGAATGGACTGGCTGCTCGCACCTGCCAGTGAAAGCAGTTAGGGGCCGCGCTCCTCCCACGAAGAGACCTCGCTCACCTGCGCACAGGACGCCGCTGTGAGCGCAGCGGCGCGGCGGGCGGCCGCATGAATGGACGGCACGAGCGGTCAGGCCGCCCCCCTGCCCCGCCCACCGCCGGCCCCCCTCCGTCCTTGCTGCCCGCCTTCACGGCACCCGCCCGTCACTATACTACACCGCTCGCCCACCACCATACCACTCGGGTCACCCGCTACCATACCACATCACTCGCCTCCATCATACCAAACCACTCGTCTCGCACCATACCACACCACTCGCCTCCCACCAAATCACCCCATCCGTCCCTCACCATACCGTACTACACCCATCCTTCACTATGCTGCCCGTTCGCCAACATGCCACACCACTCGCCAGCCACGATACCACACCACCTGCCCGCCACCATACACCACCCGCTCTCCACCATACCACACCACTCGCCTGCCACCAAATCACCCCATCCGTCCCTCACCATACCGTACTACACCCATCCTTCACTATGCTGCCCGTTCGCCAACATGCCACACCACTCGCCAGCCACGATACCACACCACCTGCCCGCCACCATACACCACCCGCTCTCCACCATACCACACCACTCGCCTGCCACCAAATCACCCCATCCGTCCCTCACCATACCGTACTACACCCATCCTTCACTATGCTGCCCGTTCGCCAACATGCCACACCACTCGCCAGCCATGATACCACACCACCTGCCCGCCACAATACACCACCCGCTCTCCACCATACCACACCACTCGCCTGCCACCAAATCACCCCATCCGTTCCTCACCATACCGTACTACACCCATCCTTCACTATGCTGCCCGTTCGCCAACATGCCACACCACTCGCCAGCCACGATACCACACCACCTGCCCGCCACCATACACCACCCGCTCTTCACCATACCACACCACTCGCCTGCCACCAAATCACCCCATCCGTACCTCACCATACCGTACTACACCTATCCTTTACTATACTATGCTGGCCGTCCGTCAACAAGACACACCACTCGCCAGCCACCAAACCACACCTCCTGCCCGTCACCATACACCACCCGCTCTTCACCATAGCACACCACTCTTCCACCTACATTCCACTACATCCCCCTCCACTATTACACACCATCCGCCCACCTCCAGACTCATCGTCCGCCCTCCACCAAGACACCTCTCGCTCAAGTCCATATCACATCATCCACCCACCATCATAGCATGCTGTCCACCCAAGTCACTAACTTCACTCTGACCACCCGTCACCGAACCAGCCGACCATACCGACCCTATCGTACTAGGTACCAGCCACAAGACCTGCTTATGATCCGCAGAACAAAAATGCTACCCGACATACCACACAACCCACTGCTTATGATCCGCCGAACAAAAATGCTACCCGCCATACCACACAACCCACCACTTACCTGCAGCACCACCCGCTACACTACGTGCCTTCCTGACAAACCGCCCACTTAAACGCCTGCCCGGGTCGTCGGAGCGTCGCGGCCGGCTTATCGCTGCGGGCGCCGGGGCACCGGCCGAGGCAGCGGGCGGCAGCGGAGTGGTGGGGTGGGGTGGGGGCAGTCGTTTCCCAATGCGTGACGCAACGGCCACCGCCGCCGCCGCCGCCGCCGGGCCAGCAGCGGCCCACGAAGACCCTGCCTTCTTTGGGTGACCGCGACGAGAAGTGGGACAGGCTGGGATGGGTCGGGTTGGACACGCGAGGTGTGAGTTTTGCTTTCGTCTGTGGAATCCACGTGTGTTTGTTTTGTCAGATTCATTCACAAAAGTCAATGAACAGCGAAGGCATGTAGACATAGTTTTTTTTCACGTCGTGTTATTTTAAACCAAGTCAGTCTGTGCGATATGGAATATCCTTCACCTAGAGGGGTCTATAAGAATTTTCATACGGAATGGCCGAATGCTTTCATAATTCAGACACACCTTAGAATATTAACATAGATTTCCCGATATGTCAATATTTTATTTTCCTTTAGCTTTTATGTATTTGTGACCGGAAACTCAAACTTAGATCAGTCGAAATCCTGTATTACTCAAAATCTTTCTTTTACCCTCTGAGATATGAGAGTTTTGCTGTATGTGAAATTCATTACGTAGGTTTTACAGCGTTACACGAAATTATTCCGATTACATTAGTACACAGTAGTAAAAGAAACACAGAATGTGTATGGTATTTGCTTGAATGAAATTTTACTCACATGTTTAGTTTAATTTATGTTACATTTATGCAGAGAAAGTACATGAATGCAATTTAATAATAAAATACACAGAGGAAAATGCTTTTTAAAATTAGTATTTGCGTTGTTATTTTTCCTGTGAATTTTCGTAATTAAAATTAATGTTTTGAAACATTTCTTAAATAGATAACTTATTCAACAAACAATTTTACATTCCGTACGTTGTTTCATTTTTTTTTTTCGTGAGAATGTGAGCATTCTATTTTTCAGCATGTACGATATTATACAAATAAATGGGCAATGAAATAAAACGTATAGAGAAAACGATCCTAAACTTCCGATCTGGAATTTTACATCTGTTCCGCTTGAAAGTTGATAAACTATCTTAACATTATTTTTATGTAGGATATTATTGTATTGTATATGATTTAAGACGGTAATTTGGACTTTCAGAATAATATTTACTTTAAAAAATTACCATTCTGAAATAAAGATTTTTCTCTTTTCACTGGTGTACGTTGTGCGTATTGTTATCTGGATTAAGAACTCATTACCTCTCCTGATATTCGCAATAAAGTTGAGAATACCGAGAATTGCATCAGTAACTCGTATTTTCGGTTTTATTGATTATTTCTTCGTTTTTCGAGCGGATTTTTATCAAAAGTCTCTCTCTCTCTTCTTTTTTTCTCCATTTTAGAACAATGTCTGTTAGTATAGAAATTAATTTTATGTTGTGACAAAAGGAATTTACTCATTATGTCTTTTTTTTTCTTTTCAGTTTTCGTTGATTTCGACTAATAAGTCATGTTTTTTACCTTTCCGACTTTTTAATACATTTTTTGCTGATTCAATCGATTTTAATATCATGTTAATGATACTTGCTTCAAATAATATTTACGAGATGCAACAAAAGTTCTCCACAGAATTCTTGAGTAGCCTATTCGATTTCTTCGCTCAGAAAGTGTAATGTCAGCCGTTGTGAGTATGTAATTTAAGGTTCCTGTGACACCTCGCAGCGCCATTGTCGCTGATTTCGGCAGATTATGGGGTAATTAGACACAGATTTCCTAGTAAAGCACAATCCAAACCAAATGTTTGAAAGCTGAGTTCACTTGTGAGAATAGAAGTCTGGATAAAGTATCAGTAACGTATGCAGCAGCTTAAGTTGTTTATCCGAACTGGTTTTGATCTCATTTTTTACGTAATTTTTCTTTGTTTTGAAGGCTTTTTTAAAACATTTTAATAGTATTTTATTGATCATTTTTGGCGATGTTTTAGGTCATCAAATCCACTCCCTGGTCATAAATGCTTCAATGTTTCTTAGATCCAGATTATGTATACCCTTTTTCTGTTAACAACGTAGGAAGAAAGGAGTCAATTTTGGAATCGCGTGTATACACCAGTTTTTCCAAATGAGCGCAGAGGAGTGATCTAGCTACGTTGAAGGTTGGACTCTGCCTGAGCTTCTGTTTGTATCTCCACCGTCCGCACTTCCTGTTTTCGTTGGCTGCTCTTTCTCGCGACGGCGAGTCAGCTGCGGCACCCTCCGTCCTCCCCCCTCCCCTCCTCCCCTTCCTTACCACCCTCCGCCCTAGCCCTCTTTCTCAGGCTGTAAAGCATTCAGCGGATTTTCATGGACAAGAATTCATTTTTTCCCCTCCCTTGTGTTTCGCCACCACTTACACCGCATGGTTCGAGTGCGCCAGAATTGGTTTTAAGTGGTCCTAATTAAGTGGAATTTTGGGACGTTTGAGGGCTGGTGGTGTAATTTAAGTGATGTCGCTAATGTGCGTTCGCATTCTTTACAGTTTGATTCGTTCTTTATCCCGTACAATTTCTTCAATTGTTTTGTGATAAGAAAACGCGTTCACTCACTTTATGAAAATGGTATTTATTTTTTTCCAATTTGTCTAGTAATAATGCGAAAGCATAACGAAAGGAACCATCGTCGTTAATGCGATAGAAATATCGATTATGAGGATTTCAGTGTTAAAAATATTGTATTCTTTATATAATTTAGGAAAAGGCGTAAAATTATACTTGTCAATTTCGTTGTTTACTCCTTTTACTTTCTTTTTGACTGATTTTGTGATAATTTTAACGACACATTCAAAACGTCCCAATTGGATGGAGTATGATTTTCAAAACAAAATTTGCTCTGATATCTCTCTTCTTTAATCAGTATACTAGCAGTAAATAATCTCTATTCTTGGCATTTAAGAACAGACGAAAAACGGACAAAAAACGAGTGTGCGGTGGGTCTCAAATTCTTGTTATGACACTTTTTTATCTTTGACCTTTATAGAGTATTTATTGATGGCTTATCGAACGAGTTTTCAATGTATCTTCGCTGCAGTTGTTTTCTTTGTAAGTGTCGATATACAGCCTACTAATGGCGATCCAATTGCTGTGACGTGACATATCAGTCCTTTGGGAAGTATTGAAGTTACATATTCATTTCGGATTTGAATTGCAAAGCGTCCTGCGCGTTCATTCAATATGAATGCATTCTGTGGATTTTTGTGGCGTATTGAGTAGGGTTTTCATGCACCCCGTAGGAAGAGCCTTTTCATATTATAAAAGAACAGTGAAATAACGACCGAACTCCTAGGTCAGGAGAATTCGCCAAAACGAATATAAAATCATTAGAAGCACATGGTGCATTAATAGAGAATGCTTGCCACTAAGCCTCTGGAAAGCTTGGTCAATCGATTTGCGATGAAAGAGAGCTTTTTTGCCATTTCATTCTTCCTAAATTAATGAAGGCTAAATTTAATTACTAACCATGTAATCAGATAGTATGCTACAGCAATATTCAGTGTTCTTTTGTAGGTAACCTATACTTTTTGTATTGTTCCTCTAGCAATGTGCTATCTCGCATAGTGTCCTGTAACCCAAAGGGACAATACCATCCATATTATTGACTTGGCCAAGCTGTACTAATTGAAAGGCTAGGGAGTAAAAGAGAAACCTCGAAGTTATAATTTTTGTGAAATTAAAATTTTGGTTTGCTTCCATCTGCTGTCCGTGCGCTGTGATTCTCAAATAATCTAAATAGTAAAATAGTGTCAAATTGTCCGTCGCATAGTTGTCCCCGGGCTGTTGTCATTCATTACAACCCCTTCCAGCAAAAATGTTCACCCGCTTATGTCTCGCAAACTTTTCCACGTGGGTTACCATGTATTACACCCGAACGCTTCAATTATTAAAAATAGTTGCGATTACCAACATAAGTAATGAGAGATCAGTTTTAACCTTTACGGTGTGAAATGAAAATTACCATGTAACCAATAATTATTATTGGGCAACACTATTAAATATTGTCGCTTCTCAATATGTCCGAAGTTACACCGTACGTTCTGGAGAATCTTCTTCCTTCCGTGGTTTGTGCGGCGAGGCTCGCGAAAGCAGGCGCAGGCGCATGTAAATGGTGGGGCCGTTGCCTCGACCTGGTCGTTCGCAGCACGGCGCCGAGTTCCGCGTAACTCTGGCGGGCCATTCAGTCCCCGCTATGCCTCTGGGCGCGCGGCAGCGCGGCTCTCCACCTCTCTGTCTCACGGCGCGGCGGCGGCGGCGGCGGCGGTGGCGTGGGCTCGTCTCTTGGCCACGTGCCCGGAGACGCCGCCGCCGCCGCCTCCACCGCATCCACCACCGTTCCCGCCACCGCCCCACCCGACACCGCCCCATCCGCCTACATCACCACCCCACCCGCCACCGCCCCACCCGCCACCGTCAACTCCCTATCCGCCACCGCCCCATTCACCACCGTTACCGCCACCGCCCCACCCGCCACCGCCCCATCCGCCTCTGTCACCACCCCACCCGCCACCGCCACCGCCCCACCCGCCACGGTCAACTCCCTATCTGCCACCGCCCCATTCACCACCGTTACCACCACCGCCCCATCCGCCTCCGTCACCATCCCACCCGCCACCGCCACCGCCCCACCCGCCACCTCCATATCCGCCTCCGTTACCGCCCCAACCGCCACCGTTACCTCCGTATCGGCCACCGCCCCATCCGCCACCGCTGCCACCCCATCCGCCACTGCCACCGTCCCACCCGCCAGCTCCGCCGCGCCGCCCTCACAGTCTCTACACGCTGCCGCCATTTGCGTCGCCACTGCCACGCTTCCAACACGCGACCGAACTCTGGTCTCGGCCATCCCCTCCCCATCCAACCTAGATCCGCCCCTTTTATCGTAGATCCGCCCGTCCTCACTCCGCCCCTTCTTGTCTCCTGCCCCTAACCCCGCTCTCAGCCAAGTCACGGTCCCCCAGTCTCATCCCGACCCTTTCTATCCTTTCCCAACCCACATTCTCTCGTGTCAACTTTCTTGGGCGTTTTTGGCCTGTTCTACATCGCATCACTACACGCCGTCCTACCCCGCCCTGCCACGGTCCATCCTACCCTGTCCCCTGCCTCGCCCTATCCTGCCCTTCTCGTCCTATCCTGCTCTCCTCGCTGTATCCTGCCGTGCCCTGCTCTATCTTTCTCTATCCTGCCTTGTCCTTCCCCGCCTTTCCCCGCCTCTACCCGTTCCGCCATGCCACGTCCAACTCCGCCCTAACGCACCCGCCCCGCCCTGCCCGTACTGACTCGCCTGGCACTTCCCTTCCCTGCTCCCCGCCCTCTTCACCTCGCTCCGTCTCGGTGTCCGTCACTCCCTGTCCCTGTCGTAATTGTTGTAACTCTTGAGTTGACTTGATCATTTTTGGTCCATTCGCCTGTATTGTAATCATTGGTTTCGGCATTTTGCCCCGTTCATTTCTTTCCTTCATGTTCTTTGGGATATGCGGCAGCGTCGTCTTCGCTTACGCTGTCTTCGTCGTCTTTTGTCATTTAAGTCGTCGTCGTACTCTTCGCTGCAGCCGTTGCTCTGTGCGTCAGTCCCTAGGTTTTTACCTCAATCTCATAATATTTTTCAATAGTTTATAACTGTTGAACCTGGAAAGAGGCTTTATTCTCGCGGTAAGTACCACAGATCTTTGGTCAGGAATTTTCGTAAGGCTGCTTAATTTGCGTTAGTTGTGTTTTTTCGAGGTGTCTTTTGTCGCATCATTATTTTAAGAGAAAGCGAACTGTTTTACTTTAAATTTATAATATTTTCAGTAACCAAATTCTCAATGACAGCTTCCACATTTTCGTTACATTAATGGCAACAAAGGAGAAGCCACAAAAGTCTCTTGTTGGATGACTGAATTTGGAGTGTTTGCTATGAATCTGGATATTGGAGGAGCTTTACTACATTTAATTTGATTAATTATTACATTGCGTGAACTAAATTAGTTAACATATTGTAATTTAATTGTGTTTGTTAATTATTGTACGACCTTATTTCCCTGTAATATATTATGACGCAGAAATGAATATTCTCTTGTAACGAGGAAACCCTATTCGTTCCAACAAACGAGATTGCCCCATCAATAGCTCTGCGCTTAATGCAATTAAATGATGCGGGTAACATGATGAATTTTTAAATATACATGACCCCTGGAAACTTAAAAAATCTCTTGTGGTCATGTAGATATTAATTTAAACTATTGGAAATTTTCTTACCAATAAGCGCAACATAATCTGATAATTCCTTTCTGATTCTTTGTTTTCTGATAAATCAATTATAAAAATTTCATACTTATCACACAGTCGTGAAGTATGATACAATTATGACGTCAATTTATTGTTATAGCGAGAGAACGTCTCGAAATGACCGGGGAAAGTAAAAGCAATTTTAAGAAACTTCAGTATTTAAATTTATGAGCCACTACATATTTTTTTCTTTCTACTGTTCTTCCCTGGCCTCTTAGCTCGTGGGTTTGAGAAGGCATCGTTCCAGCTGCGATGCCGCACCCTGCCTTCGCCTCCTCCCTCTCTCTGCCTCCTCCGTTTCTCCCTGTCTAGGTTTTCGCCTTCTTCTATTTCGCCGGCTTTACCTACGTTTCAGTCTGCATTTTCGCCTGCGCCTCCGCTCTCATTTCTGTTCTCATCTACCATTCTATCTTCCCTCCATTCCGCTTCATTTTCTCCCTCTTTTTCATCTTTGCATCCGCTGTAGCACCTTCCTCAGCCTCCGCCTTCACATTTTCACTTTTATATCGATCTCTTTCTTCTTCCCTATATTGGCTTTCGGCAACATCTCCGTCTGTCACCGCACCTGCCACCACCAGTCCCAATTGTACTCACCTCCACACCTACCACAGCACTCAGCGGCAACATCGTCGCCGCCATCCCCAACGCCACCACCCACGCCAATACACCCGCTACCACTCGCCACCCCCCGCTACTCCTTGCCACCTCCCGCCGCCCCCTACCACCTTCTGATTGATTGATTGATTTTTTCGTGTTTCCGGGCGCTTCAACTGCTTTGGTCATTAGTCCCGTTAGTATAGTGCATGTTTTTCTTCCGGGAGATGGCGGTGATCTTCCTCCGCTGGATGGCGAGATCCGGCGCCGACCTACCGTCGGCTAGTGGTGTTTTCCCCTAACCAGGACTCTCCCACCAGCGGGGCACCACCCCAGCCGGGACAAGCTCTAAGCTCCCGACCGATCTCCCGGAATATGTGGTAGTGTTGTGCATGTTAGTGTAAGTGTGTGTGTGAGGGGTTAGGACAAGGAAGAGGAAGGATAGATCGCGCGCGGTCCGTGGCCCGGTTGTTAGGGTACTGCTCCGGCATTCGCCTGGTGTTGATCGGAGAAACCACGGAAAACTACCGAACAGAGCAGCCGGCCGCTAGAATTCTCCTCCAGACAGTGACTGAATTCGTTCTAGCTGAAGAGCTAGTATCGAAAATCCTGCCGCCGTGGGGAGTGGGAACCTAGGACCTCCCGGTCAGAGGCGCTGCAGTGACATCAGTTGATGCACTGAGCTACCGCTCCCGGTACCACCTTCTGTCACCTCCCGCCTCCTATCACTGCCACTGCCTCTGCCACCACCGCATTCCCTACTGTCACCCCTTACATCACTCCCACGCCGCTCCCTCGTATTTTTAGCGCGCGATGCTCGCCCGCCTTTGCCTCCGCCGCCGGCTTGGCCGCCTCCCTCCCTACCCCAGCGCCACGGCGAGAGAGGCGGCTGTTGTGAAGATTACGCAGACGCTCGCTCTCTTGAAGGAAGTGGATTGTTTTGGGGAATATTTGATTCGTCAGCGAGTTGCCAAGTTTCTGTTTCGCTCTTTCGAATCTACGTAGTTCGCCTTCACCCGGGAGCTGTCTTCGCTCCACTTTTTCTTCTTTTTCTGTCTCAGAAAACGCGGGCGTGCGGAGTGGAACGTGGCAAGATAGAAATATCGTATTCTCGCAATGTTTTTCCTCGGAGAAGTGCGAGAGATTGTGTTTTCTTGTCCGGAGAATTTAACTAGTTTGGAGACCCCATTCTTTCTTGGATAATCTTGAAGATCTCGAGAGAAGTTTAATTGGGTTTTCGTAATCATTATCTTCTGAAAATGACAGCTCGCTCTAACCGAAAAGTGATAGAAATTTTTTAATATGGCTTAAAATGAATTCAGAAACGATCAAATTGTGTCATGTACTGTCTTTTGAAAATTTCTATTTTTTATATTCTATTTCTTTCAGAAAAAAATATTTTTGTTGTCTCGTTTGTTGACTAATAAACAAAATAAATTTAGCGGATTTCCAGTAATACGACTTGTCCTTATTTGTAAACATTGCATCCACATTTTCTAGTGTTGTGCTGGCTTGCTGGCTTAAAAATATATCAAGGAACGGGTGAAAAGTTATTTTAAAATTTGTGTTGTTGCACGCAAGTACTGCGAAACGATGTTTTTCTGTCGTGATTTTCCTTCTTACAACTCGAGTTTATCGAATATCTTTTTGATTTTTTTCTTATTTTTAAAGTAATTGATCATTCTTTTTCAATACTATACCTTCCGAATATAATATATCAGAACACTGAAACTACACATTTTCAATTAAAAAAAAATATGTGGAGAAGATCACACAATTCCATGGCTTGGGTCGAGAAAAGGGGTAAGTGATCTCTTAGTAATTTACTCTTTACAGGAGTCCAGAGAATGTCCTTCAGCCATGGAGTACTAGTGATGAGTAAAATTAGCTCACTACAATGTATTTAATTGAGTTGGCATCTCTGTGGTGGTAGTATTGCAATTGATTTCTTACAGTAAACGAATGTCTGGATGTGTTTGAGTAAACTTTACTCACTGCTAGTATTAAGAGAGCTCAGAACTGCGGGGCTCCGACCGCTAGTCTCTTAATAAACTCGTTAATCGATACTGATGCTGTAAGTTGCTACTGTGTTTAATTGGTATTTCTGGAGACTTTTAATAGAGTGGTTTAGCGATAGTTGTCTACTTTTGAAGTGATAAATTTCACCACTAGTACTGAAGAGTTAAACTTGCTTGAACGTAGTACTATCGTCGTGGGGCTGCTGGCCTTAACAGGCGCTGAATAAGGTTGTTCCACGTACGAAGTGAATGGGTGAGTGAATGGGTGAGTGAGTGGGTGAGTGAGTGGGTGAGTGAGTGGGTGAGTGAGTGGAGTGAGTGAGTGGGCGAGTGAGTGAGTGGGCGAGTGAGTGAGTGGGCGAGTGAGTGAGTGGGCGAGTGAGTGAGTGGGCGAGTGAGTGGGTGGGCGAGTGAGTGGGTGGGCGAGTGAGTGGGTGAGTGAGTGAGTGAGTGAGTGAGTGAGGTGGGTGAGTGAGATGGGTGAGTGAGTGAGTGGGTGAGTGAGTGGGTGAGTGAGCGAGTGGGTGAGTGAGCGAGTGGGTGAGCGAGTGGGTGAGTGAGTGAGTGAGTGAATGAGTGAGTGAGCGAGTGAGTGTACTTAATGTTTCCGATCGCATCAAATAGTGTGGTCATTCGATGTGCATCCGTATAACCTGTGATGTGACGATGATCCATCCCCACTAGAGAGTGAAGCACCAACAGCAGACAGCACCAACCTCTCCTGCGTCTTGCGGGGTTCTTGCTTCTTCAGGTGTCTCCCACCAGCGGGGCTCCGTCCAGCCGGGACAACTCTAAGCTCCCGATCGGTCTTCCGGCATGTGTAGTGCATGTTAGTGTGTAATGATGAGAATAGGACAAGAAATAGGAAAGATCGCGCGCGGTCCGTGGCCCATTTGTTTTTGTTCGGGCATTCGCCTAGTATTGACCGGAGAAAGCACGGGAAACTGCTGCTCAGAGCAGCCGGCCGCTCGACTCGTCAGCCACGCGCTGGCGATGCGGGTGCGGCGTGTCCCCGCACGGGCCCCAACTGTCGCCCCCCCCCCCGCCCGCCCGCCGCGCCGTCAGCAAGGGGTGGGGTGTCGGGGTGCGTTGGCCCGCGCCCCCTGGGGGCAGCAGGAAGAGGGCGGCCACCGCTCGGTGGGGGCGTGGACGCGTGGATAGGGCTGGGGTGCAGCGGACGTGCCGGAGGCGAGGCTATGTTCCTGCTGATGGTGTTGTTGAGGAATCGTCTTAGTGGTGGATATTGTCATTGGGATTTGGTTATTGGTGTTGGGATGGTGATTATGATTGTTTTCATTGTGTTGGTGACAATGGCGGTGGTGCTGGTCGGTTTTAGTTATTGGTGTTGGGGTGGTGATTGTGATCGTTATTGTAGTGTTGGTGACAGTAGTTGCGGGGTTTGTTCTGGAGGTAATTTATAGCTACAGAAATAGAGTTGTGTTGACTCTGAACCTGCCTATGTAACGACTGCTATGGCATTGATGCAACATGAAATTGATATTTGCCAGATTCCGTAATAAGTGACCGTCATGAAACGCAGTACAAAATACTCTTTTACGATCAATGAGGGTAACTTTACTCCCGAATATATTGGAAACGAGCTGTAGTGAAAATCTTACGACACTCCTTTTGACCTTCTTGATGCAAAAGAGATGTCTGATAAGTGGGGTTTTTATGTAAGTGGGGTGACTGTAACTAAGTTTTTCTTTCCTTTTTGAGGCTATCGTCCAAAAAGATGTGATTCAGATTCCGGAAAATTGAGAGAAATATTCAGAAAATCTTGAAAAATGTATTTAATTGTATAAACATTCTACGTGTTTTTATTTCGTTTTAATTTTTTAAATTTTAAGTATTTTAAAATCATTGTTACTGTTCTGTTGGACGTATTAACGTACTAAAATTTACCTTCATTAATTATCGCACCTCATTCAAGAGCAAATATGATGAAATGTTTCCGAGTTACAAAAAAAATCATTTGTGCTTGCATTTGGGCTGTCAGAGTAAATGATCTATCAATGGGCAAGCGATGGGATCGTGTAGGGATGGCAGCTGAAGCTATGTTGGTAATGGAGTCGCTGGGCGGATCGGTGGTCGTTGTGACAAAATCCATCTCACGCCTGGTTGCACCAATTTCTTATAGGTTGTCGCCCTTGAAGAGAATGAGATAGTCACATCTTTAAAGGGCCACCCATGGTGTAGTGGTCAGATTGCTTTCCTGCCACCTCTTGTGAATTTGATGTGGCAAAGTGAGTTAGCAGTAGTTTTTTTTCTGGAGATTTTCCTGTTTCCCATGCCTAATATTGCACCATTGCTCGATTATCATACAGTATAATCGTTATCAACAGTTCATCAAAATACTGTGGACTGTCCAGGTACGGCTAGAAGGCATGACAATTAAGTCACATCTTAAAGAGGGCTAATATTTTAAAATAGGGCTAATATTTTAATTTTACGAATTTCATCAGATTGTGTACGACAGATCAGCATGGCGACTAGATGCAACATAGCGATCCATTCTCATTTAGATTAAAAAATTATGATGTATATAAGCTGCTTTTTGCTATTACTCAGCCCAAAGTGTATTATATGGGTATAACCTAGAACCGCTGGAATGAAATGGTCCAGTTTCACGTGACCATTTCAGCGGTTCTCAAATCGTCAGAAAATGGAAAGCTACATTTGAGCGGTTTCCAAGTATAGGACTTCCTCCCGTTGGCCGGGGAAGCAACGGGGATGTGGAAGGGTGGCGGCTGCGGCCGTGTCGGGGGTGGGGGCGGGGGCGGGGGCGGCGACGCGTGGAATGCGGCGGCAAAAACCACGACGCGCCCTTCCACGGGAGGGGAGCGGAGCTGAGCGGCTGAGCGGACCGCCGCCCGCCGCGCGGTGCGGGCATCGGCCCGGAGGTCGCCCCGCCCCGCCCCCCTCGCTCCCCCGGAGGTCCCATTGCCGTGGGCGACGCGGGCGGCGCGGCGGTGTCGCCCCGCGGGGGCCGCTGTCGCCCAGCTGTCCCGGCCTGCCCCGCCCCGCCCCGCTCCGCCCCGCTCCGCCCCGCCCCACCCCACCCCGCCCCGCCCCGCCCCGCCCCGCCCCGCCCCGCCCCGCCCCGCCCCGCTCCGCGTCCCCTTCACGTCTACTGTTACAACTGCCCCCAGCATTGTCTCACACCCGGAGCCTATACTTCGGTTTTTCTATAGTGGCAGATGACATCGTGTTGTTGTTACACCACCTGCCTTTTAAAATTAATCGTTTTTATTAATTTGCGAACGTCCTTTTCTCTACGGGGCTCGTGGCCTCAGAAATGTGCTTACCACTGATAAAAAGATTCATTTTTGAAGGCAGGAGGTGTAACAATAGCGTAATGTCATCGACCACTATAGAAAAATCGAAGTGCAGCATACACGGGGTGAGTCATTTCAGGTAGAAACACAACACCGACATGTTCCTTATAATATAATTCGTTTACTGTTTTGGTCTCAGAAGAATCGATTCCCGTAGAAAGTGTTATTTTTGTATTTTTCTATTTCGTTGCAGCCTTATCACTGCAATGTGATGCGCGTTTCCTAGACTCAAGGTGTTGCTGACTCAGTAGGTTATTAGCACCCACCATTACTAAATAGGGAGTGTACTAGAATTCAGCATACGGCAGGCGAGGTAAGATTCTGAAGCCCAAAATCGGGAGTTTACGTCACAATAAGAACCCCAATTCCGTCTGTTCACCAGTTGGAATTTCTCAACATAATGACAAGAATTTGTTCACCTAATTGCGAAGATGAAGATGGTGGTATTTTCCACCTGAACTTTCTCATCCTATAAATGCGGTTGTAAATTTCTTCTATGAAAAATGTTTGTTGCAATAGTTCCTGCATACTACACTTAATACCCAATTGAATGAATCTTTTATTTCGGCTTTCGAATAAGTATTTGAAGAAATGTGTATAAATAAATCCAGTAAGTGACGAAATTGAAGAGAACAATTGCACCTACAAGGGTGCGAGATGTCCCTTACAAATATATTCCCATCCAAGTACAAAACACTGTACGGCTTTAATTGCTGTAACATCCTCATAAACCTAACTTATATAAGGAACTTTTAGATCGTTTGAATAGGATTGTATTGTTAGAATTTTTAAAATGTACTTGAATAGGTGATGAGCTTTTAATTTTGTCTAAGCATTGTCATATTTAATAAAACGAATCACATTTTTGTTAGTAAATCTTGCGCGCGGAAAATATGCAGGTATAAATATCGCCCCATATTTGCTTGCTTTCAAGAGTCGATATCTGAGGGAATATGTATTTTTAATTGGTTTGCTTCCACATTTGAATTATTAGTATTAAATAAACTGCTAATTGTGAGATTGTGGTGTACAGACGTCAAAAGACATACTTTTCATGTTCTGTCGTTGTGAAGTTTTTGTTCTCGTCTATCTACTCTAGACTAATCCAGCAACTTATGCAGATGATGAGGATTCGCAAAATCACCATTACTGTAACCTGAAGCTCAGATTTGTCACATGTCACTGCCATCACTGCCTCCTGCTCCAAAACCGTCCTGCTCTGCCGCGCTTTTTTTTAACTGTTTTATCAAGCCCCGAGTTCAATCAGAGGCAACATGATTTTCTTCTATCCTTTCCTACATCTTAAAGTTTATACTTTCTTCTATTAAGAGTTTCTCTCGCGATCCCGTCCGTACTTCACCAGTTTCGAGTGTCCTTTCCCGAAGTTTCCCATCGTAATCCCGCGAACTTATCTCTCGAAGTCTGTGATACCCTACCGTGTTTTCACTCTGCAGTCGGAAACGTTTTATTTTTTTCATAGAACTGCCTTTGCGCTTTATTATTCTTGTTTTGTAGTTCGTGTTCTTCACTCTCCCACTTGTCAGTAGGTTTCTCCTCGACTTAAATATTATTTCCACCGTCCGCCGCAACATCTCTCGCCCAACATCTTCCCAATCGCCTCGGGTGCTGTCGCTTGCAACCCCTCTCTGCTCCCTCGTCCCGCCTCGGCTGCCGAAGCTGACGACGCTCTCTCGTTGACGGCAGGGCGTTCTACCGCCTTGCAGCTGCAGAGCACAGTGGTTCGGAATGTTTAAGAAGGCGGCGAGAAGTTTTAGATTAAATTAAATACTTTTTAGGCGTTATATAAATATTAAATTAAAGACACATTCACACGTTTAAAATTCACTTGGATTTACGTAAGATGTCAAATTTCAAAAGTAAAAAATTCAAGTCTAGGACTAGGATTATAAACGTATTTGGCTTGTAGACTTTCTCTCCTCAACCTACGAGTATAAAAACCAGTTCCATTTTGTTCATCCTTAGAAGCCCCCGGGCCCTTAAAAAGTCATAAAATATTGGAAAATATTTCATATGTTTGTGTTTGTGCAATAATTAATAATCAAATAGTGTACTGTACTAAAAAGTTTGTTTAAAAATTAAAACTTGTTTTAATATTTCGACTTTTTAGTCAATTTACAAGATTTTTTCCGGAGAGAGGGTCAATAGGATTTTATGCCCGGGGCCGCATATTACTTAAATTCACCCCTGATCCCCTCTCCCTATCATGAGGGTTTTGCAGTTTATTGTTGCATTCATAATCATCAACACTTGTTGGAGGTGTTCTAGTTCAAAGGGAGATCGGCCCTACGGATGGAAATAGGAATGGGAAAGGTCAAGCTTGGTCCATGAGACCAGGTGTTTAAGAAACTGCTCTAGTGGCCTTTTGAAATTGAGTGGAGGAAACCATAGATTAGAGAAACCATGGATTACAGAACATGCCATATAGAAGTCTCATTGAGGCATTTACTTGGTTACCTAACTGATGTTGAAAATGCACCTCTGAAGACACTCAAACGTAGGAACTTCCTGACTACGGAGCTTTTCTTACAATAACTCTGTCCCGTTTTCATTCATTGTAGGTGTTATTTAAATATAATTTATATAATAACAAAATTCATCTTGTCAGTGTCATTATTTACAAATTGCCTTTAATATAAGGTGAAAGTATACATTATTCATAGAGTTAACATCACCTTATGAAGTTCCAAACATATGGAATATACTGCGGGGCAGAACCTAGAAAATGTTATCAAAGTGCTCGAAAAAAAAAGTGCAGAAACCCGAAAAAATATCTTGGGATTCCAAAAATCCGTATCATTGACCACATTTTTTTTATATTTGACTAGCCTGGAACTGAAGTGGTCTATGGTACAAACAATGGGACTGAGACCACTTAAAAATTGACCAACATTAAAACCATCTGCCAATACTAATTCAAAGCTATAATGTGGTACTTTTATTGTGAGGCACCTACATCGACAAATGATACATAGACCACTTTAAAATGTGTAGATGCTCACCTGTTCAGATCAAATTTATCATTACCTGGATTTTAGCCAGAAATGTTTCATAGCCCACTTTAGTTCTAGGCCAGCCATTTCTCCAGATACTTTTTTATTTAATAGGTAATTATTACATACAAATTACAAAACTTGATGCTGAGTGGCTAGGCCGAAGGCCTTTAAGCCATTACAATACCTCCATTCTACCGCGTTCTAACCTTTCGTTCTAACATTTCTCCAGATTCTTCCTGTGTGTTGAGCCACTGTGCGGCGGGCGCGGGCGGCGCGGTCTGGGCCGTCGGGATTTTCCTTTCGCTGGCGGCGGGGCTGGGGGCGGGGGAGGGGGCGAGGGCGGAAGCTGCGGCGGTGATGAACGACGTCGACAGGCCCGTCTCGAGGTGCGCCACCGCCCGCTCGCGGGGCCCGAGATGCGCCACTCTGCTTCCCCTCGTCGCGTTCGCTTTTTTGGGGAGGAGGCAAAGAAATACAACCAGCTTGTTAGGGGTGATTCACTTTATATATATAGAAACGTGTAATTAAAGTGGTCTATTTGAATGGGAAATGTGCGATGATATTTAACGAGGAAATGGTGTGTTTTTTGGGCATATTGATGTTTCTGGTAATGTATATTTAAATTATTTATTTTTGAATTTATAATGGCGAGGCATTATTATTATTATTATTATTATTATTATTATTATTATTATAAATAAATTCAAAAATAAATAATTTAAATATACATTGCCAGAAGCATCAATATGCCCCAAAACTCACCATTTCCTTGTTAAATATCATCGCACATTTTCCCATTCAAATTTTATGTCCCATTCATTTATTATGTCCTCTCTCCGTGTAATCCCGTTGTTTCCGAATCCACGGTTGCTAGTAATGTTTAATATTTTGGTCAGCACAATAGCTCTCATCGTTCCAGGCGCTCTCGACATTCCTCTTCCTTGTTAACTCATGTGAGCGGATTTTGGATACTCTTTAATGCCAAACCAAAGTAGGAAGCGTGGTGGGTAAGTAACATGGAGAAATGATTGACATTCATTTCACAAACGTTGGCTACCTTAAACTGGAGCCGTTTTACTCCATATTAATTCTCTCATTCCGCCAGCTGGAGAATGTATAGATGAAACCAATGTACAATATCTAGAATGCAAGGAAAGTATACTTTACTATGTCTTTTTTGAAAAATACTATTTATATTCATAATTCTATGATGAACATTTAGTGTATTGTGAGTGTAAATAAAAATGTGATGGGGCAAAAGCACTCTCTTTGAAATTTGGTATTTACGTCCGTTTGCATCGTTTAATGATATAATTCGCTGGCTAACATATTTTCATCTGCTTCTAGACATAGTTTTCCTACAATATTCTTTTGGAATTGTAATGGAACAAATATAATCACGCGTGAAAACTACTTCCTTCTTAACCGCGTGCAGAGAACTGACACTTTGATGCATTTATTCATAGCTGACCCTCAGCTCATCTGGCTCTCGAAAGATTTCGTAAGGCGACGCGGTCTTAGCGATTCTCAACTGTTTTATAACCTAACAAAAATATTATCTCCTGCCTTGAACGGATCATATGACTCCTACGTTTCTGACACCCTGCCTATCCAATTGTGACTGACGTCCTCTCATGCTGCCAAAGCTAAACTGTGTCTTCTTGGCTGTCCGGGTGATGCCGCGTCGTTGGTTAAGATGGTCTCTCAGCTATAATGCGATTTATTCAGAGCTGCATGTGACAGGTCATCAGCTGTTACGGTGTCATCAACTCAGAAGATCGAACGCCACCTTAGTGACGTCACTGTAGTGACGTGTAAGCTCCCGATTGGATGGCACCGTAATAGCTGATGACCTGTCACACGAAGCTCTGAATAAATCGCAGTATAACGACGCAGCGTCACCCGGATAGCCAAGGAGACACGGATTCGGGTCGCGGAAGGTTACGTTCACAAAGCTAAACTGTCGTTGGAGTCCACGCCGTGTTTCTTAAAACCCCATCGCTCCGGTACCCATATTGCGTCTCTTACCCTCGGTGCCTCCATCATGCCCGTTACTATAGTTGCCCGCTGCGATGGCTCAGAAGCACTCTCGTTTTCTCTGCAGCGTCCTTGACTGGCAGGTTGGAGGACGATGAGACGAGTGTCGACGAAGGATCGCGCTGGCGGAGTTTTCGACACTGGGTGGGTCGAATTCAGCCGGGGTCGAGAGGAGAATTCTAGCGACTGACTGCTCTAATCAGCAATTTTCCGTGATTTGTCAGGTCAACAGCAGCCGAATGGCGGGAAAGTACCCTAATCGAGGTGCGACGATCGTGCTTAATCTGTCTCTCCTCACACAATACCATGTCGTCACGCAGTTTTGTAACTGTAATGGTTTAGCTTTTGTAAAAAGTTCTATAATAAACATTTCCATGGAATCTCTTCGAACAAACAAAAGGTACGAGACCACATAAATAACTAACTAGTGTTTGTTATGAATTTATTGACCTCTGCCATATTTCCAACGTCGCCACGATACCCCGTCTCACCACTGTCTATCCGCTCATCCCTCCGCCAACGTCGTCCTCATTCTCCCTCCCCGAGGGAGTCGCTCTGCAGATCCACGGGACTTTTTTTCCCAGCAGGCGAGCGCCACGACGCGGGCGGGGGTGTAGAGGATGGAGGGCGTGAGCGTAGCGGGCGGAGAGCATGAGGGGGCGAGGCGTGGACGTGGGCGTAGAGGGTGGAGGGTGTGTGGGCGTGAGAGTAGGCAGCGTAGGGCATGAGGGGGCGTGGACGTGGGCGTAAAGGGTGGAGGGCGTGTGGGCATGAGGGAGCGTGGACGTGGGCGTAGGGGGTGTAGGACGTGAGTGTGGGCGGGGGTGAGGGCCAGGGCAAAGGAATGAAGGGCATGAATGGGAGCGGTGGCGAGGACGTGAGGGGTGAGGGGGCGGGGCGTGTACGATGGCGTAGATACTGTAGGACGTGAGTGGGAGCGAGGGCGTAGGTAGTGCAGAGCGTGAGTGGGGATATTGTACGTGGATTTAGGGGATGCAGAGCGTGAGTAGGGGGAGGGCGTAGGTCGTGTAGGGGGTGTGTGGGCGCTGGGACGTGAAGTTTGGCGGTGAAGGGCGTTAGTTGGGGCGAGGGCGTAGGGCGAGAATGGGGGCGAGGGCGAAGGCGTAGGGAGCGGAGGACGAGAGTGGGGGCGAGGGCGACGAACGGTGTTGGCAGCCGTTTTCGTCGCTCGCATCGGCCGCGGCGGAGCAGCGAGCCCGGGCGAGAGAGAGTACGGCGCCTGTAGCACCAGGATGCCGCCGCTCGTTTACAAGTTCCTCTATGTTCTGCGAGGGAGTCAACACACCGAAGAAAAGTCGTTTGTGTCGTGGAACAACTCCACGCGTAACGATTATGGGGGTCTTCAAGTTTTTCCCCCGATTTTGATCCTTTTGTCGGAGTTTGTGCGACCTGGTGTAGAGACTATGAGGTAAATTAGTGCTCTCCAAGGGCGAACAGAGATTTGGTTTGCTACTAACCACAAAGTTGTAACAAGGGATTCTTGAAAATGATATCGATATGTATTATATGGAAATTCGTTGCCCCTTTCTCACCGAAACCTGGCAAAATGGTACATCGTAAGCACTGTTCTTTTTTGAGAAAAACTTTACAACGGTTCTATTTTTAAAATACTTAAGATTTTGAAAATACCTTGTTAACATTTTTAATATGTTTCTAGGAACATTAGAAATGCAAATGTTTGTAGATAATTTAACATTACTCATACTAAAATGGTACACTAATATTACTGGGAGTGTTGTAACCATGTGATAAAGTTGGTTGTTAATGTACGTAAGTTACAGAATTGTTACACTAAAATTTATCTCTCGCAGACGTGTCTTTCCTCGTGTTACTTATCAGGGGCCTACAACATGGAAAGCTCGACGTCAAATTGTGACAAGTTTGATTTATATTATTTTGAGAGCTCGCTACGCAGTATTTTTTCAGGTGACTGAAACAAGTTTCCCATATTTTCTTATCTTTTGATATATTGATGGGAAACTGGAGGCACACATTCCAACGATGTCACCGCGGTTCTGTACGTTCCTTCTTGCTCGACGGCCGTGAAAATAAATACTCCTCAGTTCTAGCAACCACGGAAGTGTAATATATCTCTTGTGACAATTTCCAGACAGTCCTCTCGCACAGTTGCTGGAGCAAAAAGAAACTGTGAGTTTCTGTTTCTTTATTTATTGCCTAAGGATACCCAGATGATGAGAGGAGTAATTTATATTCATTTTGTTATTTTCAATTATCGCCATTAAATCGCAAATTCGTTTTATTTTTATATCTAGAATACATAAACATGAATAGTCGTGAAACATCGTACTGTTGTAGTTTTCAGTTTTTTCCGGAATCCTACATTGCTAAGGAAAGAATGCCATATGGTTGTTATTATGGAATAATAGGTGTGCTTAAGGCTCACTTGAAACGTAGGTCATCTGTAGTGTAATATTATGAAAGCTGTTAATCGCTTAAGGAAACATATTCATGGTAAAGATGTATCAAAAATAATCTTCGATAATCAATTTTTTCCGTGGCAATTCGATGAGTAAATATTTTAAACATTAATAATGATATCTACTAAAAACTCTTTTTAAATACTGAAAACTATTTTCTTCGTCCTTCTCTTCTAAACTCCGAGGGAAAATGACATTTACACTCTAGAAAGATCAATCAGCTTTCCTGTACTCACCCATTTTTCCATTCATCTATGGAAGCTGGTATACTCATATTTCCCGCCGTGCAGTGATCCAACAGCCACGAATGCAGGGAAACGGTTGCCAAATGCAATAACAGATACGAGCTCTCACATTATTCAGCGTAGAAACGTACCAAAATGTATGAAACGACCCAGGTTTTACAGGCCGTGCTCTAAAAAAGGTGCGTATCATAACGTTTGAGCTCGTTGGTGTGGCGGCTGCCCCGACAATTCACCAGCGGGGGCGCCTCGCCTCGCCTCGCCGCGTCGGTGCCAGGCTATCAGCGCTCGTCCATTTCTACGGAAGCGTCGAGGACGCGGCAGCGTGGGCGTCGGCGTCGCTGGCTAGTGCGCAAGCGCGGGCGAGGGGGCGGAGCGGGGCGGGGAGGGCGATAAGCGCGGGTCAGCGCGGCGCCCCCGGCCTTGGGCCCCGCGCGGCCGAAGGGCGGGCGTCTTGCCAGCGCCCGCGCACCCGACCGACATCACCCGCCACCCGAACGACGGCCGCCACTCCACGCCTGCTGCCGACCCGCCCGTCCCCGCCTTCGGTTCGCTCTCCACCGCCCCCGCCCCCGACACCTCTCCCGCGCACCCATCTTCGCCCCTGCCTCCACCCTCATCCCCGCTGACTCCGTCCTCGTCTCTTCCACACCTCGTTTCCGCCCTCGTTTGCGACTCGTCTCTGCCCCCGCCTCTTACTCCTTCCCCGCTGTCGACGGCTCTCCTGTCTCCGCCCCATTCTCCATCCCCCTCCCCAACCACTTCTGTCTCCTTTCCCCCATTTATCGTGTCGGCCCCTTCTCGTCTCCGCCTCTGTCTGCGTCCCGTCACTGCTCCCCACACTGCCCCCATCTCCGCTCCCGCCTGTGCTCCCGTCTCCGCCCACATCTCCTTCCCATCTCCGCACTTGACTCGTCTCGTCCTTTCAGACCACAACCCTCGTCTCTTCTCGATTCATTGCAATCGTGAAATAGTCGTACCAAACATCAGCTTCATTTTCTGACTTAGCTGATGTGTATATGAATGTTTAAATTGTAATTAGGTTTTTGATATTCCTGTTAACTTTACCTAAAACTTCGTGGAAACTTCGTGTTAGTAATTAATTGTGTATTTTGAGAAAATACTGTTTGCCGTTTTTGTATGAATCCGTGTCAGCGACGTAGCATATCCCATTTTCGTGTCCTCGTCGATTGCCACGGCCCCTCGCTCCGTTGGCCGTCACTGACCGCACTGTGGCTCTCGCGTGCCGCTTGGCCGCCGTCCCTGTCGTCGCGTCGCCTCCCGCGGGGTCAAGGCAGCGCGCGCGCCGGCTCTCCGGGCGAGTGCGCTCGGCCGCCGGAATCCCACGAGGTCAGGGGCGGGGTCTCCCCCGATCAGCGCAGAACGAGCTTCGTTTTGGACCTGTGAAGAACTACTTTTCCGCTTTGTGTATTTTTGCCCCTTCGCCTCGCCTTTTCTGACCAATTGTTTCTTCATCTCTCTCCCCTTCTTTCTCTCTCTCTCCCCCTTCTGTCTCTCCCCCTCCATTAACTCCCACCCCTTTTATCTTTTCATCTCCTCCCTCTCTCACCCTTCTCTCTCACCCCTCTCTCTCACCTCTCTTTCTGTCTCGCTCTCTTTCTCTCTCTCCCTTTCGCTCTCTCTCTCTCACTTTCGCTCGCTCTCTCTCCCTTTCGCTCGCTTTCTCTCCCTTTCGCTCTCTCTCCCTTTCGCGCGCTCTCTCTCTCCCTTTCGCTCTCTCTCTCTCTCTCTCTCTCTCTTTCTGTCTCGCTCTCTTTCTCTCTCTCCCTTTCGCTCTCTCTCTCTCACTTTCGCTCGCTCTCTCTCCCTTTCGCTCGCTTTCTCTCCCTTTCGCTCTCTCTCCCTTTCGCGCGCTCTCTCTCTCCCTTTCGCTCTCTCTCTCTCTCTCTTTCGCTCTCTCTCTCTCTTTCGCTCTCTCTCCTTTTCGCTCTCTCTCCTTTTCGCTCTCTCTCCTTTTCGCTCTCTCTCCTTTTCGCTCTCTCTCCTTTTCGCTCTCTCTCTCGCTCTCTCTCTCACACTCACACACACGCACGCACACTTTATCTTTCCTTTCTTTGTTCGAACTTTCATATTTTGAAATACCGCTTCACATGACTTACACAAATCATGAATACGATATGTATATGCATGCGCTTTAAATACGTGGTTAAATAAGACGGTAAATCGTTCTCAAAGAACCACAATATCATTTTTGCATTTATTACTATCATACACTTAATGTAATTGTTTGTGGTTCTCATCAGTGAGTAATACACTAGTGTGGCACGTAAGCATATAATTGATGAACTACGACTTTACTCAGACCTTAATGCTCTCCACCAAATTATCAAATTATAATTTGATAATTCGATGGAGAATATAGATACATTTATCTAAATCTTGGTAGTCTAGGTAAACGCATGATTGGGGTTTCAATGCAGTCAGGGAAAAATAGCATTTGGATATTGTGTTCTAAGAAAGGAAATGCATTTTGGAACGGATAAAGAATGGTAATAATGGTAATAATAAACTTCATTTCATATATCACGTCACTAAGAATTTTTTATTGGTTTATGTTCCTCGTAAACTACCTGCCGTTAAATGTCTTTATTGTCTCCGATAGGTTATCGGGTCTTTCGCTGGAATCTTATTACGAATTCTTCTTTTATATCCCATTACAGAAAGCTATTGTTTTCATTCTTTGCCTTATTACAACCGTTGATTAGATGCAGTCAATGTTTATGGCGACGATGACCTGCAATCTCATATCTCAATGTTTTGAATTCCTATTGCACGTCCGCATTATTCGTCAGTACACAGACATTAAACATTTGGTTAAATATGAATTATTGTTTAAAATTTTAGTGATTCATATTGAACTTGCGATTAGGCACGTTATAACTTCCTTATTGTGACAGATCACAAGTTGATTCTAAGCACCATCTGAATAGCTAGGATACTATTTCAAGAAAAATAGTCATTTTTATTGCTACATTTATTTCAACATAATGAGCTACATTCAAGAGGATGAAACATGTTTGAAATATGATTTTTAAAACATCTTTGATTAAAATTTCGGGATATGAGGATGAATAATAATAAGCGGGATTCAAGAAGTGTTTACTATGTACCCCGACGGTAAGCAATTTTCGAAAACGCAAGAGAAAAGATCCTATTTATTAATTTTAAATTATTTATTTATATTTATTTTACTTTATATTTTTTATTGTATAATTAAGTAGTTTTTCGTAACATCAGTACAGTTACGCTAAGGCGAGGACCGGAATATCAATCCTAGTGGAGTAAAATATGTTTCTGGATATAAATAAATAAACAAACAAAACAAAAAAAAATCGTTAACTTAAACGCGGTTTCATGGTTATATATTATCGCAATGAAAATTATTTTGAGAACATATTTTTAAAATATTTTCAGTTTAAAAGCACCTCAAGGAAGATGTTTTACAATTGAGGTGGAAATATATAAAAATACCGTAACAGAGGTTTTCGAAATGTTACGTGAACGTTTTCCAGTAGTTTCCAGTAGTTGGGGCTGAATTTGCGGATACGTTAGGTTCGTGTTTGCGTACGAGCCGTATTTTTACTAATAAACCATTGCACCAATTTTGTTTTCTCCAAAGAAGTTACTTTGGTATCAATCACCACGCTTCCGACAACACATACAAGTATAACGTCAGGGACTTCGCGGTCGAAGTCAGTCCGTGCCTTCGGTAGTGCAGGCATTTGAACTCTGAACAAGACCACAATAGTACAACTGGACAAGTGTCTATGCAACCCACGTTACTGCAGCGGCAAGAACACCATCTAGAACAAATATGTACCCGAGAGGTGAAGTGATAGAAATTTCATAGTTTACAGTAAATGAGAAGTAAAGAGCACTATTTAGCATTGAAACAACGTAGATTCACTTCATTTTAGAAACACCATTAACTGAGAAAAATTACAAAATGAAAGTAGTAGACTTATTAAGGAAGTCAATTAACAAAGGTCATGCAAATCATAAGAATATGGACTTTTTTACCTCAGTTTCTGAATTGAGGATGCCCGTTTGGGGGCTCGATTGCTGGTGCCATGTCGCAGGTGCTTTGCTAAGGGGGCGTTCCTCGAGGCTGAAACGCAAGATGGACGAGGTGTCGGTCGTCCACAGAGGTTGCGATGCGACCTCTCTCTGAGGGCCAAGAGCATTGGAAGCTCTCGGTTCGCTTCGTTGACAGCCCTGTTAAGGTGTTCGGGGTTCGGGTTTTGGTGTTTATGAAGGAAACTAAGTGACTCTCTCTCTCACTCTCATTCTCACTCCCTCTACCACTCTCTCACTCCCTCTCTCTCACATTCACTCTCTGTCTCTCTACCTCTCTCTGTGTTACTCTAACCCTCTCTATCTCTGCCGTCTACCCCCCTCTCTCTGTCCCTCTACCCCCTCTCTCTCTTTCTCTGTCTTTCTGTTTCCTCTCTCCCCCTCTCAATTGCAAATGATTACAGGCAACGGGCAACGAATGGCAATGATAACTTGCTCGTACGTTATGTCTCGTATTGCATTCCTGCTACACGTGAAATCTCAGTTCCCATTATTTACCCCGGAATGCTTCACCGGTGCGCGGAGGAGGCGCAAATTCGTCCTCGGCATTAGAATGTACGGCTCCGTCCGCATCGCGATGGGGCGGGCCGTTGGCAGACGCGGGCGCGGCGGAGCGCGACTCGCCGAGAGCACATGGGCGGGCTGCCGCGGTCCTTCACCCGCGCGTCCGCTCGCCCGCCCGCCCACCCGCGCGTCACGACCGCCATCGGCACGCCGCGCCCGCACACTCGCGCGCGTGTTGACACGGCGCACGGCCGCTGCCAGCGGCGCCGCTGGGGGAGGTCCCCGGGGAGGAGGACCTGGCACCTGAGTTTAGCTCTGTCGCGTCACGTTGGCGGCCGTGGGTGGGAGGAGGAGCGGAAGTATCGCATACCTGTGGGCTGAATAGCTGGGCGCCCCGGCGTTGGGATACATTTAGACAAAGGGGACGCCAGCTTGACCGGGAAGGTCTCGTGGTAGCCGCGAACCTCCCTCCTACACCTAGGACGGTCACGTGACGGCTACACTCTGGTATAAAATCGAGCCGACGAGCTCACGCGGGGGTTTTATTCTGGAAACCTCGAGCGATGCGCAAAACTTTACGCCCAGGCTGGAGCGTGTCGTGGCTATTGCACGGGTGACGAGGTCACGGTAGTGGCGCGGGAGTAGCGTCAGAGGAGGCGGGGTCTCCCTAGCTATATGGAGTACCCACAGGGAAATACTTACAAGTGTGTAGTTTCGGAGCAGAAGTTGGTTATTGTACATACGTGTAAATATACTTGTACATACTTGTAAATTTCTGTGTGTTTTCTCCATGACGCCACAGCTCACAGCCAGCGCTCTGCAGCGTCCGTGACCGGGAGGGCCTAGCACGCGAGTCCCGGCGGTGGCGGATTTTCAACAATACAGTAGCGGCAGCGTATAAGCGACTCTGACAGTTCTCTCGCCACGTGCTGGGGTACGTCGTGTGACCAGCTCTAAAGCAATCAGCTTGCGAGGATTTATTTACTTTCTTACAGACAGGGTTCAGCGTTGCCGTTCATCCGACTCGCACAAAACGATATGGTTGGGCTTTGGCGAAACGTAATATCAAGCTATGAACATAATATTAAGACGTGTCATTGCCTATCGGTAAGTGTTAATGTTTTGAGATTTAATTTATCGGTGATTCAGGTGGTGTCACGTGCGTAGTAATGTGTGGCAGTAGCGTAATGAACTGTCAGAGTTGCTTATACTCTGCTGGTACTGTAGCTTCATAGGTCGAATTCAGCTGCTGTCTGCAGGAGAATTCGAGCGGCCAAGTTCTGTGATCAGTATTTTCCGTGGTTTCCCCGAGCAAAACCAAGGCGAATGTCAGAGCAGTGCCCTAGGAAATGGGCCACGGATCTCGCTCGATCTTTTGACCACTTCTTTGCCCCTCTTCTTCCCTTACACTCACACACTTTTATGCACTGTATACCACATATCGGGAGAGCGGTCGAGAGCATAGAGCTTGTTCCGACTGGGGCGATGCCCTGTTGGGGGAGATACCTGGAGTGGGAAATCCAATTCAAACCGACGTTCAAGTTAGCGTCGGATCTCATCATTCAGCGGGTGAGGAATTCCACCAACTTCAAGCATAAAATAACTCTGCGCCAACGGAGTAACATAGTAGTCGACGTGCCCGGAAACATCAATAGACCTGGCATGCAATTGTGGTGAATAATGTCCTCAAAGGCAATTCCGAATATACTGAGTTTTACATATCAGAGAGGATTTTACTCTCTTCGAGGTGGGCTCCTTCTGTTGAGGCCTATCCTTACGTCTTCCAAGAGCACAATTACCCCGAACGCAACGCTCTTCCGGTACCATTGATCCTGGCTGGAACCTCAGCTCAGAGTTAACAATTTTCCGAGTTGGTACTGGAGTGGAATTAATTAATACAATGTGCTGTGAGCAAGTTCATCTCAATTTCCCGCGAGTGTGTGTGTGTGTGTGTGTGTGTGTGTGTGTGGAGGGGGGGAATTGACACGACGAATCCAGTCCCAACTGGGACCTATCTCGTGCGAGAACTAGGCTACCCCTATCTGATCTCTTCTAAGCAGTATCGAAGTCACAGTAATCGGCAGAAATTTGGTCAGCACCCGGGTGAGAGAATAGATCCGTGTGGGCATGGGAGGGCGTATTTCGAATGGGGTGAATTCGCGATAGGTTCCTTCGGAGTTTTCCTCCTGCAATACTTACCTGGATCACCGTCTGTGAATGAAATACTAGGAAACGTACCATATTATTCTCCAGTTAAAATAAAACTAAGGTCGAGGTTTGTTGATTGAATGAATGAAAATTGCAAATGAGCCCAAAGAGAGAGGAAGCGACCGGTAATTTCCATTGAAATGCATCTATTACAGCTTCTTATATATTGTGCAAACTCATTCCTGTATAAACGGGACTCCGATTACCAATAATCCATATTTAGATTTTATGTTAAGAGGGATCTTGTCTATTGTATATATTATCTTTAGATAAATAATACGTATTTAGTCCGGAAACGATTGGATGTGCTTTGCAATAGAAATATGAATAAGAATGGTCGTAAATAATTGTAATTTTGTTATTACAAGACTATACCATCGCCTTCGTAATGAATCGGGTATTGTGGGGCTTTCACGTTCGTTTTCGTTTCTGGTTACACGACAGAATCTTCTCTCTCACTTGCAAACACTGACTCATTCCAACTGCATAATTGACAGTATGAGCGACAGTAGCATAACAAGTGTCAGTAATCCTTCTGACGTTTCACTTACCAACGACTATCAACAATATCACGCATCCAGCATGATGAGTTTACCAGTCGCAGCAGTGGATGGCTATACGAAGTTTGGTGAATGAATCGGGTGAGAATCTGTGTAGAAAATCTTCTTAAGTTTATGATTATAATTCACTCATTAACCGTTGTTTGTAGCTGATAAAGGAAAATGTTTTGCGATTTTTTTGGCGTTAACTGTCAAGTGGAAAGGTACAGATAATCATGCTACATAATTGAGGCACTACATTATATATTTTATGCGATGGTGGTACGATTGAATTCTGTGTCCAATTATATATTTATATAATTATGTATGTGTTCCATTTCATTAATTTTTATTACCCCTGAACTAATTTTCCTCGGCGGTTTGCTGCTTTTAACTCGGTGGTAGAGAGAATACAAGAAGTTAATACGACGTAGGATAAAATACACCGAAACCTTAATTCCACACCAACTTACTACGCAGTAGTTATTTGAACATTCAATAACCCGACACATACCACACACCGCCTTATTATTCTTTATTAACATTCTCAACGTTTATTCGATGTTAATGAATACGATAAATTATCTAGATGTTGCTGTTATATTCTTTGAACATGTTACGATGAGTTGACCTTCTACAGATAACAATAATGTTAGCTGGAGTTAGTGAAACGTTTAGCTATAAGCTGTTAACAGTTTGCTGGAGTCTGTAGCTCAATTGAACATGAACGTATTATTATTGGTTTTCATTCTGATCTCGTTCTCCATTTTGTCAGTGATCTCCAAAAGTGTTTCTCGATTTTCCTGCTATGGTTCAATCAAATGTGAAGAGTTTCATATGTCGGCAGAAAAATTCTTCGTAAAACCTATTTCGATTTAATGTTTTGATGCCATAAAATTAAATAACATTTCTTGTGATGTTGAAAAACTTTCATCGTCATGCGAAAATGGAGGTTTCGGCTTCCGCCAGGGTTAAAAAAAATTAAATACCCGACTCAGGCTATTTTCTTTGTTGTCAGGAAATTGAAGTTAACAATACTAGCAAATGAAGGTCGTGTTTTATTTTGTAGTTGTGTTGTTTTCCGTACTTATTTGTTTGAATCTGTAACGAACTTTTAATTAAAATTTCAGTATATAAAATTATAAGTGTTGTTACTTCATGTAAGATAATTTTTAAAAAACGATTAAAATTTTAATTTTTTCTTCATGTTTCAAGGTGGTTGTTTTTTTCTTCATCGGTTGGGATTTCCTGGGCTGAGGGAAAATGGGCTCATCGGCGTTCAGTCTGCTCTGTGTTATCGCCAGGTGCTGAGCGCTGCCGTCGCGCTCCTTGAAACGACGCCCTCTCCCGAGGCACGCGCGAGCGGCGGAGTGGGAGGGAGGGGCCGGGCGTGACGGGGCGTGTGAGCCTCGCGAGACGACGTGCAGCGCACCGTTCGGCACTCGCATTCCCCCGCTCCAGTCCCTTCCCTTGAAATGGGTAATAATGTTGATGGTAAAACATGTCACCAAAAAGTGGGCTTTTCTTAGTAAAGATACGAAGGCTCCACGTTTCTTCATAATTTCTTCTGTGCTGTTCTTTTTTCTTTGTTTTCTTCGGCTTCCACTTCGTCTCACGTAATTACGTAAAAGCAATTGTTTTTACGGCTTTTTTGGCGTAAGAATCAAATCCTTATTATTATTATTATTATTATTATTATTATTATTATTATTATTATTATTATTAAAAATTTGTCTCATCACGACACATATTTAGCGCCTCGAGGAACTCACTGTCGCTACTTGGCGGATCTCCGACATGGGCGGTTCGAGGAATGATCATCGGGAGTGACAGTGGGATAAGGAAGGAACAGGCAGGGCCGTAAGCCTTATTGGAGGGTGCTGCTCCGAAATTCTTATGAACGTGATCAGGGAAGCAATGGAAACATCGGAACAATCGACCTATGAATTCGATTCCGGATTGCGCCTTAAACTCACCGAAGGTAAACAACTAAATCTTACACATCTTACTCGGTTAACTCTTGCGGACTCCCATTATTTTGAGAAATAAAAAACAAAAACAAAAACTAGTGATGCTACAGAATGGCACAGACTTTCTTGTAGTGAAGTTGTCTAATTTCCTTGATATGAACAGGCTTTACGGTCTTGCCCCATCTCATTACCAGCTGCGATCTATCGCCTTCCAAAGTACATTTTTAAAATTATTTTTTCCTTTTCTCAACTTTCCGGTTTTTTAATAGTAGAACCAAAATATGACTTCAAGAATATTAAAGAAAAGTATAAACTCGTCCTAAATATACATTTTCATTGAAAAATTTGAAGCCGTTTCTAAGAAAATAGCAATTAAACATGGCTGTAAATGCGAAATTTGAAGCTCTTTTTCACAGGAACCTATCGAGTTTTTTAAAAACTTCATTTAAAGTCATTTGAAGCACTTCCACTCACAAATGCAATAATGTATACAAATCGATGGAAATGTGCGTATTATCGGCGTGAGAGATATTTTGAAAAAATATAGATAGTGCAATTAGCAGTATCCATTCGAAAAATTTGAAGGAAAAAAAATTGGAGCCATTTTTGAGAAAATGACGTTTGAGCGTTTCTAAAAATGCGGAAATTTGAGCTCTTTTCAACAGAAAACTGTTGAGTTTTCGAGAAACTTTATTTGACATTATTGATAGCACATGTACTCGTAAATCTAATAATGTGAAAAAATCGCCTCTAATTAAATATTACCCTATGCCACCTTTATAAGAGTATTTTACTATATTCTTAAAAGAAATTTAAAGAAAAAATTTGGAGCCGTTTTTGAGAAAATTTTGAAAATGTCCCAGGGACCTCATGTAAAGTACCCCCTAATTTTAAAGAATGTTTTCCAAAATTTCAAAGCATCAACTAGTCAGATGGACGGGGGTTTCTTCAATTTGGAAAAACTCCCACGCATGGTTAAGACGCGACACAGCTTGTGAACAGCGCTACACACAGGCAGACGGGCGGACAGACGGACGGACGTTTTGGAAAAAATAACGTTTTTTTTTCGGTATCAGGGGACCCCAAAACTTGTATTTCCGTTGAAAAATCGATTTTCCGCAGCATTACATAACTTTCTCTATACTACGTATATAACTCCGTACGTGTGTGAAAGTAATAATGTGATGAAAAAGAATAGAGAGAAGATTAAGACATTTCCTCGATCTGCTTCATAACTTGTAAGCAGGATGTTACGTTTTTGGGAAGTGGAAACAGGAGATACAAAATACTCTAGTTGGTTAATTAGAACTTATTATAATTAGAATCTGTCGACACTTCCTTGGACTTTGAATTACATCGTTCTTACGTGAAATGAGCCGTTTATTTTCGAAAAGCCGAAAATTTCGTCTGACGCTTGTGTGTATTTGTATGTGCGCGCATGCGTGTGTGTATGTGTGTATGTGTGTGTGTGCGCGCGCGCGCTCGTGTAGGTGCGAAAATCGCGAGGAATGTGCCAAGGGCTTCGTGTGGTGTCCTTTGGGCCCACTGAGCGGCCGCTGCTCCTCCCCTACATCTGTCCCGGCGCCGCAGATCCAAGGTCGCGACACGGCGGCGCCTGCGGTGTTTGCTTGCCTGTGAGGGAGAGGGAGCAGAAAGGTCATGCGTGAGAGGGGAAAATGGACCAATTTCGGTAAAACAGAACTGTTTCTAAGTTCGATGCAAGATCGCACGCGCGAGTGTTTTCCTCACAAAGATTTTAATTGATTGATTACTGATTCCGGTCGCGTTAACTAACGAGGTCGTTATTCCCGTAAGTGTAGTGCATGTTTTTCATCTGGAGGCGGCGGTGATCTTCCCCACTGGATGGCGATATCCGGCGCCAACCTACCATCAGCTAGCGGGGTTTCTCCAACCAAGTATCTTACACCAGCGGGGCACCGCCCCAGCCGGGACAAGCTCTAAGTCCCCTACCCGTCTCCCGGCATATGTGGTAGTGTAGTGCATGTTAGTGTAAGTGTATGTAAGTAAGGGGTGAGGATAGGACAAGGAAGAGGAAGGACAGATCGCACGCGGTCCGTGGCCCGTTTGTTAGGGTACTATGGCATTCGCCTGGTGTTGATCGGAGAAACCTCGTAAAACTACCGATCAGAGCAGCCTGCCGCTAGAAATCTCTTCCAGACAGCGACTGATTTCGACCTAGCTCACAAGCTAGTGTCGAAAATCCTGCCGCCATAGGGACTCGAACCTAGGACCTCCTGGTCAGAGCCACTGCAGTGACAAACATTTTAAACAGCGGATATTTTTACTTGTATGAACATTATAATTCGAAATCCAAGGAAACCTCGACAAATTCTAATTATAGTAAGTTTCGGCCAGGTCAAGTTTTGAGGGGAGGCTTGTAAACAGCTCGGCTTGGGTGAGTGATGCAGATAATTCAGCTCGATTATCACTTTTTATTATGATAATGGCTATTCGTTGAGAGAAATGGCTCAAACTATAGAAAAGGAAATCAGAATTGATTTATGTACACACCGATGTCATTTGCTTTTTAGGATTAAACGTAGAAATAATGTACTATTAAATTGGAAGAATATGCTTTCAAATATATTTTCAGAATTTTTATGTGAATAAAAGTGTTTCAGGACAGTTTGGAGAAATTACTATTTTTTTCTCAGGGAAATCGTGTTAATATTTTGCTACATAAGATCTAAAAATATTATTTTTTCAAACGAACCCTCTAATAGATATTTTGGCATTTCTCTACAATTAGTCGATCGGATATCGTTATTGGAATAATTTGTGAGCGTGATATTATTTTACCTTTTTTTCGTGATTTTAGAGAATGTATTTATGAATTTAACGATTTTGAAACCTCATGTTCGAGAATAAAACCAGTGAAAGAACCTTTCATTACCAGTGGAAGGATTACGTAGCATAACAAAAACAATTGCCGACGTGTTCAAAAACGTTACCGTTTTGCTCTTTACGAAATGTATTTGAAACGAGATTATCACTCTTTACGCAACGAGATTCTCGTTATGTTGTAAAACGAAATATAAACTTAAAATACATTTCATAATAAAGACATGTTGCATGAGAAATATGTAAAAAAACAAACAAAAAAAACGAAGAAAACATTCTCAGAGAATAGATATTTTACGGTACTCTAATGACTAGTATTTGTTAGGAGTATTGCATCATTCAATTACATTTTTAAACATCGTATTCTCGCGAAGTGATTATTTTATTTGATGCGTACAATTCCATAAAAGCTCACAAAATACAGTCTTAGCGAGGAGCTGTAGACGTTAACGACATCTCGTTATAACTTTTTTTTTCTTCCGTTTCTTCGTTTAGTAGCAACACGTACCATCCAGGGGAAAGGGGAACGTAACCCCTCGTTCAACGCGCACCAGAGGTCCCCACGCGCTCTGCCACTTCAAGTGAACGAAAGCGAACAGGAGGGGGGGGGGGAGGGGCGGAGCCACAAAAAAGCGACGCGTCTCGTTCTCGTAAACAAGCGACTGCCGCGCCGCGCCGCGCCTCCCCGCTGAGGAGTACAACGCCTTGCCTTCTCCTCGCGCGCCGCTTCCTTCCAGACGCCAGCCGCTGTTCGAGG
Organism: Teleogryllus occipitalis; assembly: GCA_011170035.1. NCBI lineage: Eukaryota > Metazoa > Arthropoda > Insecta > Orthoptera > Gryllidae > Teleogryllus > Teleogryllus occipitalis. Next base: position 366,906 of record BLKR01000612.1, on the reverse strand, counting down.
GCGCGCTCCTCTCGGTCTGTACCGCGGCTTCTGCGCCGTCTGGTTTATAAGCGGAGGTGCGTTTCACGCGTAGCGATCGTATCGCGGGGTGGGGAAGATGAATCCTTGCATCCCAAGTCGTACAGGTAATAATAATAATAATAATAATAATAATAATAATAATAATAATAATAATAATAATAATAATAATTGTAATAATAATAATGTAATAATAATTGTAATAATAATAATAATAATAATAATAATAATAATAATAATAATAATAATAATAATAATAATAATTGTCACTGATAAAACTGGATTATAATCGCCCGGGCATAGTAGTGATCAATAAAATACAAAAGTAAGCAACAATCATAGATGTAGGCTGTCCACTGACAAAAAATCGGAATAAGACAGAATCGGAGAAGATTTCAAAATACCAGAATTTGGCAGCAGAAATCCAACATGTTTGGCAACTGAGTAAGGTTGAAATAGTGCCAATAATCATCTCAGCCACAGGAGTGGTGACAGACCGATTTGCTTCAGGTCTTACAAAAATAGGATTATCAAAGGAATCTGCATAACCATCCAAAAAGCTTTAATCCTACAGACTTGCGATATTGTGCGAAAATTCTTAAATTGAACGACGGACAAAGATGAATTTCTTCTCCGTCTTTCCTCAGATCTGTCATTACCAGTTGCATTTGCTAGAGCCTAAGTCGTATGAATAGATGAATGGTTCTCAATGCTTACTGAGAAAAGTACAGAAAAATATAATAATAATAATAATAATAATAATAATAATAATAATAATAATAATAATAATAATAATAATAATAATAATGATAATAATGCCTTTATTGATATGGCGAGGCTCGGGCCATCAGGCCCGCTCTTCCGCCTAACCACATGTCAGATGCATACAAAGACCAATCATATAATATTATATACAAATGTAAAAATATATTTATGTTGCAAGTAGTTAGTAGAAACCAAGTATAATTTAAATGCAGCTTTTAAAAAGATAAATGAAATATTAAAATAGACACAGAAATGTGGCAAATTTTGTTTGACGAATTATAAATTCATAGACGGAAGTTAAAAACAAGTTGAGTTGAATAGCATTGCTCCAAATGCTTTCGCGCCACGCGGCAGCCTGGTATTCACCCCGAGCGACTGTAATCTTTTAATAAAGAAGCACACCACCTCACTCGCCGCTCGACAGGTGCATGATTCATGGAGACTAAACGTACTAATTGTAAGTGACGTGAAATAGAAATTTAGGTTTATCCAAAGTATACTATATTTATTCATTTTTAAGATTCCGAGTTTCGTTTGACGGGGCATTGAACAACACGTGTAGGTGAGGCTTACATCCGAATTTGTACGATGGGATAAAAATCGTGGGGACTGAACATTGCTGTTTAGGAGCGAGAAGAAATAATTAGAAATTCATTTTTATCTTATGTATATTACTTTTAATAATGTTATGCTTGTTCAGGGCGACGCCTTGAACAAGTATAACATTGCCTTATCTTTGGCTTAGCTTTTAAGACGCCAGCCGTATTTCAAGAAAGCGCTCAACTCGGTCTGAAACAATTTTACTTATTAAATCACTACCAAATTGTGTAAAATCAAAACAAATCAATTCCAAGATGCTTTTTTCAGATTCAAAACACTTGTTGACACAAATTGAAGAGAGATCACTCTAGCCTTTGTAGATAATAAATTCCTAGTCTAAAAAATCATAATCTGAATGCTACTTAAATTGTTGTATTTACCACTATCCACAGGTTATCATGTTAATTGATACACATATTTAAAGCATCGTCTTGTCTTTTCGTTGGTGCGTCATTTTAACACCTGTCATTCTTCGAAGACATATTCTACTCTGCCTGTACGAGAGAATCTGCGCTGTGTGGCTTGAAAGTAGTGTCTAATTCGGAACTTCGTCGCGTGTCATACACGTTAAATAGGGATGTTGTCATGCACGTTAAAAGTGTCGTTCATGAGCGAAAATTTCAGAACTTGAAAATCACATGAAAAATTAATCTTCAGTAAAAATGACGTATAGGGGATCCAATTCTCTAGTGACATACACGAAAAATACCTACAAAGTATAAGTAAATCCTAAACAATATAATGCGATGAGGTAATTTAGAAGGCAGACAATTACAAACAATGTGTATGGAAAACGTAATCGGTTCAATCTACCGGTATCTCACCCATCGAATCGAGCGACATCTTCGTCACTTTTACAAATAAATACGAGTACTATTAGCGTACCCGTGCGAGAACTCTCGCATGTTAAACCCCACCCTCTTCTCTATTTTTCCATTTCCATATTGAGCCTGATATATTTTGACGATATATAGACTGATATACTTTGATAATTTTATCCGCAGCGATAACTCATCGCCAAAACAGTTGCCTCTGCGGCATCGTTGACTGGGAGGTCCCAGGGTGAAGTCCCAGTGATGGATTTTCGACACGTAGCTGGGTGGAATTCAACCACTACCGGGAAGAGAATTCTAATGGGTGGCTGCACTGACTGGTAGTTTGTTGTGGTTTCTCCGATCTCTACGAGGTAAACGTCAGATCAGTCAGATCAGATGAGACGGGTAGTTCGTCTGATCTGATCTCTACCAGGCAAACGTCGTATCAGACGGGTAGTTCGTGTAATCTTTCCTTCCTTTTTCTCGTCCCCTCGCACACACATACGTACTCACTTTCATGCACTACACTACAACATGTTCGAGGCTTAGAGCTTGTACCGGTTGACCTGGGGCGGTGTCCTCTACTTGAGATAGTACATGGAGGAGGCGACAACTGCGCAAATCCGCGTGTAGGTCTCGCGTTCCAAGGAAAAGGCGCACCATCTCCTCCCGAAATATAACATGCACCACAATTACGGAACTTACGTAGTTGACGCGCCCGCAACCAATACTCAAACTCGGGTGATGATTTTCGTATTACACGTCATTTGCGTGGAACATTGTTCCTTTCTAAGACTTCATTCTTGGGACATTCCACTCAAGGGCAATGGCAGGTCCATGACCAGAGGAAGCAACCGAAGGATGTCACGTCACCGGGCTGCGCAGTGAGGCTTTGGCACGCGAAGTGGCTTTTCAGCTCCTGTGCTCCGGATAATGAGCCGTTCCGCACGTGCGTGTTTAGTTTCCTCGTTTACATATTTCGTTTACATAATGCATGTCGCATGCTGTACCGGCTAGGTGGACGTTTCTTTCTTATGTCCTACCTCGTCACCTTACTGTTTGTGCTGATAAAATGTTATTTTTGAAAATGAATCTTCAGATCTCAGTTTATCTCCAAAAAGACTGACTTTTACCTATAAAGTGTTTCTATCCATCTTCATGAGGGAACCTGGTACCTATGAATCCATATCTTTTATAAATTATTTAAATACTCATAATTTTTGGCAACGCACAATTTTTAATTGTCTCAGATTCGTACTTAGTCTCTGTGACAGATGTTGAAATGTTTATAATTGAAAATGACTGTATCCACTTATTTGATATGTATATGAAATTTTATGTGGAGTGGTCGAATTGATGAGTCAAATTATCAGATTTCACTAAAGATGAAACCGCCACGAATACTGGCACTCTTTTGAGTCAAAATGTGTATATCTGCTAGGAAGGTCCGGTAGAAAGAATTGTCGCCAATGCACTTACGGTCTTGACTTGCATGCACACTTTACTTTCAATAGTAAATCAGATTAGCAATGTTTCTCGGAATTAAGGTAATCACGTAGGATGAAAAAAGGAAACTGACACATCAGTTGCAACATACAATGAAAGTTGCGTTGAAAGATTATATTGCGTTCAATTACACGCACATGCAAATGCACCTGAGGTATTTGAATGTATGTATTTGCTGCCTTTATCTTCTCGTAATTATTCCGTCTCATGAAAGCCGTACTGTACCGTTTATTGGTTCTTTTTTGCATTCATTATATATTGTATTATCAAGTCACGCTATATATGATACTTGTATACACAAGAGAATGTAAATTTTGGTTGAAACATTTAAGAAATAATTTTGTACGGAAAATCATTTAAAATTAACAATTCCTAAAGAATATTTGAGTTACATTATTTTTAAAAACATCTTCATCGGCTGGCATGATTAAGTACCCCTCCAAAATATAAACATGGAGAAAACTTTGTAAACAGTCATCTTTCACAATTTATCCAAAAATGAAAGCCCTATGATTGGTGGTACGAGAGAAAATGACGCAATTCGGCTTCAGCAGTCTCTTGTATGGCGTTTCTTCCACTTTTGAATGCAAATAAAACAAAAATTAGACGCCGCGCCGGCGAGTATGCTGTGAAGCAGAATTAGTCCAGTGGCCAATGAAAGAGAGAGCGAGAAGAGTGGTGGATAAGGTGCGTGTTATGTGGAGGGTGGGGTGTGAGGGTGAAGCGGGGAATGATGTGGCGGGAGTGTGAGGGAGAAACAGAGAATGATGTCAGGGCAAGGAAGGATCAGTGCAAAGGGAAGATATGAGGGGCGGGATGAAGTAAGCGCAGAGAGTGGCGATGTGTTGGGCGAGATGTAAGAGAGAAGCAGGGAAAAGGGGAGGAGCGGATTGAAGGATAAACGAGTGTTGAGTCCAAGATGGAATGGAGAGGATAAATGGAAGGCTGTGAGGGAGAGGCAGAGACGGGTGTGGCAGTGGGTGGGGGGCGGTTGCGTGAAAAGGTAGGGCTTGGTGGGCGGAGGGGGCGGGGCGAGGAGACGCAGCGTGTGTACGCCGTCGTGGCGCCGGCGCGGCGTCGCCCATTGTGCGGAGCGGAGTGGGGCGGGCAGGGCAACGCGGGGGCGTGTCCTTTGTCTCGGTGGATCACGCGCCGGCAAACGAAACCGCCTCTGCGATCGACTTCCAACGCAAGAGCCTTCAAGTGTGCTTGGCCGAAATTGTAAATGCTCCTGTAAGATGTAAAATAAAAAAATGTGAGAAAGTATGAGTTGTTTTTGTAAACTTTTTATCTTCTAAAATTTTGGGTTTCTTTTTTCTATAAAAATTGTCCGATTTCGATGGTGCTCTTACATCATCAGGATTAGCATAATACATAATTTCACCACAATAACTAGTTATGTAGTTCTTTGCATTTATCTTTTTACGTTTTGAAAAATCGTATTTGAATACTTCATCCGCCTCTAAACAAGAAAATGGATCCAGAAAACCCAATAAAATAATTTGAAATGCAATTGACCTATGAAACATGTTTACAAAGATGTTAGAACGAAGCAAATGTTCTCTCACTGAAAAATGGTAGGACATTATCTGGCGATGACGTACTCTGGAATAAAACGAAAGGCGGGTTTCATAGAGCTTCGTTGGTCCCCTTTAAAGGCGAATACGGAAATGGTAGTTGCGTCAGACCATTTAAAGATAATCTAATAAAAAAAAAAGAAAGATTCCCAGTGTTTCTTCCATCAAATGCCAGGCAGCGTTGCCGTGCATTTGTTGAGCGACGGCGGCAGTCGTAGACAGGGGTAGTTTGTATGGAAATGCGATGGAAATTTGTCCGTCTCTCCGGAGCATTACGCGGCGCCCTCGCGCGCATCGCGGCCTGGGAGAGGCGGCCCTCGCGCCTCGCGCTTCTCCCGCCAAGCGCTGCGGAGGCCAAGGCGCCGCTGGTGCCGTCGGTGACGGAGGAGATGGTTGAACGGTTTGGAGTAACGCCTGTTTAGTGTAATGCCTCTTTAAGGTAACACTTCTTTAAAGTGACCCTTGTTTAAGTAATGCTTGTTTGGGTAAGGCTTGATTGGAGTAAGGCTTGATTGGAGTAAGGCTTGATTGGAGTAAGGCTTGCTTAGAGTTGCGCTTGATAGGAGTAGCGCCTGATTGGAGTAGCGCCTGATTGGAGTAGCGCTTGATTGGAGTAGCGCTTGATTGGAGTAGCGCTTGATTGGAGTAGCGCTTGATTGGAGTAGCGCTTGATTGGAGTAGCGCTTGATTGGAGTAGCGCTTGATTGGAGTAGCGCTTGATTGGAGTAGCGCTTGATTGGAGTACCGTCAGCATCATCACCACCATGAAAAAAATGTTTTCACCGCACGTATGGGATCAATGACCATCACCGCTGACGCGTCCGGAAACAAAATATTGTGAATCAGTCAATCAATTAATCCAACGGCGTCATCGATTTTTATGGCAATAGCGACGGCGGAGGGGCCGTGTGCGGCCGCGTCTGAGGCAGCACGAGGTGGGGCAACGATGTGAATCTCCCTGCCGCGGCTGCTGCGCTGTTGGCGTCGATTTCGCCGGCGCCGCCGCCGTTGATGCCCCATGTCAGACCGCGAGATTTCGTCCGCGGTTGGCGCCGAGCTTTCCTCCTTTGATCCTCGAGCCCTTTGGCGCCTTCGGAGGCGGGAGCCGACGCCCTTCCGGTGCCGCCCTTCGCGAAGCCCCCCTCTCCATCCTCGTCGCTACTGACGCCCTCTTCATCTTCCCCTTCCATGCTCTGACGATGCTGGACTGTGCGAATGGGGATTCTGACGATGAATTCGATGTGACGACGTCAAATGGGTTTTTGGAAGAAAGGCGGCGTAGTATCTTTATAAATGAAGGCTATTGTTATGGGGAAAAGGCGCATTGAATATTGAATTCGTGTGATCATTTTCGTTCGGATTTGTTTTGACTCGAATGTACTGGCTAAAGAACACAATATTGATCTGTGATGAAAGACGGTGGAATTTATGATTTCCGCGCGATCGTTGGATGATGTCTGTCATATACAACTGCTTATCGCGAACATAAATGTGTCGGAAAAAGTTGTCAACTTCAATTTCTACAGGATTCACAGTTTCAATTTCATCGAAGGTGGAGCATCGTTCTACAATTAAGATTTCTTTTGCTGTCATCGGACTCGTGCTCGGCGCTCGACACAGGGGAAGCAAAAGCTAACAAGAATGTATTCGAAATCAGTTGATCCTACTAGATACACACCATGAAGAAATCGCGCACGGTCCTTGGTACGTTTGTTAAACTGCTGCTCTGACTGTTGTCGGGATTTGAACCACGGAAAACTACCGATCAGAACCACCACCCGCTAGAACTCTCCACCAGACAGCGTCTGAGTTCGACCTAGCTATTTAGCTGTGTCGAAAAACCTGCCATCGTGTCTGCAACTTTAGCACCTCCCCGTCAAACGCGCTACTATGGCAACAGTTGGTGTCCTGAGCTGTCTCAGCTGGAGGACGTGCGAAAGAAACCAACGACACAAAGGGAACGACAATTGCGCGAAATCAAATGGAGGCGGGAGAGAAGCGAGGCGTGGGCGGAGGCTGGGAGGGCGTGGAGGAAGAGGATGGCGGATGAGGCGTCGGCCAAGGCGGCAAAGCGACGGCGACGGCGTCTTCGTCGGGACGGCGGCGGCGGCGTTCGCCCTTTGTTCTCGCGGGTCGCGCCGCCCGAGGGGGATTGTTCGGATAAACAAAGGACGCGCGCCGGGCGACGCAGCGACGGCGGTCGGGATTGGAGCTTCGCCGTCGTCGGCGCGGCGTCGGAGTGGCGTGCCTGCCTTTATTGCTGCGGAATAACTGGCATTAGGGGGCCTCACGATGATTTAACCCGGGTGATGGTATCGTTGGGCCTACCCGACCCGGGTGACGACGGGCCCCGATTGTGCGCGGGCTGCGAAGAAGACAAGAGGATGGTGGAGATGTGGAGGAAATGATCTCGGAATTGGGCGAGGGAGAATTTGAACGCTGTTATGAAGACGTCCGTAGTCAACACGTTTCGAGTTCGCTTAAAAGAGGCAAGGCGTAAGGTTATTGTGGTAAGGGTTTTTGTGAACCAACAATTAATGCAGTGGTAGGGATTGTTTGTGGAGGCGTAAATAAACTTGCTTGAGACTAATCCTTTCGTGTGAGAATAGTATAACTTTTTATAAATATATGTATTCACACGTTCATCATTAAACGTGATTCAAATACTGAAAATGACGATTGGGTTTCGATATCAACGTAGGTTGCATCTGTGTTGGTAATTGAACTTCCGCTCTTTTATTTTTGATCGAATATGTAAAACGTTTTTTAGAATTGTAGCATTTTAATAACTTCGTTTTTATATGAAAACTATCGAATGGTAAGGTTGATCTAGTAATAAAGACGGTCTCTTTTGAGAAAGATGTCTTTAAGAGGGCTCTTTTGAGTTACCTATAAATGCGTCGAATTGATGTTGCGTGCAATTCTGATACTGGAAATGGTCTTTCAACCGTTAATTATACTGAAATTATTTTGATATTGCGTATAAAGGCTTCAATAAACTGAAATATTCGGACTATCATGAAGAAAAAATATTTGGGAACTGAAGAGTTTCTATTTGAATAAAGGGTGATACTTCTGAGAATATTCAAGGCACAAGTTGGAAGTGTAAAATAACCGACTCCTTATTTTTCAAACATTTTTGAATGCCCTACTGTGTAGTTCTTCAGTCGATACGTTCTCTTCCTCCATAACCTCCCTTAATCTCAAACAGGGTGATGTATCATTTTACTCTCCTGATATATCTGAGAAGCAGGACGTAACCCCCTAACATGTTGCTCCCTTATCTCTTCAGTAAACATCGATAACATTTCAAACATTTGTACCCTATTTCCATTAAAAGCAATATGTGCTCGCTGTCTAACACCCTAACCTTAACAGATGGAGCAGTTCCAGGATACACACTTAGTGTATACACACCTATTATGTATTTTAACAGTTTTTAAAAATTATTGTAGCTTTTATATAAGAAGGGGTCATTTAGATCTTTTACAACTTGTGTTCGTTTTATTGTTTTCACAACTTTTGTCCTGGTGGCAAAAAAGCAAGGAACAATAAGCATTTTTCGAATTTGTTTTGACATCTGATTGAAGTAGACGTCGATCATAAATTATTTGAATCACAATGAACAGAAATTTCAGTTAGGCGATTGGGACCAAAAGATAAAAAGGCTTAAACTTTGCGCTGGATTCGAATTCCGCGAAATGGAAGATTTTACAATGTGTTTGCGGCGTAAAGAGGAAAGGTAAAGCAGCACGTATCGCATTTAATCATCAGAATATATACTTTTTAATTTGTTACGAAAGATAAGTAGAGTTACATGCTGTTGGTTGGAAACTTTTCGTAGAGAAGGTCTTCGTGAAACAAATGTCACCATATGGTCTGAAGTGATCAGTGTTAATGAGTATCAAAAAAGCTGATCTCTTTTGAATTCGTCCTGCCTGACATGATGTTCGATCGAACAGGCTACGAAGTGGCATGGGGGGGGGGGTATTGACGATTTGACGAATAAAACGAAGACACTCTCCGCTTACGCAGCTCAGTTTCATGCTCTTCGGAAAGTTTTTTTATCCAGTTTCTTTGTTACCGATTCCTTGATTTGACCATTTGTATATATGGAAATCATGGATGACGCACCTATATAAGTGTTGTGTCCCTAACAGGAAAAATATTCTTTTAATTTATTTTTTATTTTCAATTTGCAAATTTACAGTCTGGTCATTTTGGAACGTTTAGCAAAATCTATAAAAGACCAAAGAAATATTTACTAACAACTACCTTTTTATAATCAAAGGAAGTCTAAAATGTTTTTCCTGTTCTGTATATGTTAACTGTTGTAAAAGCAAGTTAGTTTACAATTGAATAGTGAGCTTGTTCAATGTCTCATGGTATATATTTATCTTATCTTGATTATGAGATCAATCCTGAATCTGAGTTACGTCGAGGTCTTTGTAAAGCTTCTTATTTGTCACGAACCATGGAGCATTGCAGAGACTACCTAAAGTTTTAGTTTCGAATGGTCGAATCGTATTATTAATAATTTTCTCAACAGAGGTCTTCAAAGAAGGGGTTCATCTCCCTCCGCCGCAAATTCACACCATGCCACCGAGAAAGCTGTGAATGTGTGTAAGGGCAGAAAATAGGACAAGGAAGAGGAAGGAAAGATCGCACACGGTTCTGCCCTGTTTGTTAGGGTACTGCTCCGGCATTCACCTGGTGTTGATTGGAGAAACCACGGGAAATACCGACCAGAGCTAGAATTCTCCTCCACAACGGGACTACATTCGACCTAGCTGACGAGATGGTGTCGAAAATCCTGCCACTGCCGGGTCTCGAACCTAGGACCACTCGGTTAGAGGCACTACATTGATGCCCTGAGCCACGTCTCCCGGTGCTGCACTCGAGACCGTGTAGAACGCAGTGACTGTGTAAGCGGCGACAGATGGCGTGCACAGCAGGCGGAGTGCGTGCGAGGGGGCGGAGGTGTGAGGGAGACAGCAATTACGGAGGAGGGGAAGGAGGAAATGGTCAAGTTTAGGGAGGAAATGATGAGGAAGAAGAGTTTCGACTAATTTCTTTGAATGGAAATGAGTTTCCTTAATATGCTTTAACTATACTATTGATCTCGGAAAATGAATTAATATCGCGAAAAATGCACATTAATGTTCGATCTTATCTACCGCTTCCTCTGCATTTTTCCACATTTTGCTAAACGTACTTGCTTGTTCTACATTGTAACGAAAGGAGGAAATGACCCTAGAAAAGGCTGACAATGAAAAGAGTGTGATGCGGCTGTATGCTTGGAATGCATAGCAAACAGGGAAAGAGGGAAACCACACCATGAACGTGGTTTGTCCACGCAGAATGGTCCGTTGGTTCGACTGGGCTTTGAATCTCGGTACGACGTGCCAACCTCCAAGCCACACACGAGTTGCCCGATTGGGACAGTCTGGCCAACACGAAAAGGAAGAGGGACGAAGGGGCTGGCTGTGGCTGGGAGGCGTGCGTGGTGCTGGCATGCCCGAGCAGCGCTGCGGGGGCGCTGGCCGGGGCCGAGCCCGGGCCAGGTGGGGCGCCTGCGGTGACGCGACGCGCGCGCGCGGCGAAGGCAGAGGGCGGCCGCAGGCGACAGGTGTCGCGGCCGCGCGGGGGCGGCGGCGGCGCTGATCCTCTTAGGGCGCATTAGGGCCAGTAATTGGCCCCGCGCGCCCGGCCCGGCCCCGCCCCCTCCCTCCTGCCACCGCTGCGGCCGCGGCCCCGCACCGCCGACACTGCCACGGCTCACCGGCTTCTCTCTCATTGTCTACCTCCACTCCGTCGCCCCGCCCCACACCTTTCACCCCGCCGTGGCTCACCCTCTCATTCCCCGCCTCACCCCGCTCCCTGGATCTTTTCCGTCGCCGTCCTCTCCACTGCCCCCCTTCCCCGCCTACGCCTCGCCCGTGCTCGTGCTGCCATCGCTCGTCCCAACCCGTCCGTCCAGCATGAACTAACGCCATTCCCCTCGCGGCCGCCTCCGCCATCTTGACGAACAATTATGCCGCCACATTCACAGCGACCTCCACCTCTATTGCTTCTAGCGGCCGGCTGCTCTGATCGGTAGTTTTCTGTGGTTTCTCCGATCAACACCAGGCGAATGCCGGAGCAGTACCGTACCAAACGGGCTACGGACCGCGCGCGATATGTCCTTCCTCTTCCTTGTCCTGTCCTCTTCTCTTACACACACACTTACACTAACATGCACTACACTACTACATATTTCAGGAGACCGGTCGGGAGTTTAGAGCTTGTCCCGGCTGGGGCGGTGCCCCGCTGGTGGGAGAGTCCTGGTTAGGGGAAACCCCACTAGCCGACGGTAGATCGGTGCCGGATCTCGCCATCTAGTGGGGGAAGATCTCTGCCATCTGCTGAGAAAAAACATGCACTACACTAACGGGACTAATGACCGAATCAGCTGACGCGCCCGGAAACACGAAAAAATCAATCAATCAATCCACCTCTTATTGCGCTTTCGCCGTCACCTCCAGCGCCGTATACGCCCATGCCCCATCTCCCTCGCCAACGGACCTCTTCCCCGCGTCTCCTAAACCCACCAAGCCCCACCCTGTCTCGCCTGCAAAGCTCTCCGCCGCCGTTTGTCCGTTGTCGCGCTCCCTGCCTCCTTCGACCCTTCCCTTCGGCGATCGCCTCTTGCGCACCGCTCTTTGCGGGGACCTCTACCCGCAGTTTCCCCTTTCAAGGGCAAGGGCCCTTTTCTCACAAGTATAATGCGCACTTCATTAGGCGCCCTATCGTCAGTCGATCTGGGCGGTCGCTAATGGAGTTTGCCGAACGTGAAGCTGCCTTGCACGAAATTCTACGGAAGCTAGATATTTTGGGGTCTCGTGTTGAGATCGGTAAATATTAAGAAGTTGGTGAAATGACACGAATATCACTTGTCACTTGTTAGTCGTGACTGAGATTAATTCGAAAAATGTATCCTTGATTGGTCATTCGATGTCAGGTTTAAGGAAAGGAGAGTAGAAAGGACTATGTGGGCATAATTGTTTTGCTTTCTGGATATATTTATAGTCACTGAATGCCATGAAGTCTTGATTCAGTAATTTTTACAATATCAAGATGCAAACGTCTGTACTTTGCTTGGGATTCGAACCCTCCGCCCGTGTACGAAGTGATCACTGCAGCAACTATGTGCACAATTTGCGTCTTTACACAATAATATTTTTATTACAAACAAAACAACAAACCGAAACTTTATACATGTCACGTCTGAATAGACACAGAACCCGAACCAGTTATTTTTCAGTAAATATATTCCTGGAACAGAAACCGAACAGGAACCGTTTCGGTTTTCAAAGCTCTTCGTAGTTTCGTGCAACTTGTTAAGCCAGTTTGACGTTTCGAGAAGTGATTCATAGTGTGGAGTTTATTTACATTTTGTGCCCTCGTAATAATACAATTAACTGTATTTTGTGAAAGGATGATCTTCTTGACTCAAAAATAAAAAGGGAAGAATAACTGTAGAGAAAAATAGTTTTGGAACATCAAAATTGAATTTGGAACCGAAACGTTTTGATGTTGAAAATCGAAATTGAACCGACATATTTCATTGACTGAGAATAAACGTAATTTGATACGGAGTGAAGCCTGGATTACTAGTTTCACCCAAATTACACAACATCTTAATTGTGCTAAGCTTACATTTTTAATTCTCTATCACAATATTTGAATAATATGTTTCCGGGCTGAGAAAAATGTAATAATTCAAAAATGATTACTCTCATCAGATATCTCCATGGCGTTACTAGTAATGAACTCCAAGGTTCGAAGTGTATGATTTTAATTAATGAAATCCGATTAAATTTATATTGGTAACTATTAATTTTGAAGATAAATTGTTAATTCGTTCCCCTTGTTGCGTTGCCTGAATATTAATTGGCATACGAGAACTGACTTCCTGTTCAACTTGCCAAATTTCTGTTGACGTAACGAGTTCAATTTAAAACAAGTAAAAGGAAATAAAATATGTTTGATTATCAATAGGATATATTTATAAAGAAACCGGTGACATATTTTGAGTGCATGTATTGTGGTCTGTTATCGTTTTTCCGTGTGTTTAAAGACATTGAGGATGAACGAAAAATGTAATTTATTAAAAGATAATACGAAGTGGCAATATAATACACTATAATACAGTTTACATTTCTATTTGAAGATCTTAAGTAATGTAGTGAAATTTCACATGTACGGAGTATATTCTCTTTAATCCCTGAAAAATATATGGTCTTGACGAATAATGGCTAACTTGCTGCCGACTATTGATTTTGAGTTGTTTCTGTAATTGGTTCAAAGCGAAAGTATTAATGAAATATTTTTTTACATTACATGCACCAGTCTTTGAGTTTACTATTTTGAGATTGTACGTGTAATGTATTTCCTGATTAATGGGACTTTTTTGTTTCAGGTGAGTAACTGTTTTCTGAACATTGGAATCTGGAATGGTGATTCCTGTTGGTGAGTTCCCGAAATTACATGGTTCTATTTGCCTTTCTTTACCATTTTGCTTATCTGCAAATATCTTCTTGTTTATATCTAACTCATCTTTTAATAATTTTCATTATCATCTTAATTTCATCTGTATCATCTCTTTATTAAATCATTCCTGAAGTAGGTAAACTTTTCTAATGCGTCATACTTGTATCATGTTTCATAAAAATCTCTAATGATTTTGCAAAGATGAGGTGTACAATGTGGAGAAAGATTCAAATGTGATGACGAAACATTGATTTTAATAAACGTATATTGAGCGTTGTAGTGCATGCTTGTAGATATCTGCAAAATAATAGATATTTGATTTAATTATTAAGTAAAATAACGGTAAAAACTGCATGTGACATATTCTTTGCACACATCGATTGTTATTGTATTCGTTTCTTATCTATTTTCTTCATTATCACATGCCTTCTCATGTCACTCGATTTACCCAAACTTCTATTTTGCGTTACAATGACTGGTTCCTATTTCCTTGTGCCTCTCATGATCGTTTGCATTTGACGATCAGTCAAAAATTAAACCTCTCTTATTCCGATTACCGCCTCTATCTTCGCGGAATCCATTTCCGAGCTGGCACCGCTACTTTTCGCGGCCGTCAAATGGATCCTTTAATTTTCCTGACGGCGCTGCGTGAAATTATTCGTTTCTCTCTAGTCCAGCGTCTTTTCATTATTCTTTGAACGCTCAGATAAAAAAAAAATATTCCGGGAACCGTGAAAACCCGGTGAAAAAACTGAGACATCGTCATCTGTGTTTTCTGCATTAAAAAGTGCTGGCATTGAAAGACACTCTGACCGTGTTTGCACAAATGCTCCACGGTTGATGTGATTTTATCTTTATTGTAATCGACCTATTTTACGGCTGACAACTCGATTTAAAATTCCCATGTTGCGGTTTCTGCGATATCTCGCCAGAAATATACGACATGGGAATGTCGATATTAGTCCTCATTCGAAGCAGCTGTCATAACATTCGTTAAATCCACTGTATGCTGCTGAATGGAATGTGCAATACGGAACGAGAGAGATATTTTTAAAGACTGGAGCAAAATAAGCAGGAGTACTCTGTGCATGTTGAACACATAGAGAATTGACGGTGGAATAATTTTAGAGTTGAAGAACCGCTAAAATTCTGATGTTGAAATGTCGTCTTAATTAAACGTGTGCTAGTCTCAAAACCAGACACCAATTGCCATTAAACGTGCTGGCTATAGGTGTAGGATAATGATGTTGTTTGCGAGTTTTTTTCTTTTTTTTCTTTTAGAACTGTTTTCCTTTACCAAAATGTGGTTGCTTATTGCCGTGCATATTTTAAAGCTGCAAATACTAGTTTATAAGTGTAAATATTCTGTATAAAATTTTGGCAATGAAGCATGCGATATGATGCTAGGGAATAGATACATTATTCTGCATGAAATGACAATCCACAATATATTTATTAGTGTTTTATAAGATATTAGTTTCTTACCACGAAAAGTAATTATTGGAAGAAATGATGAGAATCAGTATAAAATTAAAATAAAATGCGTCAGTAAGGCTTTCTTCGCAAATTTTGGTTAAATTTTAGGACATGAACTCGTATCGAAGTTCAGTCAAGAAGGGCGTGGATTTGTGTGACTCCTTTACCTTTTATGGGCACTTTTATAAAAGAAACAAGACTACCATAGTTATATGGCAAATATTATGTAGTAAGTAACTTTATATACTGTGACTCATCATAAAGCGTGCACAGAACTTTATATTGAAGGTACAGAGGTTACGTATGTGGATCTTCTTGTAGTGCGGTATTGAAAGCATTACTGTGTTGCAGCGTTTGCCTAAACATATAACCGTCTACGACAAGGTAATTAACGAACGCTGCAGTGAGCATACACGAAATTCCACTTGTGGCGGTTCGGTCGCGGCTGAGCTCTTTTCTCAGACCCTAGGGGAATGGGAAGGCGCGAGGCGCGACATCTGCGTGGAGCTCAGGAGATTCTGCCTCCGCGCGCCGCGCCGGTGTGAAGGCGGGTTGCAAAGCGTCCGAAATCCACGACATGATTTCTGGCGGAACGTGACGGATCGAAGCGACCCGGTACATCGGAAATAATTATCAAATTATCTAAAAAAATTAGAACTATTTATGTTAAATTAATAATTCATTTGGGGCGAGTTTCGGGACCTAAAATTTAGTTTTATTAATTAGTAGAATTTAGACCAGGCAAATATGCCTGGGACTACTTAATCGTGGCATTTCACTTTATGTCTAGGAACTCGCAGCAGTGATTCTACTAAACTGATTTTCATCACGGTACTGTGTCAAAGAGATAATGGTCAGTGATAGGAAAATTTTACGTACAACCTTAACACATTTCTAAGTTTGATTGGGAATTTTGAATTCTAGTTTTTCACTTGAATGCAAATCCAATGAGAAACCGGGCACTTGAAAGTTCTAACAACATTTTAAACGTGATTTCAATTTAAGTATAATTTTTTGCTTGATAATAATCCTGCAAACTCGAGCAGGAAAATATCCAATAGATGTAGAACGTTTACATCAAATCTCTAAAATAATTAGTTACATAAACAGTTACATATCTTACATAAAAACGAATGTGCTTTGCACTCAAAAACCTAAAATTAATAGTTTTTGGATGTTTCTAATTAATAATTTCGTGTCTTGAAAGCTAAATTCGAATATTGAATTGAAAACCAAGTTCAACTAATCAATGCAACATGAGCGATAAAATTTTAGAATCTGGTTAAAATACGTTCCATGTTGAATTAATTATCAAGGGTCGCGAATTTTGTGACCTTTTAATATTGCTCCCTGAATTTTCGCGTCTCCTATATTCCATTACGCGTTACATGTGCGGTTGCGATGCAGAATTTAGGAAGCTTGTCTCCAGTTAAGCTGCTTTGAAGCTCAAAGGAGATTGTATTGGCAGATTTTAACACACGAGGGGCGTCGCTGATTCTGAACAGAATGGGGGTAGTGCCCGTCAGCAGTATTCTTCCACTGGCCAGATAAACATACCAGCCCTAATGTTACTGTATTTCAAAACCTTTATTTTATTTATTATTTGAAATCTTATTAAGAAATATAAATTATGTACAAGAATTGAGAGAATTCGAGTGTTTTGTAACTTTTAATAGCTAACTTTTTATTCGGAGAATAGCATATACTCTAATAAAAGATAAAGTATTTAATAAAGTACGATATATATATATATATATATATATATATATATATATATATATATATATATATATATATATATATAGTAAACCCTCATTAAGACGAATTCTCAGGGACCGAGACAATCGGCTTTCGTGTTATAAAAATTCGTGTATGTGTATATATATATATATATATATATATATATATACATATATATTACATATATATATATATATATATATATATATATATATATATATATATAATTTTAATCGTAATAATATATACTAACAAATTTTAAACAGTACCGTCATCTTTAAAAGTATTATGAGAGGGTCGAAGAAACCTCTGATTTAAACTCTCGAATTTGTGTATTCACGAATATGCTTATTTTGTGACTGGACAGACTGTTTTGCTGAGAGGAAATCCTTCACAACTTCTTTTGTCGCCCTGGGATAGTGGTGAAAAGAAAGGGGGAACTGGTAATGGAAGTTGCCAGAAGTACTTGTGGCGACTATTAACTGCTAGAAAAAAAAACTGCCATTATTATCTCGCAGGGTTCTCGCGAAATACTTATGAGCAA
Source organism: Teleogryllus occipitalis (assembly GCA_011170035.1). Classification (NCBI taxonomy): domain Eukaryota; kingdom Metazoa; phylum Arthropoda; class Insecta; order Orthoptera; family Gryllidae; genus Teleogryllus; species Teleogryllus occipitalis. The sequence continues at coordinate 349,333 of BLKR01000612.1, read as the reverse complement.
TTCCGAAAATATAGACGGTAGTCGTGGAACAATTAATACTAATGCAATGAAAGTAAATGATGATGACTTTCAACATAACCGATGTATGCAATATTGCGATTCATTTTTATTCTAAGAAGCGGAATAATGAAGTACAACGATGCAGGAATGAAACATATTCTGTGCATTAAAGATACTTTTTTCTGAACTGTCGAAATTAAACAGTTCGGGGTTAATTTGTACACTCCTATTAAAGCACGGTTTTCCCCAAGCCTACGAGCTTGAAACAACGTTTGTTTGTTAGTAATTACGAGTCCATCCCGCGGCGGAGGCGTAAACGTTGTTGCTTACGCCTTCCCGAAAGACCAGGTTTCCTGCGGCTGTTTCGGGTGCGCTTCCCAGTTACAGCGCCAAACAAACTGCGCCCGCCGCCGTTTGCGTTTCGCCGCCGCGGGGGCCGCCCACGCCCGTCTCCTCGGTCGGGCCGCGAGGCAGACAGGTGTTTCGCCCCCCTGCCCCGCCCCGCCCCCCTGCCCCACCCCGGGCCGCTCGTTTAGCGCCATTACGACGGCGGACGCGTAATTGCGCTGTCTGGCGGCGCCGGCAGCAGACGCCGCTTCCGGCCGCCGCCGCCCCCGCCGCCACCGCCCCCGCCGCCGCCGCCGCCGCCCCCGCCGCCGCCCCCGCCGCCGCCCCCGCCGCCGCCCCCGCCCCCGCCGCATCGCGAAGCGCATCGCGCTTCGTGTACTGCCCCGCCACGCCCCCTCCTGCTCTTGCCGACTGGCTTGTTTCGCCTCGCCCCCGAACTGCGTTGCTCCATACCGTCTCCCCCATCCTGGGTCCCTTGCCTCATCCCGTCTCGTCTTATCCCGCCTCGTTCCACCTCGCCTCTATCCATCTCGCTTTGCCCCATCCCGCCTCACCCCTTTCGGCCTCCCCGTTTCCGTCCTGCCCCATTTCCCCGCCCCATGCCGCCTCACCCCATCTCACCTCGTCCCAGTCCGCCTCGCCCCATCCCGCCTCTCCCCACCGCTTCCTCACAATCCCCTTTCCTCGCATTGCTTCTTTCCCGTTCCTCACCTATTTCTTCGTCCATATTTCTCCCCCTTTCCTCGAATCTCTTCCTCCACAACTCTTCCACTTCTCTTACCATTTTACCCCAAATCTCATCCCATTTCCTCAAATTGCTTCTTTCACATCTTTTCCATTTCCTAGCATATCACTTCTTTCATCTCATCCTCTTTCTTTGAATCTCTTCCTCTAGACGTCTTCCACTTCCCTGGTATATATTTTGCTCAAAATCTCATCCACTTCCCTCCGATTGCTTCTTCTCCTTTCCTCGCACATCTTGTCTTCCATAACTCATAAACTTTCTTCGAATCTTCACAACTCTTCCACTTGCATTATTTTTTCTCGAGATCTCATCCACTTTTTTCCGATTGCTTCTTCCCCTTTCCTCACACACCTCTTCTTCTATACCTCATAACCTTTTTTTTCTAATCTCTTCCTCCGTGCGTCTTCTTTATCTCCAGCATCTCTTTTCCTCTAAATCTCATCCCCTTTTCTCGCATCTCCTCCCTCCCTCCCCGCCGCGGGATCCGCGCGCCCTGGCCGCCGAGCGGGTAAACAGCGACGCGGGTGCGCGGGCGCCGGCTCGTCCCCCGGCGCGCCGCTCGGGTGCGTGATTCAAACACGGGCCTCGTGTGCACTCGCTTCAAGGTGCGTGTACATACACGCTCGTGATGGCGCATGTGCACTTGCGCTCAAACACCGGCCCTTGCCCTCACCCTCACCCTTTCCCCTCCGTCGACTTACGGGCCATGTCGCTTGTTTGCTTGTCACGTTCGCCCCGGGAACCTCTACCTGGCTTCGTTGGTTTTGCTCATGTGGACGCTGTTCTTCATGATGTGAAGATTAGAAGGAATTCTGATATGCAGTGCGAATTTTCGGGTTGGCGTGGAGCCAGGTATATCATTAGTTGACTGTATTGGCTGAAGGTTTGATACGCACACAGTTGATATGTTGAAAAACAGTTCGGTGATTGGGACAGTTTAATGATGGAAAATTATAGCGCGTATATGAAGAAATGAATTGCCGTGCTGCTGATGTTTAATACAGTGTTCCAAAATGTGTTTAATAATGTTGCAATTAGTCTATCGGATCTTCTTCCCTCTCTCTTTCCCTTTCTTAGTTTCTTATCATCTTCGTATCGTTTTCATCACTACTCTTCCCCTTACCTCGAATGTATCTTTTACTTACCTTTTCCTTTTCTCACATCTCTTCCGTCACACCTCTTCTCTTTTCTTCGCACTCTTCTCTTTCTCCCCCTGACCACTTAAAATTCAAACGACGCGTTATATACTGTCCTTAAGTGCTTATTATCTGTTCTGGGAGATGCGCAATATTACACCCTTCTCCTTTCATCACGCGATTCTTCAAATCGTGCGAATTTAAACCATCTACAGCTGTCGTTCTCGATTACAGGTCTCCGATGTACATTCTACGAATGAAATATGATCAGTTTAGAATGAAAATAGTGACATTCAACTGCAAAAATGATGCTAAACAATGCGTCAAAAATGGATTAACAAAAAACAGCAAACACACTGCTAAAAAAAAAAAAAACTCTTGTATAGTACTGAAATAAATTAAATGTTTTAACAAAAACAGTATTCAATACTGCAATAACATAGTATTATACATACAGTGCAACAGTTCTTTACAAATTTAGAATATCCGAAAAGTTGTTCCATAACGCAACACGTGAAGAGCAAATATTTAATGAGGCGCGGCCTCTTATTAAAGCTTTGCTGTCACGTGACGTTAACTGTATCGTCAGCAATGACGTACCGAGTATAAGAATTCAGTCGGGATCCTCAGTATGACAATAAGCACTAACTACGGATAAACGGTAGTACTACGGACTAACAGTAAAAATTTTCATTTTTCAGTCAAATTCAAAACTTCAACGTGTTTGTTTTTTTCCCTCTTTTTCCTGTATATCTAACGAAACGTAACACGTCTTAAATGGTTGAAGGCTGCGTAGTTTTCTTTTCATTTCTGCGCTCATTGTAAATTAGTATTATAGGTATGAAAGAAGTGTCTTTCCCGAAGATTTCGTCTATTGGCAGTTAATTTTCCCCTCTGTCCAAAGAAGAGATAGTGTTTGATGGGTGATGATTGGCAGGGAGGGCGATAATTAATGAAGATTATAAACTCTGTGCTCCGAATGTCCTATCACTACGCTTAAAATAGGACATAAAGCGAAAATGAAATAATGACACCCTAGTCTAGCCCTACATGTATTAAATGATATTATTTCCATTGCAAATACCAGGTTTCGCTTCAAGCATGGTTTGGATGCACATCTCTGAAATGTAATATTGAATTAATGTGAGATTGAAATGTGTCATCTAATCATTATTTTGATAAATTCTTAACAACATGAACACTTTGTACGCTTTGTACCTCTCTACGCTTTACTACACTGTCAAGAACTGTCAGAAATTTCTGCACTACTTTTAATGTAGAAGTACATGAAAGTAATTTTCATTTACTTTTTAATTTAAGCACTAAATTTAATGGACATGTACATTAATCTCATATTAATGTACAATTTACATTAAAATTCATATACAGTAGTACATTAAATCTACATTAAATTCAATGTAATTTCTGGCAGTGTACGTTTTGTCCCTGCTTTGCTGCGATATTCCACTGATAATGTAGATGAAGCATTTCAGCTGATTTGAAGATCTATCAAACGGTGGTTTGATTATCATAAGAATGCGCTTTTGAAATCTCTCAATGCTTTTTGATTTGTCTGAATCTTCCCATATCCGCGGGGCCGGATTTGTATTATTTCACATCAATTTTAACTAATGTGAAGCCTCCTCTTCATTGTGTTTATTCTATCTCGTCATTCGACGCGCCAACACAGTTGTTATTTAGTACTATTTCTCAGATATTTTTAGGAATCCGTGTGCATATCAAAAGCCAGATAATTTCTGTCGTGGAATGAGAATCGATTTTCCAAGCTCGCCCCTGCGGTATACTGTAATGCAATTAAACGAGTCCTTTTAAATAATAGATTAGATACGATTGACTATGTAAATATTTTAATGTTCGTTAATGAAATTACCATATTATCGACGACTGGCTTTGATATTGGGAAATTATTCATGGAGAGGAGGATGATAATTTTGTCAGTTTATAAATGGTTTAATATGTAGGACCACAGATATTTAATACTTTTGTTAGCATTTATGTCTTTATTTATAAGTTTTTTCTTCTCAGCGTTTCTGATTTCGATGAAAGTTGTTCGGAGGTTGAAGTAATAGAGGACTCCTGTGTGTTGTGTAATGAATATCATGTCTTGGCTCGTAAAGAAATTTCTAGAAATCTGTACTACTTTATGTCTTAACTGTTGTCATTCTGTGGGCCATCCCTGACTCCCAAACATTTTAATATCAACAGGGTTTTGTTGTAGAGTTTCCATCGTTTACTGCTACACAACACTCGGCTCACTGTTGACCTTTAACCCTCCTCTTTTGTGGACACGCTGCAGTATTCCCAGAGCGGCCGAAGATCAGAGAGCTTATCTTAGAACGGATCTGAATTAGCCCAGACGGAGCCATTATGAGGTGCCAAGATTACTCGGAGGAGTACAGAGTTGATCTGAGACTCCTGTAATCACGTCCTCACCTCTCTGACCCTACGAAACACTCAGGTGTGAATGTTTTCTTGCTATACAGAAAATCCTTGTGGGAAAGCGGCTCTTGTGCCCCAAATGGGTATTGCCGACGACAAAAAGTAATTGTTTTGTAAAATTTGTAAAAGTAATCGATTTCAATATGTTGTAAAATTATTCATGTTTTTATTTCACTCATCTACCTTAACGCTATAGCATCTCTGATTTCTTATCTTCAGATTTCATTTAAATAGTAACATATTTTTTATTGTATTACCGAATATAGTAGTCCCATATATGGCTATACTTTCTGTTATATCTTGAGAATACCATTTAATGGCGATAACTGAAACGACCTCTGTCCTTGAAAAAAATGCTATTTTGGTTTGTTGTATATGTATTCATGTAAGTTTGCATAATATTTACAATTATTCACTAAATGTTGAATGTATGAAATGAAAATGTGGGTTATCATGAATGCTATTCATGAGCTTTATTATCTCAGCATTTACCTTTATTTTTTCCGATTATAGTATAAATAATGTTATGCTCCCACCTTAATCTTCAAATTTTTCCGTTGTGCGAATAATTTACTTGTTATCCGTCCTCTCTCAATATTGATATTTGCATTTACACACTTCTGTACGGAAATTTACTCCAAAATGAAAGTTTTCAAAAGCTCGCGGATGTGTCGCAAGAACCACTAATGTTACAGCGAGAAAGTCTTGCTATTAAGAAAAAATACTATTTCGTTACTAATACTAATACTAACACTCTCGAAGTCTTTCTTGGTAAGTTTGGAGCTCAATTTCAATTAAAATTGAACAAGACCACCCAGCAAGGCGTGAAGTGCCAAAACACCTCAGAAGTTGCCCAACACGAAGAGCGTCGTCGCTTTCCGAACGCGCCCGCATCCTCGGCGAAGAGCGCACGCTTCGGATGCGATGCGATAAGCCACGGGCCGCGACGGAGGCGCTTTCAGACTTGTCCAACTCGTTCCTCTTCCTCTGCTGCTGGTCTTCCGCACGGCTTCGCTCGGCTGTCCCTCAAGGAAGGCCCCCGCCCCCCGCCCCCCGCCCCCCGCCCCCCGCCCCCCGCCCCCCGCCCCCCGCCCTGCCCCGCTCCCCACTCCGCCCCGCGCCCCGCTCCCCGCCCCGCTCCCCGCTCCGCCCCGCTCCCCCGTCCCACCCTCGCCCCCCCCGCCCCGCCCTCGCCCCCGCCCTCTTCTCCCTCCTGTCGACGCCGCCCCTCGGCACGTCCCCGGTTCGCCCCGCCCTCGCCCCTGCCCTCTTCTCCCTCCTGTCGACGCCGCCCCTCGGCACGTCCCCGGTTCGCTCCGCTCACCGCCTCGCCCCCCGGCTCCCTTCGGCCACCTCTTCCCCCCTCCAACGACCCGAACTCCTGCCACCCACGCCGGCCCCTCCCCCGACCAGCACCCTGCCCTGCTGCCTACCCCCCGGCCCTCCTCCGCTCACTCCCCGCCCCCTAGCCCCGCCTCTGGCCAGCCCTGGGCCCGCCCCCACCCCTGCACCGGATCGCCCCTCCCCTGCCCGCGATCACCACGACCCCAACTCGCTCCCTCCCAGGGTACTCATCCGCTCCCGCCCAGAGGCTCGCTCGCCTCTGGTCCGCTCTTCCCCGCTCCACCCACCCCTGCGGCTTCGCCCGTCCCCGCTCCTCCCCACCGCTCACCCGCACCGTTCTGTCCGCCCGCCCGCCTCGTTATTCGCCGCGGAGTTCGTCTGCCTCTCTTGCTGGCTTGCTGTCCTCGTCCTCGTTATCTGATGCCTCCAAAAATGAGGGAATTCCGACGAAATTATATTGGAACGCGTGATATATCCGTTTAAATTTCGCGGATTCTTGGAGCAGCTAATACAACACATTTTCTAAATTACACGACTGGGTACCGTAATTGCGACTCTTGTACATGTTCTTTGACTTGTATACTGTTAGCGTTTGCATTCACTATTTTCCTTCATAAAGCGTATATTAAAGACACGTTTCGCTGCCAACAAAACGTTTTAGTTACACGAAAACAAATCTTTGGTAGACATTTCCACACAAGCATGTGAGCTGATGCATGAGTATGCTTTACAGGGAACATTTTACTCCATGTTTGTTTTCATGATATAATTTAGATTTCTACACTGTTATTATTTCTTCTGCTAGCTTGTTTATTTCAAGGAGTTGTGTAAGTAACGTAATTCGTAATTTTATGTTCTTCTCTGTTTTGTGAATCTGTCTTTGGATGTGGAAAAGAAAAAGTTCATGGAGAAAAGTCTCAAAGCAACGTTTAAATTAAATAAACTTACATCTTAGTGCTTGTGGTTACGTACGAAATGTGATTATGTTTGTAAGTAGTGATGCTGTAATCTGCCTGCGCTCTTGTCGCTCGGGAACGTTGCTCGAGGCTCCATCTCGGTTCGCTTGCGTTGCGTATACTCGCTTCAGAGTTCGCCTGACTCTCCGTCTGTGCGCTTCGTTTCTAATTATCTGATGTTTCATTGCTGGAAATCTTTGTCATATGGCACGTCTCATGATGATAAATGAATTTGTATCCATGTTTTTATGCAAAACCTTTAAGGAGATTTAGAATGAAGTCTCATCTGGATTAAAGGACGAAGGGATCAAGGAAGAAAGGATAAAGTACAACGCGAAATGCCCTCGTATGTTGTGCTTCGACTTTTCCCTTGGTTTGCTACTTGTCTATCGTGGTCGTATTGTTACTCGTCTGTTGTACGTCTGTTCGTTATCTTCTCCTTGCTAGACGCTAGTTTAAAGAGAATAAAGAAAACGTGTGTTTGTGTCATATCAAGAAGATTGTAATGATAAAATTGGGTTGTGTTGGTAGTTTTAATGAAAACCATGTGCAAGCAGTTTAGATTAATGATACCTAAGAAAACAACCGCATTAAACATTATTATTTGATTGAATATACACGTCTGTAAAAGTGTCCGTATCATTTACATTTATTTCATTCAACGCTTTGTCCAACATGCGAATATTCGAACTAACTCAATTCATGTGGATCCGCGGGTTGTGTTTATTTTAGTAATTGAGCTTTTAAATTTGATAGTTTTACAAAACATGATTTAAATAGTAAATTGTTTCTCTGTGAAAACAAAGTCTGTTTTTGAGTTTTCACTTTGAACAATCTACAGATTAATTCAATTAAATAACAAAATGTCTGACCATAGTGTAAATCTATGAACCGTTGAAATAATTTACCTATGACGAATAACGTGAAGGGGCCTCCTATGAAGTTCCACCAATGCAACGCAGGGGTATACAGAAAGTATTTCGGGTTGGAGGTGACGGGTGCAGTTTCCCTTCGGATACTCACTTTGTGTTTTTTAAATAAGTAGACATCGGATGTTTAGGAAATGCCTATTTTATTCTAGCGAACTTATTTAAAGGCTGATAATATATGTGCACGAATCATGACAAATGATGACATACGACGAAGTTTTATAATGCTGACTTTTGCTTATTTGAGCATAAATGCCTTTTTTTGCATAAATACCTTTTTTAGAACTTTTTTATTATTTTTATACACAATGCTAAGATATCGGATAAAATCATAAAAATCGGTGATGGTCCAACGTGACCATTCGTTACGAAATATTCAATTCACGTCTTCGTATTTTAAATTACGAGAGAATTCCTGAAAGTATACCAACTGATTTTTCTCCATTTCCCTATTTCACAAATACCAGTCATGAACTGAGAACATGGTCGATTGACAATACACCGAGGGCACCAAAATTTTAAGTGGAAATAAATATAAATTCCCAGAAGGTTTCAGTGTTGCTAGTGTTAGACTTCTCAAATATATACCAGTCACATCATTCAGATATCTTTCTCTACATTCAAACTGATTTTGTCTCCCAGTCATCGCAAATTTGAAATTGTGATCCTTAAAAAGTTAGTGGTAATATGCAAATATTTCTTGTTAATACAAACTGTTAAGAATAAAATGTAGAAGAGTTTTAAATCTAGTTTTACATTAAAATGTGCGAACTTGTTTTGTGCATTTAAGTTCACAAAATAACAGACAAAAATTATAAACAATTTTTCATTTGTGTATGTAACTTATAAAACTGCCTTTTTTCTCCTTATTCTTGACATTTTCAGTGCCTTTTTAGGCGTCTATAAGACGATTTTTTAATGCCTAAACATCCTATGTCTAATAATAAGTTATGACACCTTTTAGAATGAGAATGTATTCATACGCTGTCCACTCGGGTTCAATGATAACGTACACACTCCATTGGATTGTGATTCCATCAATGTGAGGTAATTCATTGACCCATACGAAAGATCATATTGGTATAATCATTAGTTGTGACTTGGAACACTTTACAATATTAGTATCCGCCTAGAGTTTTTCACGCCGAAAATATGTCATTCGTTTCTTCGGTTATCACTTGATTGGTTTAAAAGTTCAGTAGAGAACAAGGTTTATTCTAAAAAAGTGACCATCCTGTCTTCGCACAGTCGAGCAAAACGTTTACAACACAGCAGGCCTCGGAATAACGCAATACTAATTGGACAACGCTACAAAACATTCATTCGGTTTCGTCCCGGATTGTTCATTACTTTGGCGCCCTGTTATCGCTATTTTATAGTAATGCGTTGGCTGTAATGCATTTTAATAGACGGTTAATTCGCCCGAACTGGAGGTCGCCAGATGAAGATTGGTGGGAGCAAACAATTGACTCGTCCATTACCCGTGATTGCGTGATGAATGAAGCGCAATGGGAAGTGGGTGCTCCGAGTGCGCCGGTAATCACAACACTACACGCACCGTAGGAACGCATCAGCATAGTGGTGCTGTTTGCGCTGAGCGCTGGGCAGTCAGGGAAATGGATTATGGGTGAACCGCAGTAGGCAACCTTTGGAACTCGACGAGTTATGCTGCATTACAGTACGTGGTGATTCACTTGATTGCATCGGTTACCGAAGGGCCCACAATTTTATAATTAACTGTGACTATCAAGTGCGTTGAAATGTGTATTCACTTAGATTTTGAAATTTTAGAGTTATTACGAAGCTGCGGAGTTATGGAATTGAATAATAGCAATAACCAGATGAAGATAAACTTTCGGTTGCCCTCTTATAATTTTGGAAATTAATAATTTTACTCTTCTGCCCCAAATGCGGAAATAATCCGCTGAAGTCTTTTGAGTTTTAACATAAATAGTTAATTGTAACGTAAACACTCAATCCCGGTAGGCAGCATTGAATCCCACTATAGTGGATATGGGAAGGTGACGTTTACTAGTTAGGTGTCGTACCCGAGTAAACACACGTCGATCTTTCCAAGGACTTTTGCCACATCGATTCTAAATTGTTTTCTTTTGCATTTTTACACGTGTTGTGAATTGGCACTAGGTCGTGTGCGTCACGTTTCGCACACAATAAACTGTTGCTTGCAAGAGTTTTCTTCTTGACTGGCGATGTTGATCTAGTCGACAAACAAACGCATTTGCCACTTACGGAATTATTCGGCACACAAGGTCTTCGGCTGTTAAGTCGTCAATATATTAAAGCGAACGTTTACCACGAATATCAGTGTGCGACACTGCTGTGGTCCGTATTGGGTCATCTTCTTTTCCTCATGTGATGATTTGAAATACTTACGTCCGTCTTTTGCTGCACAAAATATGCGTGGTGAATAAAAATATCCTGTATTTCCAACCGTCCCAGATAAAACATTCGAGATGTTATCTTCTTTCAAAACGGACCACATTTGAAGATGTTGACCGAAGAGTTACCACGACATGTCACGAACCAAATCTCCATTGTGACAAACATTATTTAACCTATCTGTCGTCTTAAAATATTTTACAATACTTCGTCTTACTACAATACTCTTCGCGCTTATGTGAAATCAGCAGGGTGGACAAAAATCACTTGAATTGTCCTCTCTCAACATAGCACACTCACCGCACGTAGTGACGGCTACGCCAGTTGGTCATACAGCACCGTTCGGCTTCATCACAATAATTAATAATTAATCGTCGGTGCTGTGTGTGAAAATAATTGAAGCGATTTAATTGGATCGCGATGACGCAAAATGCGACGATGTTCCGTCCGGAGCGACCGACACGGTGGTGGGGTCGGAGGCGAGGTTAGTGAAGGACGGCACAGTGGTTCATTATACGAGGATTTAGAAAAAATGCACTGAGACACACCTGTGCAATTTCATATAATGCACTCAAAATGACAAACTATTTTTTAACTATTAGAAACAAAATAATTTAAGGTAAATAAATCAATCCAGTAGTTCATACATTCATTTGGACTACTCTGGCTTTTACTGGATACGTACGTAATGCACGTCCGTACACACACACACACACACACACACATATATATATATATATATATATATATATATATATATATATATATATATATATATATATATATATATATAGTTCGTAATATTCTGTTTTACAGGATAGAGATTCCAACGAGTGTATTTAGTGATCTCAATCTTTTACGCACAGACCCATGTTCATCTTAAAAGTTTTTCGTTCTATTTTTCTTCGCTTTCTTAATATAATTTCTTGAAGAAATATCATCTTCGCTTTGAGTGATGTTCACATAATATTTCGAGGTTAAATGAATATAAATGAATCGTTGAGTGCTGAAATGTTTAGTTCGAAATCATTAGACTTTTAAGTTGCAAAAGAACTATTTGTTCTACTCATTTACACCTAAAGCATATCTGGAACGATTGTTTAAAGTAATGTCAAACCTATTGCTTAAATTGATGTGTATGTGACTTGAAAAAATGGTGGAATTAAGGCTTGAGGTTTTGTCGTTCTCCGCGAATTAAGTGGATATTTCATTACTCTTTTATATGTTAAAATGCACCTCGCAAAGCATTTAATACCTCTCCTCTTTACTTTCCATAATGGTAGGTACATAACGGAAGAGCAGGCTAAATAGCCTGAGCCTCGCCACCAATAAAGACATTTATTTATTTATTTATTTATTTATATAACCGGTTTTCGACCATTGTTTTTTCCTTTGTTATGTCCTGTCTGGGCCCAGTGTGTACCATGGCGGTGGGCGCGGTGTAATGAAATGGGATGACGGCCCGGAACGTGGTGGTGATTCGTGGCTTCGCTTTATCACGCCATCCCCCACCCCTCTCCTACAATTCACCCACGGGGCTCGTAGTCATTTGTTTCCGGAGGCATATGACAGGCGGGCTTAAAAATTAATATTTTGGTTTGAGGTTATCGTTACGTAGGCCATGATTGAATACATTTGTATTTAAGCAAGAAATATTGAAATACTGAAAATATGTTTATTGACTTTCATACTTTTTTCATGTTATTCCTTGAGAAACTGGTTTTAAATTAACCCACAAATAAGATTATATTTTATTATTTGTATACTGATGTATATGTTCTTTATTTTGTCCGCTGGTAGAGCTTCTGAATGAAAGTTTTCTGTTTGATCACTAGAAATTGAAGAACGCTGAAGTAGATTAATCCATTAAAGATCCTTAATTAATTATCGTTAATAGGTCCTTAATTTAATAATGATCCTTAATCATTAGTTTACATTATCTTCAAATTTGTTTACTTATGCAAACATTAAAGTACCGTGACCGTTTTTGAGAAAAATGTTTGCCTAAAACTGCAGTAACCTAGCTAATTGTCTAACTAACTGAAGTTCAGGTGACGAATTCAGTTGACGCATTCTGTGTTGAATAACTTCAGAATTTTAAGTGTTATTTACCTACATGCAGAATTGCGACTGCCAGTATCTAAATTTAAAATTTGTAAACCGCCGTGCCAAAAAAAAAAAAAAAAAAAGAGTGTCTACTTCGTATCCTGTGAGTACTTAGATCTCCTCATAACTTTTTAATTAATGAACAGATTTTAATTAACTAAACAATTTATGTTCAACGTGAGATTAATAATAATAATAATAATAATAATAATAATAATAATAATAATAATAATAATAATAATAATAATAATAATAATAATAATAATAATAATAATAATAATAAATTTTCTTTATTAAAGATCAGCCTCCGGGCTTTAGACCTGCTCTTCCAAACACTTACGCTATTTACACCCTCTTAAATACCTCCTACAACGAAGATAGGAGGGAAGTAACTTCTGGATACGCAAACTAAGGACCATCCTACCACACGGTTTAAATAATTGAGTAAAACCACAAAACCTCAATTAGGACGGCGGCTGAAGGTCGAGGACACTGACAAAATAGAAAATCTAAACATGAATACATTAAGTAGTAAAGCAATGATAATTCAGTAATTGAAAAAAATAAATTAAAAAATTGGCAATGAAAACTAAAATTACAGTAATGCTAAGTAGCGACGTAGTAGCGATAGTTAGATGAATATATGAACAGATCATTACAAGTACAAACAACAAATACAACCTTTTTGATTTTAATATCAGTTTCAACCTGGTTAATATTCATAAGTGAAATGACAAGGCGTGCAAAATCAACGGAAATCGTGACGTAGTCAACAGGACGAAAATTGTTTGCCTAAATCGCCAGGAAACGAGAGACAAACGACCTCCGGAACATTACGTGAGGTCATGAAGCAGAGGGCGCGACAAGGCTGCTTGAGATGTGTGGGGAATGCCCGCTCGCAAACGCCCTCACGATGGCGCGGGCGGACGGGGCTCGGGCAGCCGACGAGGCACAGTTCTGCGGCGGGCGGGTGGGGAGTGGGCGGAGGGGTGGGAAGGGGAACGGGGAACGGTGGTCTGCGCCGGCGCGGCGTGACGCTCCGCGGACCCTAGAGCCGGTGCGCGCACGCGGGAGTACTAATGACACTTTTTGGCACGGGCGGACGGACGGACGCACGCCCGCCCGCACCCGCCCGTCCTCAAGTCCGCCCCTCCACGCCCACCGCCCCCCCTTGCTCGTCCGCACCCCAACTGCCCGTCCACGCCCCCTGTCCACTCGCCCGCTCACCCATGCATTCGCCCTCCCGCCTGCTCACTCACCTACGCCCTCGCCCTCCTACCAGCACCCTCCTTCTCTTCTCGCCTTCGCCCTCCAACCCTTTCGCCGTCACATCTGAATGATGGCCGTCCCTCACTCGCATGCTCACCCGTTCGCTGCCCCGTTCGCCGTCCAGTTCGCCGTCCCGTTCGCCGTCCCGTTCGCCGTCCCATTCGCCGTCCCATTCGCCTTCCCGTTCGCCGTCCTGTTCCCCGTCCCGTTCCCCGTCCCGTTCCCCGTCCCGTTCGCCTTCCCATTCGCCATCCTGTTCCCCGTCCCGTTCCCCGTCCCGTTCGCCCGCCCGTTCGCCATCCCGTTCGCCATCCCGTTCGCCGTCCCGTTCGCCGTCCCATCCGCCCGCCCGTTCGTCCTCCTGTTCGCCCAACCGCTCGCCGTCCCGTTCGCCATCCCGTTCGCCCGCCCGTTCACCGTCCCATTCACTTTCCCGTTCGCCGTCCCGTTCGCCGTCCCGTCCGCCCACCCATTCGTCCTCCTGTTCGCCCACCCGCTCGCCCTCCCGTTCGCCTGACCGCCCGCCTGCCCACCCATCGTCTTGCCGCAATTGGAATTTTCGTACGAAGAACCTCAATAAATAAATAGATAATAGAATATTAAAAATCCAATTGCCAGAAACTTTAGCATGTTATAACATATCTCCAAAGACGTTTACGAGATTTAGATGCGATATGTATTGATCTCAACGAAATATAAAAGACTTCGAGTTGGACTCGTGGTGTAATGCCTAGGGCATTGTCTTCAATGGCAGGGTCCCGGGTTCCATTCCAGCTAATTCATGCGGTGTTTGTGGAGGCAAAGCAAGTTCTCCACATGTTTTCTAGGACCTCTCTCCTGTGCCTCTCATTCCACCATTTCTACATCGTCGTTCACTTTTTCCCATTATCCCTCTCATCTACTAATTAGATCGTCGTTGCTCTGGTGTCTCACTGACCTCTGCATTGGAAGGGTGTCTAAAATTCAAGGAATTTTGTCAGTACGTTTTAGACTGTAAATGTAAAATTAGTTCACTTGAAATGTGTGTCGATCAAAAAAATAATGAATTCGCTTTTCAAAAAGTATATTTTATTTCTGGAGGGACTTATGTCTAATTGCCCTCTCGCTAGCAAATATGCCCCGATACAATGTTCACGAAATGCCGTTTCAGGGTTTCAGACCATGCCAATGGGTTCGCGTCGGCAATAAAACTGTATTTTAAAACTACTTTGAACAGTGAAGAAAATTAATAGTCTAGGAATAAATGCAAACGAAAGAGGGCGGAATATTGTTCTGATTACATCACAGTTTGGAAAATCCGGATCGTAAAGTCCTATTTTAACACAATTCCATATATCTGTTAAATGCTATTTGTTAGAAAGTAGGGATTGTGGATCCTGGTGTCTAGAATGGGTTCTGCTGCAGAAAATGTAAGAATAAATTACTGAATGCATAAGGTGATTATTTTAGGTGCAGATTGCATCTGCACATTTTGTGAAAGAATCATCGCAACTAATACGAAGTAAGCAGGTATTGCTTTGGAAAACAGAAACACATTTAAATTCATATTATTGAATTATTCACTTCACATTATTCACGTCCTGGATGCCTTTACGAAGCTTTGATTCAGTTTTTTGGTGTTGTATCCAATCCATTGCTTCATACCTTTTGTTTCCTACGACAATAACTCGATAAGAATCGTGCATTCATTTTACATACCATCGTACAATATCTCTGGATATACCTATTTAATGAGATGCGTCCTCGATTCAATAATAAAACTATTTTTAACGAAATAATGTTCACTTATTTGTAAAGAAATTAAAATAATTTATCATAGATTTTAAGCGTCCCCAACACATTTTAGCTAGCGTAATTAGTTGGGTAGGTAGTGGGGATCGTAACAAAACAAGTGTTTTGAATTTTGAGCAGCACGTACATTTTAAATTGATATTTAGTTATAGGGGTAATAGTTAAATAGGACATGTTTTCAGAATGGAACTCTGCTGATTTTTTCAAGTGACGTTTGTCGTTACCTATTTTGTTTGTTGTTGGTTCTCCTACTTCCAAAATAGCTGTCTCTGAGACTTCTATCGCTCCCTCTCACACATATATAATATTCGTGCACCTTCCTCCTACTGTGTTTCCCACTCGCCGCTAATAGTCCTGGCCGCACACTGTTGGCAGGGCGGAAATGGCTTCATTTTTTACTGAAGAGTTTTACTGCCGCATCAATGAACTTCAAATGCCGTCCACCGCCATCCTTTTGGCTGTGGGGTAGTCATCCACTGAGCTTTTAATTGTCGCGCGTTACCTCACATGCCGGAAGAATGCTATTACGGCCGTTTTATTTTTATTGGTGCTTACTACCCGTTTTATTACTGCGTCTTCACCTGTGAAATAAGGTACTTTTACCTAATGAAGTTTTTTGCCGGATCCGAAGAAACCTTTTTTTTCTGTTAATATATAATTTTGATATTAGTCATGTTTTGACTGCATTTCAGAAGCAATGTTGTCTATTATTTGTATTGTTTTCTGTGATATTAGCTGGTTTTTAACATTTCTCATTGTAAGAACTCACAGGTACGCTTGAACGTATCTCATTTTCGAACTGCGTATTTCTTTTGAACAGTATACATTATAGGCATTTTTAATGCTTTCTTCCATGACCTATGATCACGGATTTTTAAAAAAAATGTAAGTTAAGGAGAGAAATAAGGAGAACTATGTAACAATTTTAAGAAAGTATTTTCTCTTGTCGAAACAGATTACTTTCCTGTACACAATTGTGTGTCACTGGGTGAGGAAGAAGTTCGCAGGTTGATCCCAGCATACGCTATATGCCACTCACTCTAGAACCCCCCGTTTACGTGTTTCCAGGGAACATCGAATCGGATCATGTACTTTTTTTATTCAGAGCTCAGAATGTCCTATTTTGTTTGGGAAGTTATGAGATGAAGCTTAACAAATCTATCCCAGCGTATGGTGAAGACAGTAAGTAATAAAGAGTGGCCTGCGGCAGGACAAATGCTGATGAACAAAACAGCACAAAATGAATATCTAAAAATAGCACGCACACTGCTCAAGATCAAAAAATAAAATACTCAAATATAACTCTATAATAAATTAAATATCTTAACAAAATCTGTCGTCACGAATACTACAATAGCATACGTAGTATAGCATATATGAATACACAATATAACAGTTCTTTACATACCAATAATATAAAAAAATCGTGTTCCCTTGTAACTCGGTAATAGCAAATATTTAACGGCGAGCGGCTTCTTCCCTGGAGCCATGATACATGATGTTGCATGATATCCGCTGTGTCGTATGCAATGACGCATTGACTTCAGTCGGTTCGCGTAGAATGAAAATAGGCGGAATAACTTAAATATTTGCCTTTTTAAATATTTGGATATTTAGTTAAAATGGACTGTCTCATTGTATTTTGTTTTAAGTTCCTGGATATCTACGGAAACCATACACAACGTTTACAGTGTCGGGGGCTGGATAGTTTCCTTTCAATTTTTGCGCGCATTGGAAATTTGTAATATAGATTCGGAGTGAGATAAAGTTTCAAGAATTTTGTGGACGTAAACTGGCGCAATTCTAGAAATTCTGATGAAGGTTTCACAATATACAGTTGACTCCGGTTACAGTGAATTTCTGGGGATTCACATTTTTGGTTCACTATATCCAATGACGTCAAAATTGAATAGAATATTTCCATAATGATTGATTTTGTTAATGCAGAGTTACAGTAAAGTACATTAGGTTCCCATTCGGTGTCCACTACCTTCGCCTCAGTGGGGACTTCTTTGATTATGACCTTTGATCGACGATATGCTACCTCGTATTGATATTTGTGGAACTGAGGCAAATTATATTATTTTCCAGGAGAGAATTAACTTCCAGTTCGTATATCCTATGTTCTCTATAGCGGAGCTTCAGGTTCTCTATAACCGAAACTTCTTATGCTTATTTGTCATTTAAGTGAAACGGGAACTGTGACTTAAATTCACTATAACCGATGGTTCACTATATCCGAATTTGCTATAACCGAAGTCGAGTGTATTTTGTAATAATTCTGCTCTACACTTTTCCTTCTAAAGTGAGATCCTAAGGTAGAAGTGAAAGATAAAATTTATTACGAAGCTATCTTGTCGGTTTCAATATGCCGGTGGTGAAGTTTGCTGGCACCATCGGGGTATTCTCGTAAAAAGGTTGCCTGGCAGTAAAATACTGCTAGAAAGAGAAGAAAAATTTTATGTTCGATACACGACGCTTCTCTCATAAGAGGGGTTCTCATTTGTCATGCGATACACCTCGAGAATATGACTGAATTCACAGTTTTCATTTTTCCTGATATTATGTGGACATTTCAATTTAGGTTTCGATATAAAAAAAAAAGTCTCGTAAATAGACATGTCGCAATACTATGTGAATCTTTCTTCAAATTTCTTCAAAAATGGAACATTTGTTATGTCATTTTTCGGACGTTTTGTGTTTGTTTCCTCATGCAACATGCCACAGAATAACGAAAGGAAAAGAACTTACTAGGTTTGTGAAATGTTTTTTTTAATTCGCTCAATCAACTGATATTACAATTTGTAGATCGTCTAGAATGAAGATCATGATTCCATATGTCCTAATATAGCTAAATTGATGATTCCTGTGCGATCCTCTAATCATAGTATGCGGATCAAATGTAAGGTGCATTCAAATGATTATTTTTATAATTAAGCTGAACTCGTAATATAGTGAGCAAATAATTTCCAAATCTGTCAAGGGAGAAGAAAAATTATTCTTTCTAGTTCCATTTCACTTCAATCAGAAGCTTTTCTTCAACTAACAGAAATGAATATGAAACTTGGTTATTGATTTTCACTCTTCGAGACTAGTACTTGTATATTTGTTTTTCGTCTCATACTATTTTACTGTGTATTTTATAACATTTGATTAACCAGTTACCAAAACAACATTTATAGAATTTACTATCATAAATCTGACATAATAAGAGTCCTTTGTAAAAAAAAAAAAAAAAATCACGAAGGAAGAGGTTCCTTTTACCGAAAATGTTGGAAACTAGCCCGTATCTCGTCACTTACATAAAAAGACTTTTTCCCTTAACTCAGTGAAGATGGCGTATTGTCCTCGGATCAGCCGTCCGTTCATTGGCTAATGAGGGCGGTGAGTGGAGGTCTCTCTATTTTAGTAGCAGCTTTTGTAGCAGCAACAACAGCAGCTGAATTCAAATCTGCATTAAGCAGTTGATTAATCCCAAAGGCTCCGGACTCCCCCTAAATCGAGACCGGCGTCCCCCCTTTTTCCGATTGATTGAGTGATTGATTTTTTCGGGTTTCCGGGCGCGTCAACTGCTTCGGTCATTAGTCCCGTTAGTGTAATGCATGTTTTTCTCGGGAGATGGCGGTGATCTTCCCCCGCTGGATGGTGAGCGCCGACCTACCGTCGGCTAGGGGGGGGGGGTCCCCCTAACCAGGACTCTCCCACCAGCGAGGCACCGCCCCAGTCGGGACAAGCTCTAAGCTCCCGACCGGTCTCCCGGAATATGTGGTAGTGTAGTGTAGTGTATGTGTAAGGAGAGAGGATAGGACAAAGAAGAGGAAGGACAGATCGGGTCCGTGGCCCGTTTGGTAGAGTACTGCTCCGGCGTTCGCCTGGTGTTGATCGGAGAAACCACGGAAAAATACCAATGAGAGCAGCCGGCCGCTAGAATTCTCCTCCAGACAGCGACTGAATTCGACCTAGCTGAAGGGCTAGTGTCGAAAATCCTACCGCCGTCAGGACTCGAACCTAGGACCTCCCGGTCAGAGGCGCTGCAGTGACATCAGTTGATGCACTGAGCTACCGCTACCGGTCCTTTTTCCGTGAATATTGGAAACTATCTCGTCACTCACATAAACCGAAGACTGTTTCGCTTAACTCGATGAAGATGGCATATTGTCCTCAGCTCAGCGCACCCGTCCGTCCGTTCGTTGGCTAATTAGGGCGGTGAGTGGAGGTGTGGGAGGGCGTTTCCCCCTCACCCCGCCCTCACCGGTTGCGTCACATGCGTCTCGCGCCGTTGCGTGCGCGCGGCGTATGGCGTGACGCAGAAGGTCGTGTGTTATCTGCCAGCGACCCACCGCCGCGCAGGAGGCCTTTTGCAGTACCACATGGTTGACGCCATGTCTGCCAACTGGAATGTCACCGCCGACACAGGTACTGCCTGGAGGAACCGCTGATCGCAAGTGCCCATTCAGCGGGCGTTTGGATGCACGTAGTGTACTGTATATTTACGGATGTAACCTTCGGCCTAGCCGTAGAATTAGGTTATGCATTTTTTATGCGTAATGATTACCTCTTAAATAAATTAAATTTTTTTACGTGTGTAAGGTGCACATTCTATCCAACTTTTAGTCTATTATCGAGTTGCGCCTTTAAAATGACAACTCTCAAAGTGATGAACCAGATTAATAATATTTGATAAACTTTGTACCTTGTTTCCCATTACATTTGAAATGACTCTATCGCTGACGTATGATCATAAACTTATATACCAGAAACATGTATATTCAAGAACTACTTGCAACAATGCACCTTAGGTACACGGTTTGTAAAATGTATTTGTATATGTTACAGAGCATTAATATTTGTTGAGTGCACTAAACGTTTTGCGATCTAATGTATATCACATTCTATATCCTCAATTTCGAAATGCGCTGAACATACCATTTTTTCGTTTATAGATCTTTGAATTTAGTGTGCAATTGATGCACATTAAATCGTATAAATAAGCGGTATTTCATCTGTTTTATTTATATCTTGCTCGGAATTTGATTTTTTAATTTTTATTAATGAGTTATTTCCCCAAAACTTATAAAAAATAGAACCAATCCAACAAATTAGAAAGAATCAGTGAATGCTTTTATGGTACAAATGTAGAACAAAGAGGTATCTTTGTGATATTTTGACACAAGTCGACTCGTTTTACAATGTGATTAAATGCTCAAGTACAACGTATTCTAACTATATATAACACAAACATTCAAACTTTTTTAACACAGGTGAAATATCTGTATTGCGAACGCTTAGACTCGAAAGCATAGATATGTCAATCAGTTTACCTCCTCTGTCGAATTGAGATGGCCCTCCTCAAAAAGCTGAGAAAGAGAAAGAAACTATCGTTAAAATAATTAAATAAGAGCAATACGTTTTACGCGAGCAACAGTCGTAGAAAAAAGTAACCGACTGTTTCAAATTCTGACTGCTTTTCTTAGTACATTCCGTTTGAAATACGACAAAATGCTTCCTGGAGAGGAATAGTGGATGCGTCAAAACACTGATCTCAATTAGCTGGCGCCGGGAAAAAAGGCGTCATAGATAAGAGTTGAGATACACCAGACAAAAAGTGTGAGGTCTTGAAGTACGTACATTATTTTGAACGGGACTTTGCAGTTGATGTGTGGGAGTGTGTTACGTAATTGCCACGGAGCCACAAGGTCAAAGTTATGAGCGCCCCGCCAGGAATTCTACCATTGCGACACGCGTTTTCTACTAAGCGTCGTCGAAAAAAATTAAAAATAAATAAAAAAGCTGAAGGGGATTTCCGGTGCTCCAGAAGCAGCCAGTGATCGTAATTCGGTCGGAGTAAAACTGGCCTGCTCTTTGACTCCCCCGTATGGAGGGAGGAAGATGAAATTAATTTGCTCACATCCGGAGTTTTACGGATGCTAATATATCTCCCGCGTCGTCAGATGGTTGAGTGGATGGCCGAAAGTGTACATTGCCCCTATATCCACATTTTGAAAGTCTGCTATCCGGAGAATGTCGACCAGGAAAATCGGGGAATGTCAGAGATTAAAATACTGCTAAAATCAGAATTCGCAATCATTGTAATAGAAAGAGAAAGGGGTTTCATTATTACTTGTACGTTGAATGTTCTGCAGATTTCAATCAATATAATGTCTGATCAAACAGAAGTCGCTTATCAGACATTATTCATACATAAAAGAATTAATTCAATTTTTAAATAATGTTAAAATTATCATTTTCACATTTCATAAAACTATTATTTAATTATTGATTTCTGGAAAAATATATCCTTCCTTTCTTACACGTTTGTAGCGTCAAATCCGTTACTGAGTTAACGATAATTTAATTTGAAAAAGTGCTACATTTTGCTGAAAAATACTTTTATCTCTAAGGCTAAAGATGCTTCTTAATTGTCGATAAAATACTGCTACACTACCTTTTATCACATGCAGGTGATAAAAAATCTTAAATCTTGTCCCCTCAGAACTCCAGCGGGTTGCGCACATGCTCCTGGCGGCGGCACAGCAAACTGTATGTCCTGATGTAACCATTTTTTAATTTATTTTAGTAAAAATTGAAATAAAATACTACACACTAGATCAAAAATACTTTATTTACTCGATAAAGATACCTCCGTCGCTCCTATAGCCGATCATAAAATATCTCTTTATCGTCTCCTTCCTCTCGTAAACGATCTCTTTATCGTCCTGTATAATAAATTACTACATACGCAAACCTAGTTACTCGTTGAATTAATTTTACCTTTTAATATTAGTCCATATCTTGGAGATAGTCTGGAACCCTGGGTGAAAATAGATGGCAACCCTCACTGCAGCCCGTGTTATTCAGGAGGATTCTGAGACCCCAGTCCGGATAATCGAGTTACTTACAACGTGCATTGTCGATCTCTGTCCGAAGAGTCAAGTTCGAGACGGTCTTACGTATATGGTGTGGCGGAGGGCTTCGCGTTGTGCTGATCCTACTGCGGAGGAATCCACACATGTGTTAAGTCTCAAGGTATATTGCTTAAAGAGATTTAAAAGTAGCGTGGTTCAGTCAGTTATTTAAAAAACTTTGCAAGCCACCAATTTAGCGACGTCTCCTGACATCATCTCTGGCTATTTTTTGGATGGGGTGTATCAAAGAATGTGATTTAAATGCTAGTAAGTTTGCAGAATTTAAGTTTAAACCACAATTTTTACTGCCGTATTGATGTTAAAATGGTGCCTACATTAGATTTAAAAAATGTCAAGTTATGGCTCAGCTATTCATGAATTCATTAATATACTCTGACAATAAACTTAGAAAAGTATTTAACACGAAAAAATAAGAGTAACATAATACATAAACCATATTGAATTATTTGAAAGTGTATCTACAAACAATCAATTTTGTAATGCTGATTGGACTAAAGATTGTCCTTCGACGATCACTAGCTGTAATAAATCTAGCTGATAATTAGTCTAAGTTGAGAAAGTGTAGCAAATATTGCTGTGTACCACACAGATGATTATATTATTAAATCGTTTCTGCGTCATGATGTTTCTTAAGTTCCTACGTTTTCAGTCTTCGGAGAGAGAGAGAGAGAGGGAACTTGAATGTTGCGCCATCGAACAACTGCAACGAAGCATTTTAATTGGAAGATTTTGTTTAATTAATACGTCACATCGTTTCTGTTAATACTAAATATGGCATTAGACTAAAGCTACTGGTTGTACTTAAAATTATGGTTTACGTTTTACATGTTGCCTCAGTGGCGCTCGTGGATACCGCAACGATGAAAAATAAAGGAACCTTTATTGCACGATATGTACGCATTGTGATTGGTTCTAGATTCTCCTCTGCATCTCAAGCTTAAAAGCAATTACGGCAAGCTGCAATGTAAGCGGTAACTCAAGAGAGTTACATTTTCGTTAGATAAATACGAATGCAAACATATTTATTCAATACCATTCCAAGGGACATACTAAGTAAATTCTAGAAAAGTCACCATCGTTGTGAATGCAATTTTATTCTAAAACGTACAACGTGCTCGCCTTACTTTCCGAGCAACAGCTTATTAAATGCAGATGTAGCTTGTGCGTTTATCATTTATGAAAAAGGAAGCAAGTCAGGAAAGAAATATGTGAAGTGCTCGAGATTCATCTAAAAGTTTTAACATTTACCTAAAAGGGAATGCGTCTCGTGAAAGGAAAAAAATCTTTTCCACATCATCCATTCGAGTGGTTGAAGCCTAGAACCCGGAGCGAGAAGAAGCTGATAAAAGCAGAAACGGAGAGAAGAGATCCCTTTACGTAAAATTCTGTGCATCTCCCCTTTCCTTGAAGGGGAGTAGCAGTCACTTTCTGTCGATATATCTTTCCATTAGAGTTAGTCTGTGGGGAAGTACGGGTGGCGAATACACAACGAAAGCCATAAAGATTGTCATTTGTAAGCAGAAAAAAATTGGTAGCTGCATTTATGTAAAGAATGTGACCTGCAATATTCAAATAAGTTTGCTAAAAAATACTTCTAGTAAAATTGCTAGTTTTTTTTCTATTGCACTTTCGTGATTCTAACTAAAATCCACGAATGAATTCCATTATTACAGTATAATATGTATGATTATTGATAATGATGAATATATTTTTTAATAAAGAAAATATTCATTTTTGATCCTATTGTACTCACATGGCCTAGTATATTTATAATTTGTGAAAGAAAATAATTTATGTAAATAAATTGTGAATTAATTTATTGTGAAATATTCAATATGCTCTTTCTAAATAGGATTAATTTGATATATGTACTTTTTTTAAAAATCAGGAAGTAGTTTTCTTTTGATTTGCTGTTTGTAAAATTTGAGGAGCCCGTGAAACTTGCATGATAGTAAAATTTCGCTAGAAAGAATATAATTTTTTTTAAATGTCGGGACCATAGGCATTTCTTTCGTTTACGTTCTCATTTATCATGCGATACTCAAAGAAATATAAAATAGAATCGGGCCATTCAGGTTTCAGATATTACTCTTGGCATTTTAATTTGTGATTCTAATTTATCAGTAAATGGCATAATTAGTAAAACCTTTCTTTTCTGGTAAGGAAGAGAAGTGTTTATACTCAAAACATCTGAAACATAAGCATTGGTTTAGAGCCCTTTTTCCTCCTTGCAAATTTCGAATTTCGAGTGTGGACATTTTTGCCGATAAGACGTTGTTTACTGGTGCTGCAATGTTGCATGTCGCCTGAAACAACCCCGGTCTCATTAACTCCGAAGCCTCCTATTGAGAAATCCGCCTGCGCTGCTGCCTCGCAGTCCCCGGGGTTTGGCGCGCGCCAACGCGGCGTACCGCGGACCGCTCTGAGGCCGCACTTGAAAACAACTCGAAATAGTTGGGGACGAGCAGCGTGCTTGGCAGGGAATCCAGCCTCGCAGGGCGGGAGGGTCGGGGGTGGGGGATGGAGTTCCCGCCCACTTGGCCATGAGGCCGGCGACGGCTTTCGCACAGTGCACCCGAAAAAGCTCTTCGCGGATTCGCCGGCGAGTGTTGCTTTAGCGTTCGGGGATTAGGGTGTTGCCACTTTGGCATCGCGAACGCAAACTCCGGGTGTTGTGGCTAGCTGGGCTGCAGGGCGGAGTGCAGCGAGTGTTGTCCGTGGTGAGGATTTCGCGATGGCGAGTGTCTTTCCTCTCCCGGAAAGGCCGGGTCGGGATTTAGAAAATTGTCTTGAATTTTGTGCAAACATCCTTTCATGTTAGTTTTTCTGAGAACACTTTCGAGCAAGTGGATTGAAAGTTGCGTGATCTCCAAGACGGAAACATTACTTTCTTCTCAGAATGCATAATTCATAAGAGTTAATAATTATATCATTTTTGTGAATATTAAATAATTTCATTATTTTTGTAACTTAACATCAGAAGTTTCTGCTGAAGTATTGAGAAAAATTAAAAATATAGTAGTTTTCATTTTTTTAATTTGGTGTTATCTTCGTTATTTTTTAATATCTCGATAGATTATTCTATTCCAATTTGGTTTTCACTTCGTTAATTTTTGTTCGACAAGCTATTGTTAGTATAGCGAAATAAATGTGGCGAACCAAAAATTATGGAACTGTGCAAATTGTAAGAAAAAGTTGCAATGGTGTCAAGTGCTTATATCGTAATTTCTTTTGACCGTCTGCCCTGTTTTTATGCGCACTGTTTTTGACAAAGTACAAAGCAGTGTTTAATTTCGATTTCGATACATTTTTTAATGACTTTTATAAAAATCTCGAATAAATTGAAAATGGTTTGCCATCATGACTTGATTCTAAGTGTTTTAATATCATGATTTATTTAAAAATGTCATTATATAAATGTACTTTCATGTTCTTTGAAAACAATGTTTTCCTTTTTCTTTATTAAATTTATGTAATATCGGTGGGGAATGTTTATTGGGATTCCACGACAACTTTGTAGTAAACAATTCGATGATTTCTTCACAAACAGCACTAAATTTCCCCACAAAGAGCACTACATTGTATCTAGGAAATGCAAGTATATAAATACTGCGTGGTGACCTTGAAGTACTACGTAACATGCAAGGAGTACGGTCGGGCTGTGCCAGATCCTCCAAGCAGTGCATATGCATTTCTTGGCAGAGCAGGGCGGACGTGGGGCTCAAGCGGAGCTTTTAACTTTGGCAACGCTCGCGCGTGAAACGCCTTTTGTATTGGAGGCTCAAGTTTCTTCATAAAGACCCAGTGAACCTATTAGTGGGCGACTGAGGTGCGTGTCGCGCGTTGTCGTAATTGCAAGGACAATAAATAATCTGGGAGACGTTTGTGGGTCAGGTGGTTACTTGCACCATCAGAACAGGTTTAGATGTTCTGTTTACTTCCTTGGTCGTCGAATACGTTTGAGAGTTTCACACCCATCCTTCTCTCATATTAGAATATTTAATTATCCCCTCATAATAATTAAATTCAGCTGAATTAATGAACACACGAGGAAAACGGTCAGTGATGAACACTTCCCCCCGAGATTAGAAAACATTTCGGTAAACTTTTTTGTAATAACAGCATGAAGATTTTTGAGTGTTGATAGTTTGCGTGTTGAGATTGTAGAGAACAAAAATATTCGCTTAAATACACACATGTATAACGTATACTATTCAACTATATCAATGTTGTGAATATTTTGTAATTACAATAATTGTGAGCTTTATTTTCTCTTGTCTCATCATTATGAAAGGTTCACTTTCTAGTCAGTTTACATTTCATCATTTTTTTTCTTGGAATCTACTCTGTAAATGGTCGCTAAGATTTAGAACGTGAAGTAAATCTTTCACCTACTACCCGACTTCTCCTTTAGCTAACATGTATCATTGGGTATTGAAATTATCATCGACATCAAATGGGATGGAGTGCGAATAATTTATATCTTAATTTATCAGCAAAACAAATCGTTTAATCAGTCCGTAAATTTAAGATGACCAATGCTCATTTACGTCGGTGAGATTCTCTCACATAAGTAAATAGTAATTTTCTACAAGCCATGAGATATGACCTGTTTTAATAGCTTCGCTTACGGGGTATGCCTCGTGTCATGCTCGTTTGAGAATGTCTATATGTTGTTGAATATAATAACAACATGTTGGGGAACTCTTTGGAAGTCGCCCCTTCCATTTTCTCAAAACGTCTCTGGTAAACGAAAACGTCACAGATGCCTCATCTTCGTCCGCCTCCTCCTTTCTCCTCCTCATTTTCCGGACGCCTTGTACCCTTCTACATCCGCGGCGTGGCGTCGGTCCGTATGTCGGGCGACACCCCAGGGCACCTCCGCTCACAAAAACGGGCATGCTATTTATTCAGCACGCAGCAGCCGTCCATCATGCGGCCGACGCCGCCGTCGCTGCTCGCGCCCGAAGCCGGGCGAGGCGGGGGGCAGTGGGCGGAGGTGGAGAGAGGCTGCTAATGTGGGGAGGAGAGGATCAGGGGGAAGGGAGGGGCGTGGCGGGGCATACGATAGCCGGAGGAGTGGATGAGGCAGATGAAGCGGGGAGGAATAAGAACGGCACACGGGACTGGGAGGAGGGTGTGGAGCAGATGGAACAAGGAGTAAGCAGGGTATACGGGACTTCGGGGAGTGGGTAGTGCAGATGGGTCGGGAAGGAGTAAGCAAGGCAGACGGGACTGGGAGCAATGGGTGGTGCATATGGGTCGGGATGGAGTAATGAAGGCAGACGGGACTGGGAGCAATGACTGGGACAGATGGGTCAAGAAGGAGTAAGCAAGGCAGACGAGACTGGGGGGAGAGGATGGGGCAGTTGGGTCGGGAAGGAGTGAGCAAGGCAGACGGGACTGGGAGCATTGGGTAGGGAAGATTAGTCGCGAAGCATTGAGCAAGGCATATAGGTCTGAGAGGACTAAGTGAGGTAGGAAACGGGAAGTAGTAAACAGGCGGACGGGACTGAGAGAGAGAGAGAGAGGGGGGGGGGGCTGACGGGACTGGGGTGTAAGTGAAACAGACGGAGCGGGAAGGAGTGGTCGGAACAGGAGGTATGGGCCGACGGGGTTTGCTGCATGGCAGGCTAGGGCTGGCTAGCAGGGTGAGGCAGGGAGATCGGCAGAGGCGGGATAGAATAGCACGGACGAGATGTGGCAGGACGGGGATAGATGAGGCTGATTGAAACGAGTCTATCTAGTAGGATTAAGATTAGAGCGGGGACGGGGTCGGACGGAAGAGACGGTACAGAACCTATGGGACGGAAGGAACGGTACGGAACGGGACCAGTCGCAATGGTGCGACTGTAGGCGGGGCTGACGGATACAATCGGGTGCATGGCGAGGCGGGTAGGTCTCAAATGAGCGGGCAGGTGCGGAT
Source organism: Teleogryllus occipitalis (assembly GCA_011170035.1). Lineage (NCBI taxonomy): Eukaryota > Metazoa > Arthropoda > Insecta > Orthoptera > Gryllidae > Teleogryllus > Teleogryllus occipitalis. The sequence continues at coordinate 320,997 of BLKR01000612.1, read as the reverse complement.
GGGTTTCCACGGGGACGGGCAACGCAGGGTGGAAGGCAGGAAGGGCAGAGAGGAGGAGGGGAGACGGGCAAAGGATATTGCGTCAGCGGGGCCTCACATCCGGGTCCCGGCGCGTTTAGGCGGCATCCATCGCATTGGTTATGGAGCATTCATCCCGCGGATCCGGCGCTGCTATCCGGCGGCAACGCAGTATCCTGTATCGGTTTGCGGAGGCGTGCTCGGGGTGGCAGCCCCCGCGTTGATTAGGATGCGCATGTTCGTTTGCATTGTACAGGGTGCGTCAGAATGAAATTGTGAACTTGAAGCAGGATGCGGAGTGTGTTCCGCTGACCATTTTTATTTACGCAATTCCTTCGGTAACTAATGTTCTCTGATGCCAGCTCAAGAAAAGATGTAAAGTAAAAAAGGCGAAGTGAAACAAATTAAACGGTGTAGAGAGCACGTTGAAGTACGTCCTTGAAGGCGTACTAACTTGCCTTCTCCCTCTTGTATCTAAAGTATGTGTCCGTTGTTAATCCGTTGTTCCATACTTCGTGGTAGGCTTTCGAGAGTTATTTCAGAACCATTGAAGTACAGTTTGTTTTCGTTTCTCGATAGTGTCAGCGCCGAATTCTGTCGCAATTAGTATAGCCATACTCTTCATTCGAAAAATAAGAACCTAGTGGGAAAAGATATCCTGTCTTCACAGTTGACTTTACTAATTCGACCTCAACAGCTCACGTGCTATATTCCATGACGCCTGTAATAATGTGAGCCACCACGGGTGTAGGACGCAGTGAGGGCGCCCCTATTGTGACCTTCACGACGAAATCCAAGCTCTCAGGGCGGATTCTATAGGGCTGATTTGGGAGAGTCTGGCATTCTTCTCTATTTCAGCGTTGGCATTATTGAGAGGCTGGCGCGCTCCTTTGTAGGCCGCGAAAACTACGTTTGCATAATCCGCAAAGTTTTTTTCATTTAACTTAAATATTCGATAGAACATGGTTATTTTTACGTACATTTTGTATGCAATAATTTTTTTCCCTAGGGCTTTTATCCAGCCGACAGCCGGTTGCCCTTTACGTCCCGAAGGGAAGCATGTTCGACCATACACTAGACAAACACTTGCGGGCTCCTCTGATCTGGGGTCAGCAGAACGCGAGGCCCTCCGCGACAACACATACACACAAAGTCAAGGGACAAACAGCCATGCCCAAGGCGGGACTTGAACCCGCGACCCTTCGGACCGAAGCGCTGAGTCGGTACTCGCTCTTAGCCACCTCGGCCAACCAGGTCGGCATGCAATAATTGAAGTTGGTAAAAAAGAAATCTTGTTCAGTGATGCCTTATTTACCGCTGTAGACTTCGTACACTTTGAAAAAAAAATTAAGAAGAAAAAATGGATGTTGACGCCAAATGAAGTATATGATTTGTAGCGTTGCTTTTCTGGAAAGCGGGTCGTTCAGTATTTAGTTTAGCGCCCGTTGCATTGATTATTATGGAACATTCATCCAGTGGATCCTGGGGCTTATCGCCGGTAACGCAGTTTCCTGCACCGGTTTGCGCAGCCCCTGGCTGCTGGGCGTTGTATTCATTAGCGTGTGGCGTCTCGTTTTCATAGTCGTTCGATCAGCGGTTCCCGAAATGTTTTGACCATAGAAGAATTTTCCTTTTGGAGAGCATGCTCCAAACACGCGGCATCATAGTAAAAATCACTCTGTGTTTGTGAAAACAAAATGAATGTCATTATATAATACATTCTAAGTTGTTTACTTAATTATGATTGTTTAATTAAGACTTCTCAGATGTTTCCGTTGTTAAATAGGGTAATAAATACTCTGAAGTATAATTTTTAATTCTAGACAAACGCTTTGGATAAACCTTGAGTGTAACTTGCTGATTTTCATTTTGTAAAGTCACTTTGTTTTTACGGAAAATCGGCGATGTTGCCACCATGTTCCGCTTGCGTCCAAATTTCTTTCATTCTAATTCAAATTGTTTTCAGGATCCACGTAGACTATACAAAGTTCATGCTCCGCAATTATCTCGATCCTATCTATTGAATTACCTCTAAAGTGCAACACAAACGGAGACGCGATGTGACGTCGTAAATGACAACATGAATATGGAGATGAGGAATGACAGGAGATAGGGATTTATGATGAGAATTTCTATCTCTCTGATTCAGATATACCAATAATCAAAAACGTTTTTGAGTATCGTGACAAAGAAATTTGAGATTTTTTTAACTATTGGATAGAAAGGATATAAAATTACTGCTGAAGTCTTCGAATAAAATGCATAATTCACAGCATTTCCCAGAAGAAGTATTGCGAGGAAACCATTTAATATATCGTGCCTCTTAAGCTTATTATGCTGACTTTCTTCCTGACCTTCCAAAAGTGGAACCCAGCATTCTCAGATAATGAAATAAAAGCTACTGAAAAGCTGTTTTGCTTCGCTAAAATTAAATTATGTTACGCTGTAACATTCCCTCCGTTACACTATAAGTAAAGAACCAGTGCTAAGTACTTAATCCAAATACATGAGTGCAAAATGCAAGAGTGCAAAGGCAGAAAGGAAGTTTCTAACGAATATTCAGAGGTGTTCAAGATATGGCACTATCAAGATATAATATAAAAAAAGAGATATGAATGTACAGTTAAGAAACAAATAGAGAATGTTTTACATGAAGTTGTGTGTAAAAGGTATGGGTGTAAAAGAATGCAACGCATGAATTCTGAAGAAGGAAGAAGAAGAAGAAGAAGCAGAAGAAAGAGAAGGAGAAGCAGAAAAAAATCTGCAACATAACGACCATGGATTCTGTCACCTTGAAGCAACCGCCCCCTGGCCCTTCCAGACGAAATCCGCCGTCAGGAGAGGAGACTTACTCCTTGCGTTTAATGCCGCTGAATATTCACTGGAACGTCATTTGGTCGCGTGAATGGCGAGTGTATGCAAAGCGGAGGCCATTGCGCGTGCTGTCCCCGGCGCCTGTGACTCAGTGCCCGCGCCGGAAGCTCATCTCCATTTCACTCTCCATCTCCGCGCCTTCCCCTCGCGTGCTTCCTCCGCCGCCGCGGCGCAGCCTCGGAAGCTCCCTGCTGCTTCCAGCTTCTTCCTGTTGCCAGGATGTTCGTATTTAAACTATTCAAACTCGGATATTATATATTTATTTGTTGTTTGTTTACTCGAGTTCCCGAAGAAAGGAGGGGTATGTTTTTCATTGTGAATTTGGATTGTTTCTTCCCCTTCAAGTTTTATGATTGAAGAAACAAACGAATGATTTTTTGCAGCTCGTAAGTTGAATAAAGGTATGTAGTTGTAACCCCGCCTGGAGTAGCCGAGATCGTTCAGGCAGGAATTGGGTGATGGGTTGAAATCTTGCCTCACTCATATTCATTGCATCATTGCTTGTGTTTTCTGGCACGGTGATGCTCAACTAACCACCATGTATCAGTTTTGAGCTTTTTTATATTTCCATTCCCTTCATATCTCCTCCGGATTAAAATGTCAATTATGAGCTTATAGGAAATAATAATAATAATAATAATAATAATAATAATAATAATAATAATAATAATAATAGTAATAATAATAATAGTGCGAAATGAAGAAGGTGGCTCTCATATCTCTAGTTGAGAGAAAGTGCCGAAATGTAGTCCAAGGGCTACCTCGGAATAAAAGGTAATGTGACTGCCCTAGGAGGAACCATGGGCTACCGTGGAACCGTGCGTTGGAGGATGGATCGTTATGTGGAGATAAATATACGGAGAATGTGGCTACGTAGAGTGACAAAAAAGCTCTCTTGGACGCCAGACGTCTTCTCACGTCAGTCAATTTATAAGTTATAACTACAGTGCATTTATTTTTGTTATGTTTTATCTAAAACTAACATACATAACCATAGAGGAAATAATGTTATTATATGCAATGACCGAGTCTGTGTTTTATGCATGGTGTGCCAGGAAAGTTTTGTAACAATGTAACAGACCAGCATTTCGTGATATGAGGGCAAAATACCAACATTTGTATGTCAAAGAAAATGAGTTGTAATCGAAATGTGAGTTTGGAATCTTGATTTGTCAATCCTAAGTCAGCGTTTCTCGTTGCTGCCTGTGTCGACTGTTCTGTTTACTGCCATTCCCTCCAGCACTGTCAGCATTGACATCTCGTTCTGCTCTATTTTTCCTTTCTTCACAGCCTTTCTTTCCTTTCTTCTAGACACTGTATGTGCTGGCCTCCGCCTCTTCCAACACTACACCAATTGCGCGGCTATTGTTCATGCCGTTCCCCCGACCGCCTTCATTGCCTCCTTGTAGGTTTCTTCATTGCCGCCTTGTAGGTTTCTTCTCAAAATTGTTGTCGCCAACATTTTCTCACCGTCTCCGCCGTTGCTGCGTGTGCAGTTTCCTGTGTTGATATCTTCTGCGTCGGCGCTGTCGTCTTTCCCGACGCCAACATTGTCACCAATGTCTTTGTTGCTGTTTCCTTCGTCACCTGTGCTGTATCTTCGCCTCCGGCATCATTTTCTCTTCCACTTTTACTGCCTTCTTCAGTCTCGCCTCCACTTCAGCTTTTGCGGAACTGGAGATTTTGCCTTCGACTCCGCTTCCACAAAACAATTACCGCAAATTCCTCCTCCTTCGCCTTTATTCCAAACTGTTCCCAACTTTATTCCCAACTGTCTTTTCCTCCGCTCCTAATTCTCGATTTTGCCTTTTCCTCTTAGTCTCAATCTCTCCCTTCGCTATTACCTACTCACTGCTCTACAAACTACCACCAGTATCGCCTTATTTTCACTACTCCTGCCTCCGCCTCATATCCCTCTCTCCTTCACTTTCACATTACCTCCGACCTTTCTTCCGCCTTGACCATCGCCTTTTTACTGCCTCCATCACCTGCCACGTCCACCATCACCGATTCGGTCTCCATCTCCTGCTTCCTCACTGTTTCCTGCCTTCGCCCTCATGTTTATCTCCGTCTCCTCTACCTTTACCTTCACCGTCACTTCCAGCGGCTCCTCCCGCTCCAGCGTCAGCCCTTCGTCCACATTTACCTCACCCACCTCCTCCTCCTCCTCCTCCTCCTCCTCCTGCTTGGCGTCGCTCGCGCCTACCTCCCCAGCATCGCCGCCGGAGCGGCCGGCACCTCCTTTGCCTCTTTACAGCAGCATTTGTCGGCCCCGGAGGCCTCTTAAGGAAAGGTCGCCATAAAACACGGGCGCCGGCGCACCGTAGCTTCTCTTCTTACCTGCAGCTGCTTCCTTCCTATCTCCTCGAGCCCTCGTCGTGCATCTTCGGGGTGAAAAAGAGGGGTTGTCTCGACCGACGCGGTTGGTTACGGATGGTCACCTACTTGTAGGAAACTGTATGCTACTGTGCATTCGCTTTGGATGGAAGTAAGGATTCTGTAGGAATTGCGTTTCAAAGTTTTCGCACTGTGTTTTATTTCCGCCAGTTTAGCTTTAAGAATAATTTTCTTTTTATCCCGCATATAATTTGAAATTGGGGTGTTCATAGAAGAATGTTTTGAATTGAAAAAAAGGAAGATGATACCTTTTATTACTCATCTATTCTTTGGGGAAGCAATTTTTCTGACGTCTTTTAAATTAAAAATGAATATTATTATTTTTGTTTCATTTGAAAATACCGAAAGAATCATATCAATTTTAATGCAGAAGTTGTTCATTGTAAATTACTAGTTCGTGTTTTGTTACATCACCAACTTATTGGCTGTTTTCTACTGATGCATTTTTGACAACTATTTTTCAGTTAATTACACTATTAAGTGTTTGTTTTTTTTTATTTGGGGAAACTTTTACAGAGAGCCTGTAGTTAATACCATTCCGAGATCGTGACCTGATAATGAAGCGTCCTAAGAAATTATATTTGAACATTCATTGGAAATATCAGAGTTAACGAATTAATTACTTTTAAAGGATGGAGGAAGGACGATATTACATTCGTATTTTCTAAGAAAAAAATTGCATAACGTGTTATCGAAGTGATGTTGGCCTGGTTATATGTGGATGTAGTTATAGGAATTTATTAAGTGTAGGTGAGGTCAGGAAGGTAAGCTACCTTTGACATTTTAGAGAAGAAACTTTTTCTGGTGATGCGTATAAAGCCAAAACCAAACTTTCCTGTGCGGGTTTCAACAGAATGTAGTGTGACATTTGGTTTCTTCATGCCCTTTTCCCTGTCTGCCTTTTACTTGATTTCTAATCATGTCTAATGAGTATGTTATACGAGATATATAGTGTTCTAAACGTATAGATATTATGCCGAATCCGTACAAGTGTATGTAGATTTTCGGTTCTTATTAAAAAACTCCATCAAAATTAATCGCTTCCTTTTTGTCAGTAAATGAAGAGGAAGAATTAAAATGCTAAGAAACGAAACATAACATAAGTATTCACGGTTTGTTTCTAGGCTTTTTTCTGACATGGAAATACATATTCATCCGCAGTTTTTTGATATTCGCGATATATTCCCAGATTAAAACTACGAATACAAATTTTCGTCAGTATTAAATATTTGAATACGCTGTAAGAGCTTGCTACCTTATATTGTCCAAGCCGAGAAACACATAATCAGCACGACACTTAGAACTGTCGTGAAACCCTGTGCGCTGCACCACAAAATTTCGTGACACTGAAGAAGACACCCGAGGAAGACTTGGCTCCCGATTCCAACTCGTCCCGAAACCGGCGCATAACGGACCGGCCAGTCCGAACGGTTGCGGACCCTTCTCACGAGATCCCCGCGGGGCGGGTTTCCGGTGGCGCACCTTAACCTCTTTACTTCCGTCCGCGCCGCCCGGAGATCGCGCGGACACGGGCACCGCCCAGCCCCCTATCGCCGGCGCCCCTGGGGGCCACGCAGCGGTCGCTCCGGGGACAGCGGTAAATAAAACGCTTGGCTGGCAGGGACCCCGGCCGCTGGGGAGAGGCCCTCGCCCCGCCCCCGCCCCCGCCCCCGCCAGCCGACGCGACGGCTCGTCCCGATAAGCTCATTAGCGGGGTCGCCCACCGGTGAGTGGGGGGCGGCAATTGTGGAGGTGCAGGTGACGGTGGTGATCGGGTGGAGTGGTGGGTGAAGGAGATGTGGTCGAAGTGGGCGCACCGTGATACCGTGTCGGAGGCGCAATGGAAGAATATTCTTTAAGGCGGCTCCACTAGTGATGGCAAATTTTACCAAAACATCGATGTTTCGATACATCGCTAAAATTAATGAAATCTTAAATAATATCACTTGCCCAATACGCAAAATTGAATCACTTTTCGGAACATTTGATTAATATCTTACAATGATGCTTAATTATACATTTGTGAAACATTTATAAAAATACTGCACCAACAACAAAAATGAGGTAAGGGTTTAACGCTTAAATGACTGTTTGCAGATTCCGCTAGACGCATTTACCGGGCAAGAATGTAAGAGTTGAGGCTGCCGATCGAATAGATTGCTTTGAGGGCCACTGTGCCGGTGGAAGGCGGAGCGGCGGCCTCTGTCGTTTTTTGTGAGTCGGCGGCCGCTGGACCCTGCGGGCCTTCGCGTCGCGCGGGGCCGAAGCGGCAGACGCCTGCCACACACCCACTGCCCGCCGCAGACCCGCAGACCCTCCGCCCGCCGCCCGCCGCCCGCCGCCCGCCGCCCGCCGCCCGCCGCCCGCCGCCCGCCGCCCGCCGCCCGCCGCCCGCCGCCCGCCGCTCGCCGCCCGCCGCCCGCCGCCCGCCGCCCGCCGCCCGCCGCCCGCCGCCCGCCGCCCGCCGCCCGCCGCCCGCCGCCCGCCGCCCGCCGCCCACCACCCGCCACCCGCCACCCGCCCACGTCCTTCCATCTTCCTCTGCCACTGCCTCCACCGTTATCATCCGCCTCAGTCCGCTGCACTTCGCACGTCGTTTTCTGTGGCGGCGATGGAGGCGGTGGCGGTGGTGTCGGCTGCGGCGGGAGAGGTGACGATGGTGGTGGTGGCGATCGAGGGATTGGTGGATGAGGAGGCGGTGGCGTTGACTGTGACGACGACGGTGGCAGTGGTGGTGGTGGTGGTGGTGGTGGTGGTGGTGGTGGTGGTGGTGGTGGTGGTGGCGGCGGCGGCGGCGGCGGCGGCGGCGGCGGTGGCTGTGGCTGTGGCTGTGGCTGCAGCGCCGGAGTCACCTGAGAGGCGATGGTGGGAGGGAGGCTGCTCTGCGGTCACGCAGACTCCCCAGGACCGACTGCTGCGGTCGCGAATGCCGTCCGGGGGACCGCAGGGACTTCCTAATGGGGCCAATCTATTTGTTTTATTTGCTCTTACTCGCGAGGGCAGGACTTGGGGTAAACAGATACTTTTGGCCGATTCGGCAAAGTAGAAGTGTTATAGTTAGAACATGTTAACGTTTTATGGTATTTCAATATGTCGAGTAGGCCAGTCAGTCAATCTATCAGTCAGCCAGAGAGTGTAGTTTTTGATGTATGATAAATATTGAAGAATATTACAAAAATACTTTATAAAGCAAATTTAATTCCTAAAATGACACCCATCTGCCAATTTGCTTGTCTTGTCTGTCAGTCTTCTCAATCCCAATAATACTGTTATTATGTAAATTAGTCTGGTCAATTTTGTCGCTCTTGTAAAGAATTAGGTGGATTTGCTAATATTTTGTTGTTGTTTTCTTCGGTGGAAAATAATTATAAGGCTTGCTTCTCGTCAATAAAATTAGATTCAGAAGCGTGGATAGAATGGTCTGAATGCACACATAAGAATTTATTACCTCTTCAGAATTGAACGATGGTACGTACTTCTTGTTTGAATTTTGAACACGAAGTTGCAATTTGTTAGGCCAGGCATTTGTTTCGTGATACTTCGAGTTCTGCGGTCTCAACGGAAAGACGTGCTTTCTGCGTGTTCCTCCAATTATTCACGTTGTTTTTAGTTACTACTGTCGTTTTATTATTCAGGTCGCGCCCTTGTAAAATTAATTATCGGTACTCCTCTGTTTTTCAACTGGAACCGAATGACTCATATTCTTCTTCCCTTGTTCCTTTTCTTCAAGGTTTACTCCGGTAAACGATGGTTATAAACCGCCTCGTCGAAGGATATTACTCTTCGTAGTCGGAGGTGGAAGGAATAACTCCGCATGTTGTCGTTAAATAAGCAGTCTCAAGTTGAGCCTGGCATACAGGTAGTGATGCTGGGTCGTAAAAGAAACAAGGGATGGATGCTGGAATCTTCTCCTAGCATTACCTAAATTGTAAACAGTGTGTGATGGAAAGGAACGAGGAGATTTTAATATTCAAAATAATAGTCGAGTTCGTTATTAAAAAGTTCATAAAGTGTCTTGGAAGTGTTTCAAATGGTGTCTGCAGAGAGCTTGTAATTGTTTATGAAATGAAACTTTTGGAATCATTCATAATAATCTACAACACACCATGATCTATTCTGAGATTTTGGTATACAATATCCTGGCTTTTATTCACCAAGTGGAAAACTAGTTACTGTTGTTTTTTAGTATTGAGTATATAAACGTGAACTATTCTATTGAATAATTGTATTTGCAGTTCTGAAATTTGCGTTCGTATTCTTTTGTTATTTTAGGGTAGTTGAAGGTGTGTCATATATTTTCTTATAAAATATCGTATCGCAGCAGAATTTAGGTCCGAATTATGTAATGGCTTCATCCTACTGAAAGAGTTTCTTTGCTGAAATCTCTGAAGATTTATTAACATTTCAAATGACATTCTTTTGTTTCAGGTGAGTGAGCGAGGGCGGGCATCCATTTTTACATCATAAACCGTACGATGGTGAGTGAGGAAACAGTTTTCTTTCTTTCTTTTTCCTCTTAATTCAAACAAATCATTTTCTTTTCATATATACGACGATAAACTGGTATATCCCGTTAACTAGCTGAGTTGAATATTAACGCGACGTAACAAAGGGAGAAATAATTATCATAAAAACAGAAGTGAACACATGTTCATGCATTCCGTTTAACTGCGCATGAATGAAGTCTGTGTGTGTGTCTGTATGTGTGTGTGTGAGTGAATCCTTTAGACTGCAAGGTTTACAGAACAGTTGCTTTGCACCGTAATATAAGATCCGCACTGCACATGTTAATGGCGTGAGTTGTCTGCAATAAGAGTATGTTTCAGCTTCTTGCGAATAAAGCTACTGTCGGCTTTCCTTTGAGTTTCCTTCCTTTGATTCTATTAATATCGTCTGCTTTAACGAAAGTTACGACTACTTCTCGCGATAAACATGGAACAACTAGAGAGCAGTTGTTCGCAATGTGCGCAGAGCACGAACATTAACTATTTATGATAATATTAATGTTGGTATTTGCAACATTTTGCACATTTTTACACACTCACACATTTTGCGCATTTACACATTTGCACATTTTAACTCGCATGACAGATGGCAAATGAGAAGACAGGTAGCCCATTTTAAATTTAGTAGAATTAATATGCGATAATTGAAACGTAAATAGAATATCAAAATTATAATTGTCTAGATAGTCCAAAATTTGCAAACCATCTTTTAAAATAGTATAAATCGCTGTAAGCAAAAGAGCTTGCCCGTATTCCAATGAGTCACGTGTAGTCTAATTCCCAATTACAATTATCCGAGCTTATTTGCATAGAGGATAAGCAATAAAAGGTAACATTTAGATATTGAAGTATCTACAATACAATTCCAGTTACAAGGTTACCGCAAAACATATATTAGCCTTTCCAGAGTTCACTCAGACCTGTCACGTTTACAACAAGTTAGTGAATTCAACCTCCAGATTACCTTTAAAATTATTAACCGATTACTCGTAGAAATTTCGCATGCCTATGACCACGACAGATGGCTGCTGAAATGCAATATTTCGGGCGAAAATTGCCCGCAGTAGACCACTGTCTCTAGGCGGGACTCCCACACGCCCTCCTTTCGCTTCCTTCAGCCAAGCGGGCAGAGCGCCCATCCGCCACTGCTCTTGCACTGCCTCGTCAAACAGCGGTCAACGCTGCTTGCCCGCAGACAAGTGCTACCGCAGGGGCGGATCCAACCAATCATTTTGGAGGGGGCCATCGAAGAGATTTGTTAAGTAATGAATATTGTTATATTGTATATTATTTTTGTTGCGTATACTATATGAAATTACACAATATTTTGTAAATAATTATATAATTCCAACATAAATATTTAAATCAATTTTGCCAAATAAAAGGAGGTAACGAACGAAAACTCTAGGCCTTTTGGGGGCCGTACTCCCCCTCCCCCGGATCTGCCTGTGCTCTTGTCGGGGGTACGCGTAGAGGGTTGCCAAGTTCAGCAGCTCTGGTTTGTTAAGCCTGAATCGACAAACTGTTTATATTATAAACAACGTTATTACTTTTTGGAATAATATATAATAAAATATGAATCGTGTTATAAAGGTTTATTTTAAACCCTCTTGGGTGATACCGTACCTCAGACATTAGAATAAGTATGTCTTTCTGGCGTGTATTGTCTCAAATTAGCATTATATGTATATATAAATTTCCTTGTTCGTGCTCTTAGAATAATAACCTGTAAAATATTCGACACCAAACTTTTCATCAATCGTTAACCTCGATCATTAATCGAGAAAATGATTTTGACAATCGTATAATCGTCGAATACTGCTGTCTTGGGACCGTTCCCTATGCATTTTCTCTGCGTTGCGGGGGTCCCAGCCCGTGTGTGCCCCCGCGGCCCCTCGTCCTGTCCTTTATTGCCTGGAGCACGCAGTGGGGATTACGTGGCGGGCCCCTCGCAGCAAAAAGCTCAGGTCGCCTCGACATCTTGCCGAGTCTTCTCCCCCAGGCGGATCGTTGTGTCAGGCTTTGGCCTGCGTTGCTCATGGGGCGGTTGATTAATGACGATTATCCACGGCGCCCGCCTCGCATTACTCTTTTACTTATTATAACTAGAGCTCGAACTTTTAAGCGCTAAAAACGAAAAAATATTTGTTTTTTATGTGATTAAAAATTGAAAAATATGTGTTAAAACGACGAAAATATTTATTTATTACCCATATGAAATCGGTAACCAAGATGGAGAGAAGTCTTGTAGTAAAACGTGAAGTCATCCTCTTCAACATTCTGCACTCTTCGTTGATTGATTGACTGATTTTTTCGTGTTTCCGGGCGCGTCAATTGCTTTGGTCGTTAGTCCCGTTAGTGTAGTGCATGTTTTATTCTCGGGAGATAGCGGTGATCTTCCCCCGCTGGATGGCGAGATACGGCGCCGACCTACCGTCGGCTCGTGGGGTTTCACCCTAACCAGGACTCTCCCACCAGCGGGGCACCGCCCCAGCCGGGACAAGCTCTAAGCTCCCGACCGGTCTGCCGGAATATGTGATTATGTAATGCATGTTAGTGTAAGTGTGTGTGTAAGGGGGAGAGGATAGGACAAGGAATGGGAAGGACAGATCGCGCGCGGTCCGTGGCCCGTTTGTTAGGGTATTGCTCCGGCATTCGCCTGATGTTGATCGGAGAAACCACGGAAAACTACCGATCAGAGCAGCCGGCCTCTAGAATTCTCCTCCAGACAGCGACTGAATTCGACGTAGCTGACAAACTAGTGTCGAAAATCCTGCCGCCGACAGGATTCGAACCTAGGACCTCCCGGTCAGAGACGCTGCAGTGACACCAGTTGAGCTACCGCTCCCGGTTGCACTCTTCGTCTGTGTATGAGGTAATTTGACAACAGTTCGTGTAATGAGTGTGTATTATCGCTCGGAGTGTCACTCCTGAATCGACAGTGTTGGAATGGCCCTCAGAGGTCTTCACAGGTCGTGAACCAGATTCACTCCGCTCAATTGGGGAAGTCCCATAGTAACATGTGATGAGTGACCAACCTCTGCATTCAAACTGGCACATCTTTCCCCATATATCCAAAATTTCGAAAGTATTAAACTTGAAAATGCTCAAAATATTCGTATATTCATATACAATTTAGCGAAGTATTTTTTAATATTTGTTTCGATGAAAATATTTTTATGCAACTTAAGCAAAATATTTATTTTTAGGTAATAAGCAATTTGGTATATGGAATATATAGGGTGTTACTTGAACTTTCAACGCTCAAGATTAAGAAGAAAAATAATGTGCATTTATCTAAAGGCAGAACTCTAATTATATCTACTCTATAATGAATAATTATAATTATATTAATTATATTATAATTATAATTATATTAATTATATTATAATTATAATTATATTAATTATATTATAATTAAAATTATATAAATTATATTATAATTATAATTAATAACTATAATATAATGAATCTAATTTTGATTATAACTAAATTATTCTATCGGATTATTCTCATTCCCATCACAAAGAGAGATGTAAAGAGAGGAGGCCGAGGCATGTAAAGTAAAATGAATTTCATCTAATTAGATTTTATACTAATAAACGGAGATTTTCTTAGTAATCGAAAGAATGTGCTTTCTACGGTCCTTGTAAACCGGATACCTGTAGGTTGGCTAACTCACGCCTGCGCTCATGCTCATCCTCTGGCTTACGCCCACTCCTGCACTCACGCCCATGCCCACACCCACGCTAGCGCCCACCCTACGCCCGGTCCCACCCCGGCCTGCGCCTGCGTCCCCGTGGCTCCTCCACCCCATTCCGCCCCATGACTCGTGCGCAGGCAGGTACTAGACCGCAGCAAAAAGAGCGCACCTCCCTACCCTCCCTATTAGAGGCCTAAAAGAGCATCGGAGGTCGTCGCGCTCTCGGAGCCGTGTTTGGGAGGGCGGGACCGCCTTCCCCGATTTGAATGTGAATGCCCGCGCCTTGGCCACGGCACTGTTTATATACAATGCCGTAATGATCGTTAGGCCGAAGACGTATCGGCTTACGAGCCGGCGACGGCCGGGAGGGGCTGCGGGGCGCGAGTCGACAAGGCCTCTTCTGTGCGGCGCCGCTGGGGGGAGGGTGGGGGAAGGCATGGAGCGCCGCGTTGAAGGATGCAAACCTGGGAGGCACTCGTGAAGGAATTTGAGTGTGGGAAACGTTCCTAGAGATGGGAGGTACTACATCCCAATGAGGAGTTGTCCACCGGAGAACGCATTTCAAATGACAAGTATTTTTACGGTTTGAATTGTCACGTACTGTAAATTTGGGACTGCCTATGCTCTTTATACGAGCCCAATTTATGAACGTGCTTAATGGTATTGCGACCACACCCTCCGCCGGCTAGCTCAGAATGGGTTTTCAAGGTGGGCGCAAAATAAAAAAATACAATTAGAATAGCGGGGATCAGGGTCATGTGGGCCGTTGTGGATTGAATGCACTTACACAGAAACTCAAGTCGAATCACTTTCCACTTACTTAAGTATATTCTAATTAAATTGCTGTTACAGTAAATGAACATAAAACACTTTATATATACAAGAATTTTGTCTTGCTGAAAAAAAAAGAAAACAACTTACACTCTTAATAATTAACTACACTGTTTCCTTTCTCTCATTTAAATCAATTTCAAAGAATACTTAAAACTTTGCCTAATCATTCCAGTCGTAAATTTCCTAGTTGCAACTTTACAATTAGCTAAGTTTTTCTTGAAAGAAAAGATTGATTCTATTTTTCACAGAATATCGGTATAAAGAACCTGTACTAATACTTTCTTTCCGAAACAAATTATTCCTTCTAATATCTACAAATTGTTCAAGTTGGCACGACCTTACTGTGTCTTCTCACGGCGTAGAGAAATCTGCGGCGTCGACTCTTCCAATCGCTCGATGTCCTTGTCCTTGCAGCTCGGTCGGGAGCAAAGCCGCCCCTCTGCAGAACCGAACGGTCGCCCCTTTCCAGTACCGTTGTTCAACTCACGATGTGGCCTCCGTCTCGTTTTCCGTTGATACTCTTTTCGTATTCTTTTATAGAATGTAACTAGCTTTTAATTCCATATTTAAAAGAATCTACAATACGACAACTGAGTCTATTGTATAAGAAGAATAAATATAAAAATAAAAAAAACTGCAAAGAAAAGAAATGAATGGCCTCGTTAGTTTCATGCTATTCACACTCCTCTCTCTTACAAAGATTTTAAATGCGTCACTTATACTTTCATCCTTTTCCTGATGAATTGTTTTAATGCATTGTAATATGATAATTACCTCCTCGAATGTCTTGAAGAGTTTTTATCGTAGATGCAGTCCTGAAGTCCGTAGCAGTACGAGGTGCCGCCTTCTCGTGATCGGTAGGTCCTCACTCTCCAGCTGTTACTTCAGAAAAGAAAGCTTTCTTTCTCCCGACTCTCGGTGTCGCATACACTACCTAGACGCCCTCTTACGGATATAGTTCGTAGTTTCCATTTTCGGATTGTATTCATGCGCGTTGGCGCGCGTTCAAACAGCTTATCTTATTCTTGAATATTGATGTGCTCCGTTTTCCGAGACCTCGGCAAAACGGATGGTCACATAACCCCTTCTTTCGGAAAAAAAGATTTTGTGGGATTTGATTTCATATGCCGAAAAAAATCTTTTAACCAAACTTGATGCTCTTCCTTTCTTCTGTCTTGATTCTGGAATGTCGATCTATCTTGTTTCTTCCTTCTTCTTCTTCTTCTTCTTTCTTATTCTCCTTCTTTTTTCGTCTTTCTTCTTTTATTCTTTCTCTTGACATTTATTCTATTCTTTAAAAGGTCGTAAACTATGGAAATTATACTTTCCAATTGTATTCCCGCTTTCATCTAGTGTGCTATCGCAGCAACGGAAGAAATATTGCAATGTGCATGGCGAAATTAGGAATAAATCTGGCGTAATAATTGACGCAACCTAACAAACTCTTAAGCTGTTTCGTGTTTTTGGGCGGTGCAATTTTATCTATCTCTTGCATCTTCTCCATGTTCATTTTGACTCCGTTGACTGTCAAATCATAACCTAGGAATTTAACTTATTTAGTGCAAAAATTACTTTTCTCCAAATTCAGTTGTAAATTATTTTCAATCAGACGTTTCAGCAAAATATCTAGCTTATTCATGTGTTCTTCAAATGTCTTCGAATACACGAGCACGTCATCAATATAGATAAAAGCATCGCTAGACATCTCTCTGTCAATGATATTGTCTAAACATTGCACAAGAGCAGATGCACTGTTCTTGAGTCCAAATGGCATTCTTTTGAAAACATACGAAATTCCCCGGTGAATAAATCCTGTATATTGTCTACATTCAGGTGCTATCGCTATTTGCCAGTAAGATGCAGTGAAGTCGGTTGAACTCAACCACTTGATGCCGGATAATTGATTAGTTAAATCCTCTACACGCAACGGTCTGTCTCTGTACGGTAGGGTAACTTGATTCAATCGTCTTGCATCTAAACACAACCTTATCTTCCCATTACTCTTTTCTACGAGCACTATCGGACTTAGATAAGAGGTTTTGGACTTCATGATAATATCATCTTTAACCATTGTAGCAATGAGCTTATCCACCTCCTCCTTATGTTTTTCTGGAATGACATATTGGTAACCCGTGAATGGCGTTTTATCTGTTAGTTCTATTTCGAATTGAAAATCTTTTACTGGATTCTTGTTTTTGCAAAACACCTTCTGATTCCTAAGTAATACTTCAATTAATTGTTTCTTCTGATTTTCATTAAGATTAGAATTTCCTTGCACATGCGAACGAATTTTCAGCTTCACATCTTCTTCCTCCAAACAATTCGCCTCCCAATAATTCCATGTGAACGAATCAAATTCGAGATCCTGTTGATTATTCGGTTTTAACGTCATGGTATTTTTTTCTAAGTTGATAACAACCCCGTATTGTTTCATGAAATCGATTCCCAGTATGAGCGGATATAAAAGTTCCGGCGCTACTAGGCACACAACTTGATACTTATTCTTGCCTATCTCTATATCCAAATAAACTTGTCTTGTTATTGGCTTTGATTTTTTCCGATTCGCACCTATCAGAAAAGACTTTACGAGCGGCAATGTAGGTACCTCCACTCCCTGGTTTTTCAATTCATTCAACAAACTTTCCGCTATGACGGAGGTCGCACAACCTGTATCCACTAGTACTGACGTATCAACACCCTCACATTTAACCTTAAGCTTCGGACACTGTCGCCTGGATCCGATCTGCTTTTGTTCTTCTTCGTTCCACGGTTCGTCATCAAATGAGATTAATTCGATCGATAATATCGCCACCTCTTCTTCCCTAGATTCTTCTATTAGGTTTGCGGCGGGATGGCGTGTCGAAACAAACCTTTCTAATTTTCCGACTCATGTCCGCGAGATGTACTGGGTTCAGTATTTCTGTTTTGGAAAACTCCTCTATCAATAGAATTTTTTCTATTCCTATCTTTAGACGGCGTCCTATCTTGTCTAGCATAGGTCTGTTCTTCTACGTGCTGTTTCGATTTGTAAGTTCCTCTTTTCTCTGATTTGCTTACATAATGTTGCTGCTGCCTGCTGTCTTGGCTTTCTACCGGCCCACTAACATTTGCCCTTGCTCTCTGTAACCTCTCATTGTACACGAAAGTCGCATCATACAATCCCAGCTGCGTTATTAACTTTTCCGTGGACATTGGCAAGAGATTCTTAAGCAAATTTTGTGTAGCTGACGGAAAATGACGTGTTAACAAACAGACAATTTCGTCATCCGGGATCGTCGGAGTACATAATTTGAAACAAGCTAACTTCTCCTCTGCATATTCTTGCATGGACATCGTACCTTTCTTCCACGTACCATACATTACATTAACTTTGAAATTAATTTGAGTTTCATTGTTCCAGTATCTTGAGTAAAATTTTTCTTTAAATTCTGTCATAGTTTTTGGTAATTCTCCTAAACTATCTGCCCATATTCGTGCATTACCCTGCATCATCTGATAAACTATGTGAGTTTTCTTATTGTCCGGAACATAATTTAAAGAAAAGAAATTATCCACCTGCCTCATAAATACGCATGGATTTTCATCTCCCGCTGCACTAAATTTAGGAGTACACGGTAATGAAAAATACGTGTGCGGAACGCTTCCTCCACTCGATGGTAAATTTTCAATTTGATTTTTCAATTCTACAACGTCATTCGTACATGCTGTAATTTGGTGTTGTAGAACCACATCTTGTTCCGAAAGAGCTTTTATTCCACTATCTAATTTACTAGCTTGAACCTTAACTTGTTCAGTAACTAATTTTTGAAACTTCTCTACACCTTGTTCTATCTCAGTCTGCCTGTCGGACACGGTGGTTATAAGATCTGATTGCATTTCGATCCTATTTTCAAATCCTTTCGTAACTTGATCAATCTTCTCTTCTAATTCATGACCCAGTTCCGTGAATTTTTCTTCTAACTTCTCGTGTTCCTGCCCTAATTCTTGTTGAATCTCATTCTTAAATTCGACCTTCCACTGTTCTGCTAATTCAGTGAATTGTATTTTTAAATTCTCTTCTAACTTCCTATTATTTTCTTCTAATTTTGTTTCTAAGGCATTCTTGTTCTCCTCTAATTTAGTTTCTAAGTTAGTCCCTAATTTCTTTATATTTTCCTCTGTCTTTTCATTCTGCATTCCTAACCTCGTATCTAATTGCTGCATGAATTGTCCTATTAATCGTTGCATCATTAAATTTGCCCTGTCGAGGTTTCGTTGTTCCTCATCCGGATCTCGTGTTGGCGTTTGCTGTGATTCCGTCGGCGAGGTCATGCTAGTTTCTCCTGACGTTCCTTGTTCTACTTCTACCGTTTCTTTCGCGATCATGGTACTTGGAGCTTGTCCTCCCACTTCCCTATCGCTATCTGAATCCCCAGACGATCCTTCAACGGTAGTTAAATTCCTAGCCGCGTTATATTTATCTGCCATTTTGACTGTATTAACTGCCTAGAATCAATCAATCCTCTTTCCCAGACACAATACACTTTTTACAAATTATTACACACACAAATACCAAACACTATCTCGAACAGATAACACTTTCATATAATACCCTTTTTGAAAAACACTCCAGAAAAAACACACTTTTACACAACACCTTTTTTTGTTCTCTGTAACCTGTTCAGCAATCTTAGTGAATTGTGATTCAATTGTACTAGAAATTTTGGTTCCACCAAATTTTGGTCTCAGTTTTTCTCAAATCGAGTTTTGGTAAATGCATCCAATAATCGAGCCCCGCTTATGGGCGCCAGTTGCGACCCACCCCTCCGCCGGCTAGCTCAGAATGGGTTTTCAAGGTGGGCGCAAAATAAAAAAATACAATTAGAATAGCGGGGATCAGGGTCATGTGGGCCGTTGTGGATTGAATGCACTTACACAGAAACTCAAGTCGAATCACTTTCCACTTACTTAAGTATATTCTAATTAAATTGCTGTTACAGTAAATGAACATAAAACACTTTACATATACAAGAATTTTGTCTTGCTGAAAAAAAGAAAACAACTTACACTCTTAATAATTAACTACACTGTTTCCTTTCTGTCATTTAAATCAATTTCAAAGAATACTTAAAACTTTGCCTAATCATTTCAGTCGTAAATTTCCTAGTTGCAACTTTACAATTAGCTAAGTTTTTCTTGAAAGAAAAGATTGATTCTATTTTTCACAGAATATCGGTATAAAGAACCTGTACTAATACTTTCTTTCCGAAACAAATTATTCCTTCTAATATCTACAAATTGTTCAAGTTGGCACGACCTTACTGTGTCTTCTCACGGTGTAGAGAAATCTGCGGCGTCGACTCTTCCAATCGCTCGATGTCCTTGTCCTTGCAGCTAGGTCGGGAGCAAAGCCGCCCCTCTGCAGAACCGCCCCTTTCCAGTACCGTTGTTCAACTCACGATGTGGCCTCCGTCTCGTTTTCCGTTGATACTCTTTTCGTATTCTTTTATAGAATGTAACTAGCTTTTAATTCCATATTTAAAAGAATCTACAATACGACAACTGAGTCTATTGTATAAGAAGAATAAATATAAAAATAAAAAACTGCAAAGAAAAGAAATGAATGGCCTCGTTAGTTTCATGCTATTCACACTCCTCTCTCTTACAAAGATTTTAAATGCGTCACTTATACTTTCATCCTTTTCCTGATGAATTGTTTTAATGCATTGTAATATGATAATTACCTCCTCGAATGTCTTGAAGAGTTTTTATCGTAGATGCAGTCCTGAAGTCCGTAGCAGTACGAGGTGCCGCCTTCTCGTGATCGGTAGGTCCTCACTCTCCAGCTGTTACTTCAGAAAAGAAAGCTTTCTTTCTCCCGACTCTCGGTGTCGCATACTCTACCGAGACGCTCCTCTTACGGATATAGTTCGTAGTTTCCATTTTCGGATTGTATTCATGCGCGTTGGCGCGCGTTCAAACAGCTTATCTTATTCTTGAATATTGATGTGCTCCGTTTTCCGAGACCTCGGCAAAACGGATGGTCACTAGGGTATTGTTTATTGTGTATTTAGTGTATTGTTTTTCGATTTTGTGTTGTTTGTTATTTGTTATGCCTCTAGCAGAGGAAGGAGAACAAAAAAAAAAACAACAGATAAAATAAACGATGTCGAACGTTGTTGGTTCGACATTAAACCAATGCAATTGGTCTTATAAGTATGTATAGTTAGATGAGGACCTACGCCCACGTGCCCGAATACTACGTCAGGATCCTGTATAGGTCCGCCACAGCCTCACGCCCAGTATTTATATCTGTATGAATAAATATCAGAAAAGCAGCTAGGCAACGGGCAAAATTCAGATGTATGTATTTTTGGCAACCCAACGTCAGGCATAATAGTGGACATTTTGGTAAGAACTATAGATGAAAGGAGCACAGGTAAAGATCGTTACATATTTTTTGTAAGTTAGTTTTGAGAAAGAAAAGCAGAACGGATAGGTGACGTGTACCATTACATATTTGGCAGCCCAGCGTGGGGGCCATTGTAGAAGGTTTTCGGAGGTAGACATAGGTATCGTTACAGTACATATTCCCAACACATCTGCTATAACGAAGTACATATACTTATTAATAATTTGATTTCCCAATCTCCCTGCTTCATACAAGCATTTCTGCTTTAGTATGTATTAGAATTCTCGTAACCAACATTTGCTTTTCAGACCTCCATTGTTCCCAGAACATCTCGTTAGCTGAAACTCATTTATCTTTATAACGTCCATACTGCTCCACCTGCATTACACCAAGCCTACGCTGTTAAGAAAAAAATAACGACGATGGGAGAGAAATAGCGTATAAAAGCGGGTGGGAAAGAGGAGACAGAAAGGTCGAGAGAAATAGAGTACGTGAAAGGGAAAATTATGTTAGATGCAAGAGTAGGAAAGATAGATAGATAGATAGATAGATAGATAGATAGATAGATAGATAGAGACAGACAGACAGAGAGAGAACGTGGCGGGGAGAGAGTTGTAGAGTGATGTATAGAGGAAGAGAAGGGTGGTACAGAGAGGGAGAGGAAGAAATGAGAGCGGAAAAGAGTGGGAGTGTTATAGACAGAGGGAAGACGATAGAGAAAATGATGGAAGAGAAGAGGGAATGGAGAGTGTAAGAGAGAGGGAGGGAGGTAGAGATGGGGAGGGAGGTAGAGATGGGGAGGGAGGTAGAGATGGGGAGGGAGGTAGAGATGGGGAGGGAGGTAGAGATGGGGAGGGAGGTAGAGATGGGGAGGAGGTAGAGAGGGGGAGGGAGGTAAAGAGAGTGAGGGAAGTGGGGAGGAGGGAGGTAGAGAGAGGGAGGTAGAGAGAGGGAGGAGGTAGAGGGAGGGAGGTAGAGAGAGGAGGGAGGTAGAGAGAGGGAGGGAGGTAGAGAGAGGGAGGTAGAGAGGGGGAGGGAGGTAGAGAGAGGGAGGAAGGTAGAGACAGGGAGGGAGGTAGAGGGAGTGAGGGAAGTAGAGAGGAGGGACGTAGACAGAGAGGGGGAGGGCGGTAGAGAGAGAGGGGGAGGGAGGTAGAGAGAGAGGGGAGGGAGGTAGAGACTGGGTGGGAGGTAGAGAGAGGGAGGGAAATTGGGAGGAAAAGAGAAGGAGAGTGGTAGGAAAAGGGATTTGGAGAGAATGGTGGTAGAGAGATGATCAGAGGCAGAAGATAATGGAAGAGAGAGAGGGACAGAGAGTAGAAGAGATCGGGAGGAGGGAGCGAGAGGGCAGAAAAAGGCTGGAGCGGGAAGCGCAACGGGGTGCTGAGGGCCGGACGCTCCGACCGGTCAATATCGGGCGCTGTTTCCTCTGGTCAAAGGCTCAGGCGGCAGACGGCCCTCTCCACGCCACCTCCCCCTCCCCCTCCCCCTCCCTCTCTTCCACCCCCTTCCCAGCGCGTGGGGCGAATCCGATCCGCTCCGCACAGGCCGTCAGGGCCGGGGCGAGGCCGGGGCTGGGGCTAGGGCACTCGGGTCCGACACGAAACTCAATTTCACACACTTCCTAATAAATGTCGGAAATGTATGGTTTATTTTGTAACTAAAGTCAATTTCCATTTCGATAGAGTATTTATCCTTAGGTACTTTTAAGTAAAGACAGATCACCAACACTTTTTCTTTCAAAGGAAATTACTTTATTAAATTTATTCACATCTTCAGATACACTTGGTATCAAAACAGTATCATTTTATATTATAAAAACTAAACACATTATTAAGTTTATTGAACCTACTTGTTAATATACTTAAAAATATTTAAAAAACAACAAAATGTTGCTTGTTGTTAATAAATTAACAATACTTTGCAAACCGTGATGATGTTAGGCAATCATTGTTGGCTGTTATACTTCAGTATCTTTAAATTTAAAACATGTTACTGATGTATTGAGTTGAGAAAGTACTTTGAGTTCTGCTCAACAAAATTGAGATTTCTCTCTTTTTCGCCATAATATGTACTTACGTAATAAACATATAGGCTCTGAAACCTGACAAAAGGAATTAATCTTCTTCTCTTTTGTAGTAAGTTACTTCCTCTAATACGACACCGAAAAATGTCTGTCTGTCTGTCTGTCTGTCAGCTCTCTGTCCGTCCGTCTACCTGTCGGTCTTGCTGGCTGTTCGTCTGGTCGTCAGTCTGTCGCTTATCCGATCGTCCGTCCAACCATACATCTATACATCCTATTGAAAAATAATTAATTTTTTCGAATTAATAATAAAACAGGCTCTAAAGTATAAACAACTAGGCTACTGTAAAAATGACTATGCACTTTGGAACACAGTATATACTAAGTATTACTACAAAATTTCATAATGTCTTCAATGAATTGAGTAGACTATATTTGGATGTAGAAATAAAGATGAAAAGGAAAGGAATTAAAGACCAAGAACATTATATCTATTTCCCTATCAGGATCGACAAAATACAAAGGGGAATGGATGACATTCCTATCGCAGTTCATAATAAACAAAAGTACGATATAAATTTCGAACTATTTTACCCCAGAATTGTAAATTTTGAAATTGAAAAAATTAGTTTGTACGATGCAAGTGTGGGAGTGTATACTCCAGCTGAGGATGATAATGTGAAAATTACAGATGATTTCATGGACGAATTGCCTACGATATTATTTGAAATTGGTGGTTGAATAGTTATTTATGCATCAAGGGATTTATAAGGGTTCTAATGATCGAGCGGAGACAAAAAGTCTAAGAACTTTGTTGGAGGTACTGCAGTGATAACAGTTGATGCCCTGAACCACCGAAGCCAATGTGAGAGTGTGGACGATTGAGGGAAAGAAGGCATGTTCGAATTGGTACACTCAAGAAAAAAATATGTAACCAACTTATTGCTTAACTAAGATCAATTAAATAAAATACACAGCTCACTACATATTTACAGCTATCAACAAATAAACAATTAATCGGATCCTCCATTCATCCCGAGTCGTTAATACCCATTCTTGCAGGCGCTCCTTTTTACAAGGCATGTCCAGGTTGAGAACACTATTAACTCTGACTTGCAGCTGTAATACTTTGGCAGAGGATGGCTGCCGCTATCAAAATCGATATCGTTGTTTGATACTCAACTTCAAAGAATATTAGACTTAATTTCTTGTTTTTTAGTTTTTAAATTTTTTTTTCTAATTTAGTTTTTCGAACATCTCTTTAACTCAGCGCATGCCACAGACTGTAAGTAAAGCTGTTAAAACTTTTAACTTCCGTAGTAGTTTTAATGTATTCATTATTTTTCGCCGCCTAGACTGCAAGGCTGGAGACAAACAAGCTACGCTCAGGATTGTCAAAATATTTTTCAAATGGCTGCAGAATATTGACTGAACGTTCAATCATTTCGTATTATAGGGCACAGGCATCAGTTACCGCAAATTTAAGTAAAAATATTTGCTTTGAATTTAATTGTTTGTTATCTTCTTGCTTTGGAGGAGAAGAATTAAAAGAAGCCCAAGTAAATATCTGCAGAATCGATGTACAATGTAAAATCTAACATATCTGACATAGTTCTTCAATAATATTTCTTAAATAAAAACATTTCTCTTTTCCCCAACTATGCCCACTTTTTCTTTAAGTTAAAAATACATTGAACTTCAAGGCCTTGTCAGAGGTGGTTGGAGCTGCCACCGCTAGATTGCAGCGTTTAAAATCGCAAAAACACGTTATTGAAAATTTCTCAGAATCTTCTGGACGGGTTCGCAAACAAATCATTCGTTGCATTAACAGGAGACCGAGACGTGTCTATTGATACCTGAACTGGCGGATGGAAAGGGGTCAAACCGTGAGTGACGCGCGGACCGACACACGGAGGTTCTGGACATAAATGTAACTTCATTAACTGTGCACGTCTTCTAGATTTCAGTGGAAAATAGTTATTCAAATTATCATTCTCCTTGTCGCTGCAGGAAGTATTATTCTTTTACGGAAGGCATGATAAGGGATAAGAGCCCAAATCTATAGCTGATTTACCCTTGAAAATAGATGTTATTACATCGGAGCGAATATTTTGTTAGCAATCCTTGCAAAAAACGTTCATTTCTTCTATATTCAATATGCAACTAGTGTATGGCTTAGGGAAGGGATCAGAGAATTATGAAAACGTGCACAAAATTAACTTCTCTCCGTAGCACCTCACACATGGTTTTAACTGTTTTTGACGTAAATGGTTTTCGCAGAAGCCCGGTAGGCAGCGCCAGGTACCGGGGACACTGTGAAGGATCAAAATTTCAAAGTTAAAATCCTCCAAATGAAAGGAGGTATTGTTGGAGGTTATTGTTGAAGAATCTTGGAGCCGTGTGTATATACAAAATATTGTCTCGTCAGTAAAAAGGCCTAGTAATTCACATCTGGGTGGCATGGAAGAAGTTATTTTTGACTAGTGGTAAATTGAGTAATGCTTTGATGTGGGTGTCTATTATCTTTGCCTTATTTGAATATAAATAATAAATAAATAATAAATTCGGAGGCTACTCGAATACTGTGTAAGGATGTACACTTTCGAACGATGTTCCAAATATAAAGTTATCGCTTATACTTCACAATACAACGCGAAAGTCAGAAGCCATAACTGATGTACTTCATATTCGGCAATCAATATATTATTACAACATAGCCCGACATTGCGTATTTTTGAGAAGGTTACAAGGCTTTTCGAATCAGCGCTATATGTAGGGCGCATTTCAAACCTGTACCATTTATTATTTTGCTTTAGTTCTTCACCCAAAAGTATTCGCGCCCTTGCCTATTCCCACGCCGTAGGCCGATGAAACGGAGATGCTGCTTACAAATCAGTTTCTTTTTGGTCCCGAATTGGCCATCTACGGTCTACGCAAAAGTGCAGTTTTCCCCACCAACGCCCAGTCGCATTTTTCCTATGGACTTGATATTAGTGGGGTGGGGGATCAGTATTTCTACGGTGTGTCCATTTTTACACCCCCAGGGTTGTTAGGCCTTGACTCGAACCCGCGATCCTTCGATCAAAGACCGTCACGGCACTACTGCCTTAGCGATCCGGACCCGGATCTACCCGGATCAGCAAATCAGTTTTTTAAAATTTATTTTCTATCTGTTCAACAATACATGTTTTTCAGAGAAGTTAATTTTTGCCTGTTCATTAATATTTGCTTATTAACCCAATTGCGGGTTCCTAGCGGATAACTAAGAAATTTAGTTTTAATAGACTTGTAAAGTCAGATAACAGGCATATGTTAGTGATGGTGTTCATGCAGTTTTATAAATATGCAGGGTTATGTCAATTTGGAGCACCGAGGATATAGGTTGAAGTGAGCAGTATAAGTTTTGTTCAGCCGATGAGTAATGTGCGGTTTCCATGTGAGAAGAGTATCTAGGATTGTTCCTAGGTATTTTACAGACTTGTTGAATGAAAGTCAAGGAACTTATGAACTTCCTATTATGATAGTTGGAGAGTTAGTCCTTTTTTTAAATGCAAATATTTTTTCCTTCGCATTTTATTGCATTTAAATGAACGCACCATTTGGTTGCTGCTCAGTCGGAGAAAGTGTTGATGGCTGATTCTAAATTGTTGATTGCTACTGAAAGATCGTGGTGTGTAGAAAATATCGCGGTGTCATTTGCATATAAAGCCATGGACTTTTATATCAGCTGTAAACAAATTGAAGATGGTTGGGGAGAGAGGTGAACCTTGAGGTACACAGACCTGAATTATCTCAGGGACGAAGAGAAGGGAATTTATTCGCACCGAAAAGCTATTTGCGAGAAAGCTGCAGATAATTTTGACAAGATAATAGGGGGTGGTGAAGTTAATTTCTAGAGCAGTTCTGCTTACTTTGTCTTCGCTTGACTTTGTCAAAGGCACTAGCAAGTCTAAAAAGACTGCAGAGCAATATTGATTATTTTGAAACGTTTGTCCTATGGTTTCTACTATTCTGGTGTTGCCGAAGAAAGGAATAGCTGAGTTGATTTGATCTGGGGTTTTTAAGAAAGATGGAAAGGGGGTAGATGTAGAACAAACTCTACGAATAGTTTACAATTGATATTTTCATAGATATATGAATTGGGGTGATTAGATACTATGAGATTAGCATCCCTGGAGAGAAGCACTGGGTAGTCCGTTTGATTCCGTTAGAACAGATTGAAATAACTGTTTCGTAAAATTCTTTCAAACTGCAATATCTAGGATACACGGAAGAATGTGGCGATTATACGGATAATGCAAGCGTTCAGGTGGAGCAGACATAATTATACTATTGTTGATAGCATATCTGGGTAAACAAAAACAATCGGGGTGCAAGTTCTGCATTCCCATGCGGTATGTTTGCCGTTGAAGTCGCCTATGGCCATGGTAGTATTTGGGTTTGAGAACAGAGTGTTAAGTGAGTTTGTTTCAGGGAAATATTAGGAGGCTTATATATTGCGATTAAAGTGATTGGCATGTCGTGTCTGATGTAGCGCTATACTGTATTTACAAGTCCAGGTGTGATCTACGGTAGCAGAGGATCGTGCCGAATCCGTTTTTAATGAAAATTGCTACTCCTCCTGTTGCAGTCCGAGAAGGTCTGTCGGATCTGTAACTCGGGTAACCCGGGACATTAACCTTATCTTTGGACGTAAGGTACATTCATGAAAGAGATATCTATATTATGATTATTTAAAAGATATTTTATAAAATTTATTTTGGGGATACTTTCATCTTTTGCATCTCACAATAAATGAATTACGTCGTCTGAGTTCAACTGATACCACGGCACTGAATAGTCTATTGATACTAAATAGTTTGTCTAAGGTTAATGTCATTCACTAAAACTGCACGTGACGGCATGGGAGATTTGTCAAATCTTAACAGGCGGATTATTTTGACGTTCTGAGTATTAGCCTTTCTAAGTTCTTCAAAAATTTCTCCTTCTTCGTAATCGATCGGCACTCCACGAATGGTGCCACTGAAGGTGTTGACTGATGGGTCTCTGAAGTGCGATAATGACGCTTATTCTGATCGAGAAAGTGAATAGTTTTTCTGAAATCGTCTATTGAATTAAGAATGGTTTAAACTGAATTACATTTTATTTGTGCGATAACGTTTTCTCCTATCTCGGAGGTTAATTAACTAACAAGCCCTTTATAGTTTGTAATTTCGTGAATAAATATTGGAGGTGACTTTGTGATCATAGGCTCTTTTGAGTGAGATAAATTTGGGGAGTTTCCTCGCGGTCATCGTCCGTCTGATGCCCGAGCGGGGCAAATTTGTTCTTTGTTGGTAAACCCATTACGCCGGGACGAGAATTAGCCTTGCGTTCGGCGCCAATTACCTGGAGGTTGCTAAGACTATGTTTCCTCAGGTCTGACCTTAGTGCTGGAATGGTGCTGTTGACGGTTGAGTTTCTGACAGAGTTGATGTTGAAACTCTGCAGAGATATGTGGGTCGGGATACCCCCATGGGGGCCTTGGATTTCAGCACCATGTTGCACCGTGAAAACGTTTGAGCACGAATAGAAATACCCACTGCACTGAATAAGTAAACATTAGTTGATAAATACTGACTGTTAGTCGCACTACTGCGCGACGAACTTCTTCGGTCGGCGCAGGAACGACACTGATGGCGTTTTCCATTCGCCGCACTGGTGCGCACCCAGTGCGTACTCAGGGCAGCTTTCGTTTTCCATTCGACCGCTAGGGTGCACCAGTGCAAAGAAGCGCATGTTCCATTCGCCCTACGACACGGAACCAGGGCGCACTCGGGGCGCCCTAAACTGCACTAACGAATTCTGCAGAAGCCTTTCGGTTCAAAATCTTGTGTACTATATCGATCACTGGCAAATCTCGAAAAATGAAATTTCGACTCATATGCATTTGAAGTTTTCGGAGTTTTTAAATAAAGAAATCACACGTTAATCATTTATGAATTAAGAAGTAAGAATTACCAAAAGACTTTATAAAAATTATAACAACGATCATAATTCAAAATTATTATTTTTCGAGTTCCATCAGTGTGACAGACCAAGAACAACTGTGTATAATCTCACTGCGTAGAGCACAAGCACTGAGTCAGTTCCGGAATCCGTTTCATTCGTAGCTGCCCTTCACGCGTTTGGGACAGCACTGTTTCAGAGCGATGACGTTTTGGCCTGCACTAGGGTGGGTTTCAGTGCAACGAATGGAAAACGATATGAGTAAAGAAACTTCGGTGGTCGGCGCTAGTTGAACTGCGGAGAGATCCACACAGGACGACGGGTCGAGAGAATGAGATTAGAGGAATAAGACACTGAGTAGTGAAACATTACAAATAGAAAAAAATCATTATGACACTACGACGAATATTTTCATTTATTTCGAAAAAAAATTATTTCCCTTTATCCTTAATAATATTCATAACATTTTGTTAAAAATACATCGTTTAATATGTCTCTTATTATAAAACAGTTTGCGAGGGAATAGTAAAAACAACCAACACAAGCTGTTTAATTGCGTTCTCTCCGATGATGTTCAAAGTAAACAAACTCTCTAAAAACGACCAATGAATACGTTATGTAAGCGATGAGGGAACTGTTGTCTACCTAGATGTTGATTGTGGCAAGTAGCGACCCGTAAAACATCGAACGTGTTTCTCGTGTCAATAATTTTCCTTTTGTGCGAAACAATGGTTTTGACAAGTATCAGCCAACATAAATTCCTTCTTATACTATGCCTCTTTATATCATTTAATTTCTTTTTTGATTTCAAAGTTATTTTATTTTCATTCAACAAAATCCGGAAATATGTGCTGAAGCGGGTTTAATATTATTCGAAAAAATCCAAAAATGTCTTACAATTGTTATTTGCATGTTTTGATGTGTAATGTAATTATGTATCGTTGATTTATTATCTCACTTTTTATAAAAATAGGTCGCTGTACGTTCATGATGCTTGGAGATGTGATGAGACACAGGAAATTTAATTACGAATTCTTTTTCAATTTCATCACAAAACGGGTTGTTAGTTTTCGATTTTGTTTGTTTGAGAAATGCTCTTCTCTTGATTCACATTGTACGTAATTTGATGTCTTTCTTTGTTAATGAAATCTTTTGTTCCTTTAATGTGTAATGATTGAATTACAGAACTCCAACAAAAATTAGATTTCGTTTTGTGAATACTTTGTTTGAAACAGTGTGGCAAAAACAAATGTTGTAGAGGAAATATATACTCAAGTGCATTACATATATATATATATATATATATATATATATATATATATATATATATATATATATATATATATAATGCTGTTGTTTATGCTATAATATTCAAATATATTAATGGGAGTTTTTTCTACTGTTCTTTTCACTCTCTGCCATCCCCTAGCACTTGTTTATATTTCTTCTTTCATTCTTTCTGCTGCAAAGGGAAACTCTTGTTTTAATTTCCAATGACTCTCTTACAGAAAATTATCATTCGCAGAGGTTGAAACGATCGATGTTTTGTAATTTCGTGCCTTCTCAATTGTCTGGCGCTACCTCTCGTTTTATATTTCATTGTCATTCCACTGTCGTGTAGAATCAAATGTATTCTTAGAGATTCCTAAATGAACGGTTCAGGTTTCGAAACGACTCTCGAACAGGAGCAGGTAACCAATTTAAAAGAATCGATTCAAACGAAAGGTATTATAAGTATTGTCACGCAACCGAAGTAAAGTAGCAGTGTTACACGAAATACAATTAAAATATATCTAGCTTTGTAAAAGAAATAAATGAGTAACTTTTTGTAGTCAATAAATTAAAACAAAAGTATTTTACTTCTTTGATGAAGTTTGAAGTCATATTGAAATATTATAAATTAAAATTTTAATTTCTTAAATAATAGTAATTATTTTGACAAGATTTGAAACTTTTCTATACCCTTTTCTATTGGTTTTAAAAGGTTGAACTATAGTTGAAATACTACTTGGAAGGTAATGGTGAAGCGTGTAGAGTTTAGCAAGCAACAGTTTTACGATTTTTGCTAATACAAGCACAATAATGCACAAAGACCACCTGTAAACTGTTATTCTCTAATCCTAATAAAAGATCATTCTCAATTAGTTCCTAAAATTCTGATGCAAAATCTTCTAAAACTACATTTGATTCTTCCCTGGATTTATCACTACCATATTTTTCTCCTCTAATTTGTGAAGAGATTAAACCTCCACAAAATCAGTCTAATTTGGTTTCAGTTCCACTTCTGCATTTGCTCTATTAATAGTTTCATATGCGAATCTACATAAACATTAAAAGACGACTGTTTTATTTGTTTACGTGAATAAGGTGTTTGTTAAATTTAATAACAAGGTCTGGGCTACATTCATTTGAAAATAGGCATTTGTACACTTAGGAATCTAGAAGTTAAAAATCGAACGTAGAACATTCATTCATTCATTCTCTAACATTACTCACAGTTTTGTTTTTTCCGTATTCACTTGAAATTCTTCAAATTTAATATGTTCTAAGACAATACTGTTCCCAGGTATTTGCAAATTTATTTTAAAAAATATGGTAATATGCCTTATAGATAAAAATTAAAATGAAATATGCCGTCACTTGTTCAAATTAACTTCACTTGTTGACTTAAAGATGTCAACATCAGTATTGCCAACGCAGTGAAAGAAAATTATGGCGTATTGAAATAAAAATGCCTTTGGAGTTTAATCAACGCCAACTACGTAGATCTGTGTAGGTGGCGTTGGTTTAATTCTCGGCTTACTCACTAAAATCGCTGCGCCAAAACATGCAAAAAAACGTTTTTGGAAATTTCTTTGCATCTTCTGGCTGGATAAGAAAACATATTGTTAGTTCCCTATCAGAAAACCGAGACGCGTCGAATAACACCTCAAGTGCACGGGACCTCAAGTTCACGAATAACACTCTCGATTACCGCACGGTAAATGGTCTCGCCGTGAGTGATGGAAACGCACAGACGAACATCCGAACATCCACACACTCGGGAGTTACTCTAATAATGTATACAGACAAGGTAGAATATGACTTTCATTACATTATTTAAACTGCGAAGTGTTTTTCATAATTCATTAGGAACAAAAACAACAAAAAACGATAGTTTAAACCGATAAAAGGCTGCTTATTGAAATTCAATAAATCTGGTGGTCAAATTGATAATATAATGACAATTCAGCTGTTATATTTTTAATTGTTATTCAATTTCTAGAAATGTTGGGATAATTTTTAATGAGGATCAGTACTGAAATCGAAAATATTTTTTTACGTTTTCAACACGTTCTGACACTTAACATGGAATCGCTGATTTGAAAACATGTCTCTTCACTTCTAGAAACAATATATATCTCACATTTATAATATATAGTAACCAAGCAATTTACATAAGAAACTTCTCTGTGATTACATGTTCAGAATATACGTGATAGGCTAACTCACGAAAAATTAGTCAAATTCATGAACACTTTGACATAAGAAACGTTAAGTTATTTAAATGTGTTTAGTAATTCTGTTTGCCGAGTGTGTTGCATAAGCGGAATTTTACGCAGAACGTGCACTCCGACTCAAAACTGTTTTCTCTACATCCCGCCTCTTCCTACGGGTCTTCCTTTCTCTAGCCTTAAAATTCCCAACTACTTACCTGTAATTAATAACTTGACGTTCCGTAAATTAGCCAAGGGCCATGCAAAACACTCTATCAGATGTCTGCGCATTTGTATTTCCCTGTCGGAAATGGATTTTACTGGAAAGACGGATTTTTTCGTTTAAAAATGTAACGGGAAGTCATAATCTCAGAGATTATTATTAAATGAGAAAAATATGTTTGTTTAACAGAACCAAGACATCCATTTTTACTGATATCTCGTATGAGAGAGTTATGTAGTAATGTTACATGAAAAAGTGGTGATTTTTAATAGGAAAACGAGTTTTGTGATATAAAAAAACTGGATTACTGGAAACGGGAAATTACTAGCACCAATACGCAGTAAATTAATTTATTGTATACGTAGTGTAGTGAGAATCCCACTTTTGTAGAACGTTTAATGTTGAAATAAATTTTCCTCCGGCGCTTGTCCATTTGCGCTTCTGCATGTGAACAACTCGAGTGCGTAAAGCGTAGACATGATGTCAAAATTGATATTCTGCAACTGATCTAAATGATGTAACATCCTCTTCAATTTGAAACAAATCTTTAAACTTTTGGAGGTAGGAATTTTACATAAAGCCTCTACGACTTTTCAGACATTCTACAAAAAATTACTTCAAATATTTTCTTCGCATTTCTTTGAATGGAAAAATGGCGCAGGTACGATTCTCAATAAAACTAACAATCGAATTTTCCAAATATTTGAATTTTTGACTCTCTGCTACAGACACTTCATTGAATATATTTCTACAAATGAAATATGTTTCTCAAAGTAACAATTCTAATATAAATTACAATTTCTTCCAAATAAGTATACTTTGCAAAGTTTAGGTGAAATCGCGACAAAAATACATTAAGGTTTTCTCCAAAATATCTCCAAAATTATTTCTTAAAATTCGAATAGAGAAAAGTGAAACGGTGTAGCTCTAATTTTCATAAAATTTCTGGAATGTTGAAAACTTATTCTAAATCTGCAATATGGAAGCTAGATATTTCTTCATTAGTTAAAAATGGTGAATTATTTCGTGTGCTCTTACATCTAAGGTTTTTCTTAGTGCAATAAATGTCGACTTAAGATGGAAAGATTAAGACTTGAAACATTTTCTCTGAAACATGCTCTTCATAGGCTTCTTTTATCTTCATCATTCACATCATGAACTTTAGGTAATAAAAAAACACATTCTATTGGAACAACCAGACAATTTCGACTTTAGATCACCCACATCATCGGCTTTTGTTCATCGGCATTACATCATCCTCTTTCAGTTCAGATTATATACTTTGACTTCAGATTATCTACTTCATCGAGGTGTTATTTCAAAATATCTATAAAGACGTGACGAATTTTTGAAACGTATAGCTGAGTTCGGGTTGAACTTATTTTTTACAGCCAAATACGCAACACAATACGCGTAATGGCGGGTTGGCATGTGAAAAAACGATATAAAAATGTGGAGAGTAAATTAAGGACATATGAAAATGAATAATTTGAGAAATTTAATGTAAACATTTATTATACTTTAATTAGAAATTGAAATTCATTAAAAATATGAAACGAATTAAGTTCTAAATATGTTTATAAAATTAATAACAGAAGGAAATGAGATTATGGGTTATCATCAGAGTAAACATATGGTGGATGAGAGCACTGTTTTCACAAGACAGAGAACAGCTATGTAAGTTCATTTATTCATTTTAATATAATTCTTATTATTGCTAAAAGCTACGCGTCTTGAACATTAAGTCTTGGAAATGTTGGTCACATCATTTAATTCGTTTTCATAAATAAAAATGAAAGAGTGAAGCATTAAGCTTTATTATTTAACTTATTTTATAATACTCTGAGTATTTGAAAAAAAAACTATGAATCACAAATTAATTTTGCACGATTATTTTAATAATAAAGTAATTATTAGCAATGGAAAGTGATATTTGTCAGTTGGTTTAATAAAGATATAAAATGTATAATTCCAAAGAAAATGTTTCCACGATCCGCTCTTTCACAGAGCGGAATGTTAATATAAACAAGCTCTCTTTGCAGGTATTTCCATGTTAAAAATATGTTTTTGTGCTTTGGAAGAGCACGGTAAAAACAAATTTTAATCATAATACAATTGCCTGGTTAGTACATTATTGGCCATTGCATTTGCATGAAAAAAATATCGACAGAAATACTTCTTTTACATTTTAATGTTTCATTCCAAAATTATGTTTAATTATCGTCAGCCTGCCGAATCACGTTGTAACGATTTATGTTATGCAGCAAAGAGACTGTAAAAATTCACAGACTTTCAACAATAAATAAACCCCTTGAAATCCCCAAAATACTTTTTTGTATCAAGTATTTGGCTAAAAACAATAATTCGTCAACAGAACACGAATGAGCTATCGCCACTACAGGTACCTTAATCACCCCCAAAAGAGTTTAATATGTAATTTTGAAAGAATGTCCTAAAGAATTTGGTTAAGAATGATTCGTTTTCCATCAGTAGTACGAGACGCATCGAATGACTTCACTTGCTCGCAATGATGGATCGGAAAAGTAATGGTCGTACAACACGTATGTTTACTATTGAGATATACAAATTTTCTCTACATTAATATCTTGCAAAGATCTTAGCGTCCGGCTTGCTGGGTCAATGAGTCACGATATATTGTAATCCTTATTACCTTTATAATGGATTATAGGATCCGCAGACTATACAGCGCTGCTGGGAATCTGAAATAGAATGATTCTATTCCTAGTCCATTACTGTTTGGATTGACTAAATGAAAGATCACTTTCTTTTCTAAAGAATAAAATTTAACATCCACTGCTGGATACTGAGATATACAAATTTTCTCCACATTAATATCTTGCAAAGATCTTAGCGTCCAGCTTGCTGGGTCAATGGGTCACGATATATTGTAATCCTTATTACCTTTATAATGGATTATAGGATCCGCAGACTATACAGCGCTGCTGGGAATCTGAAATAGAATGATTCTATTCCTAGTCCATTACTGTTTGGATTGACTAAATGAAAGATCACTTTCTTTTCTAAAGAATAAAATTTAACAAAGTTTATTGTTACCTTTTTAGCAAACAATTTAGTGAATTTAATAAATGATTTGATGTTAGGCCTTTGATCAAGATATCTTTGAATTTACAGTTTTATACCGCGGTTAACTTATCTATTCTTCGTAGATGTCCCTCGTAGACTTCTCAGTCGAAATATCTTGCGAGCTTGCCGTAGTCCAAAGTTCCAAGAAATCCTCTTCTGCCCCTATCCAAACTGGTCTCAAACTATCAAAATTATCAGTCCCGAGTACGTCCTATGACATAGTCCCGAAATCTATAACTCGATTACCACTCCCGACAAAGTTCCAATTTATGCATCAATATTACTTCCACGTGCAATATCTGCAATATCATTTACTGTCCTTAAAATTTCACGATCTGATAACCCGACTCTGACTATCTGCACTACACTCGCTCCCTCTCACGAACCTACGATCAGTTCAGACACGCGATGCCGGTCAGAATGAAATCTTCCTGCATGATTCACCCCTCGAAGACTCCGTATTACTACCTTCTCTTTTTTCATAAGATTAGACCGTCCTTCTCTCACCCAGCCAATCCATTCGTTCGTTATATTTTGGTGTAGCTGACCTTTCGATCGTCTAAACTTCTTCGACCAATCCCAAATTTTCTACTTTCGGCATCTAGCCACCTCTTAATGCATTTACAAAAAACAAAAACTACATTGTTTATTCACGGTCGTTGCTAAGCCCATGCTCTCGTGATATTTCCTAATGCATATTCCACCATATAGTCTACAAATAAATGTTAGTTTATTTTCATGTGACATATCGGTATGTCACACTATACGCGTACGTTTACTATACAAAGGATAAAAGTAATATAAATTTGGGATATCATCGTTGATGATAGACAACATCCTATGTGAAAAAAACAAAATTTACAGGATTAAAAGGAAACACACTATTTGGTGGTAATAATGTACAGTTGGCTAAGTTTAGGCATTCTACATTTTCTATATAATATTATTAAATACTTATTTAGTGTAATATTTTTCTGAAAGCACCTTACGAAAACCTCCCATGTGGATCTTACCACATACGAGATATTCTATCATCAATAAATTGTAAAGGTCACATATGAGGTTTTTTAAATTATATTTTAAGACTACAATTTCTATTATTTTTTTCACACTTTCTTATGGAATTAAAGAATAAGAAAATTCTGAATTATTGATACCCAAATATAAAAATCGCCAATTCCGCCACTAAGGAGGTTGTCCATCATCAATGACGATATGCTCTGTACCTAGAAGCATCTTTTTGCCAGTGGATAATGAGGTAATACGTTCTGCCGGAATATCGTGAAGAATCATTCACAAGAACTCGCACGAGAAAATTGTACTAAAACTTTAAAATTTTCTTTCTTCTCAAGTCAGTACAAAGTAATCATTCAAGCTTCATTTTGAAAATATTCACTTTGGTATATCATGGGATCTAAATAATTTAGCTGCGAGGGTGGGCAATCAAGTTGGATACACACGAGAAACTTTGCATTAATTCTGTGAAAGAGGATGCCGATAATTTCCTTTGTAACCTTCAGTGAACTCACCTACGCTAGGGTGAGTGTTTTAACCGTTGCAATAGACATTAGTTGATGGCTGGTCAATATTACATTCTTATGAACATTACCTTCTTATGGAATTCGTGGTATTGCCCTAGATTGGATAACCTCGTACCTTAAACATCGATCTCAAAGAGTAGAAATACCGTGCTGGCGCGAGAGGACATTATTTACTTATCTCTCTAATTCTTTGTCAATTGAACATGGGGTCCCACTAGGTTCGATCTTAGGTCCTATCCTCTTTCTGTTGTACGTAAACGATATGTCCTCATCTATTAAAAATGTAAGAACAGTTCTGCTTGCCGATGACACGAATGTTCTTTGCAAAAAAGAAACAATAAATAATACAATTTCAGAAGTTTCAAATTGGTTTTGTAACAACAAATTAATAATTAACGAAGGAAAAACTGTCTCAGTGCAATTTTGCGTTTCAAATTGGCAATCGTATGCTCCATTGAAAATGAACAATATGCAATTAGCTGATGTTAAGGTAACAAAACTTCTAGGTCTCTCATTCAAACCTCAAATGGTATGTACACATAACAGAATTAAACACTAAATTTAGCCGTTCGTTTACTGTTACAAATAAGTTTTCTATAATTTGGAAACGAAAATATCTAGTTTTTGAAATGTTAATCTCTCTTTTCAAAAATTATATTATTATTATTATTATTATTATTATTATTATTATTATTATTATTATTATTATTATTATTATTATTATTATTATTACTATTATTGTTTCATCTTTCAACTATTAATAGTTAAATTGTTGGGAAGGGATTCTGAAACTCAAGAAAGGGTGCGCAGATGATTTTCTCCCCCATACGTCACATACAGTTTTTGACTATTTTTGACTAAATAAATAATATAGGGGATAATGCAAAATAACACAAGCGACTTTGTTATAAAAAGATCTATAGTAGCGGGAATTGCTCTTTTCAATTAAATACTATTAGTCAGATCTGTACGAATATTCAAAGCACTGAAAGCAACAGTTACAAAAGGTACAGGTTCATCTTTGAAACCAACTTCGAATGTTCAGACTATGAATTACATCTTGTAGCTCTGTTAGTGTTCTTGGAGAAACATTCTAAATAAACAGAAAGATTTCTACGCGTGCGATTATATTACAGATTATAAAATAGACAATTTAATTCTACATAGATTTTGAGTTTCTGAAGGTTTCTGAAAGTTTGTGAAGTTTCGAATGTGCTACAGAGTGCGGATAATATCAATCCTAGTAACCTTACGGTTAGTAGTTATTTAATTAGTAGTAGATAGAGGAAAAAATATAATATGCAAAAAGAGAAGTTCACTGTCAATAACCCAGGTACCAGAAAGTTTCTGTCACATTGGCTGAAAAGAAAAAATCCTGTTGATTTTGATCTCAGTATTATTTGACAGCCAAAGAAAATGAAAAAAAAAAAATCTTGCAGCATACTCCCTGATACACAAGCTTTGTACTTCATTGTTTTGTATGTTCAATTACAGATCAATGGAATTTAAGTGCACATCACGTACAAACATGTTTTACACTGCGACCAAAGTCACATTAAACGACTTCATAACATTTAAATGATCTTGGCTGTCCGGGTGACGCCGCGTCGAAGGCTGTGTTGCCGACGTTTCGACCATCTTTTCGTGGTCTGCTGGTTTCGTGGTCTGAGGAAGATCACGAAAAGATGGTCGAAATGTCGGCAACACAACCTTCGACGCGGCGTCACCCAGACAGCCAAGATCATTTACATGACTGGCCGCGGAAACCTACGACTTGACTTCATAACATTGATCGTACAGTTTACACTTGTTCAGTGTTATCCTGAAACAGTCGTAAAAAGTAGCCTAAGTGGAATATAAATTTAATATTTCAGCTAATTTTACATTTTATGTAATATACGATGCGTATTAGTTGTTGATTTCCCTCTCAATTATGAATTCCTAGGGGTGCACATGTTGACAGATGAATCGTGAGAAAATACTCGGATGCAATTAAACCAAATTTAATTCATCTTCACACACAGATCACCATATGGTGCGGAATACAACAATTTCCCGAGAGAATAGCATATTTAAGTACATGTGTGTGCGTGCATACTCGTGCAATAATTGGATTGACATTTTGCACAGCAAGGTAACCAAAACATCATCAGGGCTAGTAAACATAAAAATGTCCACATAATTGTGCACACTGTCCATATCCGTATGTCTATCCATAAGTAATTTTAGTCGCTATAAATGTTACCCTTTGGAAAATTTCATTTTCCCATCTCTGATAAAAGTGAATTAAACATACGACCTCCAGTTTCGACTTGAAAGCCCTTAACACTTAGCAACCCTCACTGAATTTCTGAAGCGAGTACACATCTTCGTTAAAATTCATAAATTCTCTTTGTAAATAATGCCTACTTCTGAAGCTCCAGACTCATAAGTCGGTACAAGTTTCCCCAACTGGAGGCTTTAGAGATAAATCTTCACAGCGAACACGTTCGGACTTTCCATCGGTCCAAAAGCATAATATTTCTTGTATCAAATATGTTTGTACAAAATCTTTCATAGTGAATACCTCAAGTACGTAAAATATTGATAACGACGATAACTACTACAATGCTATAAAATATTGGATCGTGAAGTTTGACTAGAGTTTTTTGTTATGGACAAGTTCTCATTGCTAGGTGATTTCAGAACAGGCGATTTTTAATTATGTATTATCTAAATGAATTTAATACAATACTCATCAATAACTCATATTCAAAATAATAAATATTTAGATAATGTTTTTCTATCGTTGACAAAGCGTCTTAATTGCGTAATGGACTTCTGCGTATACCACTTAAGAATGTACATAACATTCTTCATTCGTTATTTACCCACCCTGAAACCCATTTTAGAAGAAAAAATAAATGTATTGTGACATACCGATGTCACATGAAAATAAACTAACATTTATTTGTAGACTATATGGTGGAACATGCATTAGAATATATCACGAGAGCAAAGGCTTAGCAACGATCGGGAATAAACAATGTAGTTTTTGTTTTTTGTAAATGCATTAGGAGGTGGCTGCATGCCGAAAGTAGAAAATTTAGGATTGGGCGAAGAAGCTTAGACGATCGAAAGGTCAGCTACACCAAAATGTAACGAACGTATGGATTGGCTGGATGAGAGAAGGACGGTCAAATGTTATAAAAAAAAAGAAGATATGTCTTCGAGGAGGAATCAAGCAGGAAGATTCATTCTGACCGGCATCGCGTGTCTGAACTGATCGTAGGTTCGTGAGAGGGAGCGAGTGTAGTGCAGATAGTCAGAGTCGGGTTATCAGATCATGAAATTTTAAGGACAGTAAATGATATTGCAGATATTGCATGTGGAAGTAATATTGATGCATAAATTGGGACTTTGTCGAGAGTGGTAATCGAGTTATAGATTTCGGGACTATGTCATAGGACGTAATCGGGACTGATAATTTTGATAGTTTGAGACCAGTTTGGATAGGAGCAGAAGAGGATTTCTTGGGACTTTGGATTACGGCAAGCTCGCAAGATATTTCGACTGAGAAGTCTACGAGGGACATCAATGAAGAATAGATAAGTTAACCGCGGTATAAAACTGTAAAATTCAAAGATATCTTGATCAAAGGCCTAACATCAAAATCATTTATTAAATTCACTAAATTGTTTGCTAAAAGGTAACAATAAACTTTATTAAATTTTGTTCTTTAGAAAAGAAAGTAATCTTTCATTTAGTCAATCCAAACAGTAATGAACTAGGAATTAGAATCATTCTATTTCAGATTCCCAGCAGCGCTGTATAGTCTGCGGATCCTATAATCCATTATAAAGGTAATAAGGATTACAATATATCGTGACCCATTGACCCAGCAAGCTGGACGCTAAGATCTTTGCAAGATATTAATGTGGAGAAAATTTGTATATCTCAGTATCCAGCAGTGGATGGCAGGGAAAGGGTTTTTGACGTATGAATACAGATTGCTTCGAGTGTTTTTGACAAGATAGTTAAGAAAATATTTGTTCCCGTGTAATATAAACTATTTGTAAAGCTAAATGAACTACAAATTTTGGATATTATCCCTTTTAGTGTCCTTCGTGATGGAATCGACCGCAAGGAAATGGAGAGAGATTACTATTTGAATAACCATATTCATCACTGAGACACAGATAAGTGAAGCTACATAAATTTTACGTTCAGAAGCAAACCAAGGGGCCATCTCAGCAATTACTCAATCAGGGAATGTGGTCGGAAAGTCTGATCGAGATAGGGGGTCATTTATTCAGAAGAAGAGGTACAATAGTAGTTAGAAGTGTATTTAGACTTTAAGAGTTATACAGTACGGATGGTCACTAATACATTAAATACCATTGTTTAAATCAATGTTTTTCTTTTTGATGCTTTGTATATTCTCTAACTGTTTAGAAACGGTTATGCAGCAGAAGAAAATTGCTTGGTAATTTTAACTGAGTATCTTTTTTTAATAGTTTGTCATCTGGTAATGTGTTGTAAAATAAGTTAAATGTATTGTATGTGAGTTTTGTGTAGCGAGCTGTAAATACTATATCTCTTGAATACGAGTACTATATAATAACTCTTGTCATATCAGGGATTGCCAGGGATTGCACGCAATCTTTCCTTACCTACCCTGCCTCTATTTGCATCCATATTGTCGGGTGAGGGGCTGATTCCCGCCCTTATGTGGCCAAGAGCCCCAAAACTACAAAGACTTTGGAAAATACTGCCAATTTTTGGAATCCGGGAAACGTTTGAAACGGACATTAGTACTATACGCAGAAAAAAGGAAGGCACAGGTCTTGCGTAATTCTTATTTATTTGATTACTGCCAAAGTTCCGACTGCATTTTTGTATCTTCTTTCAGGTTGAGTAGAAAAAATTAATACAGCATAATATTAATACCACAGAACTACTTCATTCGTGCACGTACTTTAAACCATAAATTTTACAAGACATAGGGTATTTACGCGAATCTAATGCGGACCCCATACAGGAAACTTAAAATAAAAGAAATGGTTTGTATCGAATTTAATGCGTATCAATGACAGAATAATGTAATACAACAATAGATTTATCGTATTCATAAACTATCAGGTTATAGAATTGAAAGTTTCCTAATGTTATGTGACTCATTTTAAAGGAAGAAGCCTAGTAAATCTGAAATAAGGATAGGACATATTCAAAATGAATTTATTAATACAATAAATTACAAGCGTGAATCACCATTATTCCTTATGGAACGGATTTGGACTCGAATCTAATACGCACCACGATTTTGAGTACTACATTTGGTCAAAATAGGTACGCATTCGATTCGCGTAAATAGTACGTTGAATCAGCACAATAACGCTTGCAACGTTTCATTCTGTCCAACGATTTGACAACTGCTCTCTGTCGCCTCGGCGTGAATTTCCGTGAATGGCAGATGAAAGGCGGTCAGTGACAATTAGCACTGTTGGTTCAAGAGTCCAGCTTACGTATTCTCTCAGCCAAAGTTTACAATTGTAAATGATCATTGAGTAATGTATATTTCTCGATGAAATTGTCACTGCAACGCCTCTGACCGGGAGGTCCTAGGTTCGAGTCCTGATGGCGGCAGGATTTTCGACACTAGCTTTTCAGCTAGGTCGAATTCAGTCGCTGTCTGGAGGAGAATTCTAGCGGCCGGCTGCTCTGATCGGTAGTTTTCCGTGTTTTTTCCGATCAACACCAGGCGAATGCCGGAGCAGTACCCTACCAAACGGGCCACGGACCGCGCGCGATCTGTCCTTCCTCTTCCTTGTCCTATCCTCTCCCCTTACACACACACTTACACTAACATGCACTACTCAACCACATATTCCGGGAGATCGGTCGGGAGCTTAGAGCTTGTCCCGGCTGGGCGGTGCCCCGCTGGTGGGAGAGTCCTGGTTAGGGGGAAACCCCACTAGCCGACGGTAGGTCGGTGCCGAATCACGCCATCCAGAGGGGGAAAATCACCGCCATCTCCCGAGAAAAAAAACATGCACTACACTCACGGGACTAATGACCGAAGCAGTTGACGCGCCCGGAAACACGAAAATATCAATCAATCAATCAATGAAATTAATGCTACAAACTGTGCGGCGGAATTACGAAAGAAGACATTCTAACCCAACAGGAGAACGAAGGCACCGTGACTGTTAATGGCCGTTTACAAGTTGCGACCTAGCGGACAACCTCTCACTTTCTGCAGCACAGTCCAAATAGTTTGGCGTAACACATGCGCTTAGTAACAACGATTTCGTAAAATTTTTCGCGATTTCTTCACAATAACGATTTCGTAAAATTTTCGCACATACCATGCAAGACATATTGAATAAGGATTTTTTAAAAGTTTTCGCTCATTTCGTGCAATACTTATTGAATAGAAATAACGATTTTTTAAAATTTCTGCACATACCGTGCAATACTTATTGAACAGAAATAAGCGTTTATTATCACTTCATAGTTGTAGAATTTGTATTTTCACAACACATTCATGTACCACTTTTCGACTTTTGCTCATCAACGAGATCAAATGGATCCACTGTACCAGCGAGGGGCCATGGATGCTCTTCTGCCTTCAAAATCCTGGGCGCGCCAGGGCTAATGCATTACGCATCAAGCGGAGGAACAGAATTGCGTGCACTGACCTCTCCGCCACCACAGGGCTGTGCTGTACATGGCTGTACGCGGCAGCCCACGCTTCTGCTCCGTCCATCGCCACCACCACCACCGCCTCCGAAATTACAACTAAAGAAGAGAAAAAAGTATTAGTCTCAAGTAGATTTCTGATGTGAAAGTTAACATACGCTTCATAAGGTT
The DNA here is from genome assembly GCA_011170035.1 of Teleogryllus occipitalis. Classification (NCBI taxonomy): domain Eukaryota; kingdom Metazoa; phylum Arthropoda; class Insecta; order Orthoptera; family Gryllidae; genus Teleogryllus; species Teleogryllus occipitalis. Next base: position 277,067 of record BLKR01000612.1, on the reverse strand, counting down.
TATACATCGGGCTAAAGTAGTTTTAATGTTGAACGAAGGCCTTCGTAATATTCATATCCTGCCTATTATGTCATGCTATCCATAAATAACCAATACTTGCCTCTGATTTCATCTTAATATCGCTGGAAAGTTTTCATTAACATTACTTTACGTCCTGGGAATGCACTTCAACGGTCGCATATAATTGTTATTTACGTCATAAAGTACATTATTTACGTAAAGCAATATTTCCGCTCGTGTGTCGTAAGACGTTTTATTTGTAATATGTTGCATTTCCTTACTTTAACTTTAATTTTTGTTTGTTTTTGACAAGGATTGTTGTTTTGATATGAATTACACGGAGGCATATAGAACAAGTGACAGAGGATAACAGGGTCTTAAAGAAAAATATATATTACAGGCTTTAAGTCACAAATTGATGGAAATGTGCTTATTAACGGTGTGAGAGATATTTCAAAAAATACATTAGTGTAATTTTTGGAAGAATAAATTAATAAACCAAATGAACTTTAAGTCACATTAAACAATGCAACTAGCACTATCCATTGGAAAAGTTTGAAGAAAAAATGTGGAGCCATTTTTGACAATATGGCTTTTGAGCGTTTCTGAAAATGTGAAATTTTAAGATCGTTTCCACAAAATCTGCTGAGTTTTCGAGAAACTTTATTTGACATTATTTAAAGCACATTCACTCATTAATAAAATAATATGAAGAAAATCGCCTCTAATGTATTACCGACATGAGACACAAGTCAAAAAAATTACATTTTTGTAATTTTTGAAAAAGCAAAAGAATAGAGCAATTTGGCGTTATGTAATCGTATAGGTTTTGTTTGTTACTAACCATACCAACAATTTAAAGAAAAAATGTTAAGCCATTTTTGAGAAAATCTTGTTTTTGTAATTTTTTAAAATTGCAATTCTTGCACCCACTATTGCGCGAAAACTACTAAAATTTTCAAAAAATCTAAATGACGTTAATGAAAGAAATATTTATGGAAAATAAAGTTCATTTGAAGGAAAAATCTCCGTCTTCAATTTTATAGTTTCAGGAAGACGCCGAAAACAATTCAAACTTTGGCAATTTTCGAAAATTCATTAGAATTAACCGTGAAAATGTGACCTATACCACCTTTGTAAGTGTATAATAATCTGTTCTTACGAGAAATTTAAGGAAAACATTTGGAGCAGTTTTTGAGAAAATTTTGAAATCACTATTGTAGAATATTGTTTTCTGTGAATTATAAAATAAAGCTTATATTTTTGAATTAGTCAATTTATATCCGTACTTTTTTACCACAACACACTTCAAGTATTAAATGAAATATTATCGGGATACATTTCATAACAACGACAAACTGAAGAAGAAGCAGATATCATTATGGATAAAGAATGTAAAAGAATAGTCCGTTTCTCACAGAGATCAAACTTTTAGAATTTGTAGAATACGAATAAAGAAAATATAATTAAAAATATTATGACCTATAAGTCATTGTGAAATAGTTCATTATTTCAAACGTTGTGAAACCACTTTAAAACATTGTTATTAAAAATGTTTTGTGGTTGTGCTCTCTAAATTAATTCTGACCGAGATCCTAAATTGCTTAGCGCTAGCGTTGGATTGAAGGGACAAGTCAATTCCCGGCACAGGCTCCGTTGAAGTGGAGTGAATCGCAAAGCTTTCGAGCTCCTGCGACCCGATTTCCTCCCCTCCATTTTTCCGAGGTTCCTGCGACACCTTCGCTTCCTTGTGTGGCTCTTCTCCGCTGTTCCTGGTAAAGGGAAGGGGGTCGGTAGCCGGAGCTCCCATTACGAGATTACGGCACTCGAGAGGCAGACGGGCGTGTGCTCCACGGCCTCGACAGCTCACACGCGCCGAGCGCCGGGCCTGGATAGGACTTCGAGATTACGGATGCGCAGCTGCTGTCTGGAGATGGGACATCTGGCTTCTCCAATCATCGAATTCTGCACGCAAATAAAGGATACTTGGCGATAAATGAGATAATTTAGTAATTTCGTCATCATTTGTGAGCATTTTATACATTTATAGTATATCTCTGTGTTTCTAATGCACATTCTATTAACAGAATGTACAAAAATACTTAATTTAGGCGAATAAAGAAAATAAAAATATACTTATGAGTTATAACGCATTAGTGCTGTATGTAAATTAAATAAATAATACAAGAAAAAAATACGGCTCCGCGTGTTATGTACAGTAGAAGTATAATAATGAACTGGTGCGGAAGCTATAGAGACGAGTTTGTAACTGAAGATTCGTATTTTTGGAAGTAGACTAAGAATTTTGAACCAACGAAATAGCTTTCAATTGAATATTTGGCGTTACAAACGCCTGCAGTTGAAAATGATGGTTAATAAGAAGGGAAACACCTTCAAAACATCTCGTATTATTGCACACGTATATCTAAAAGTTCATTTATTATTTATTTGTTGTAGTTAAGGAGTTCTTCAACTTCTAAAATCTTCGAGTCCCATAAGGTACAATCTGTTACGTTGTAATTACGATAATGATTAAGGTAAATGGTGACGCGGAAACAGAAGAATTAGAGGAAGAGTAAATAGGAGAAAGCATATCAAAATTTGTTCACCACAAATTTCATATGAATTTGCCTTGGATCCAGGTCTCCCAGCATTGGTATGCTGACAATCGAAAGTAGGACAAGCAAGGACAAAGTTGCTATAAAAAAAATACAACATCTGTGAAGTCGTAGGCTTCCACGACTAGTCTTGCAAATGATCTTGGCTGTCCGGGTAATGCCGCGTCGAAGGGTGTGGCCCCATTTCGATCATCTTATCATACCTTTGTTCTTTAATAAATTCAACGCCAGTATTGGTGGCCACAAATTTGTATTGGCCAGTATTGTTGGCGCAGAGCAGCGTGCTGGTACGCGGAGGGGGTAGCACGTTCCAGTCTCGTGTAAAGAAAGATTGTTTTCTCCAAGTGATTGTGGCTTTTATTACCAATATGTATCTCGTATAAACAATCATTCGGTACATCATTATTCATCTCTTATAATTCACTCGCCATAAACACCCTAAGATATTTTTATGGATTGTAAAGGAAAGGCAAATCCTCACACCAATTATCTGTCCTTCCAGCTTCCCCCTTCATCCATTCTCAGAAATAATGGAGGCACTCACCATCATCAGCCCTTCATGAACGATGGAACGATTTGTTTTCCTGCGCTTGCTTCACAAACAGAGCCGTCACTATTACAAAAGTGAATTTCCATTGGTTTGCGTGCATTTGGATGCAGGTCCTCTGACAACATTTCTGGGCTGTCAAGACGGCTCCTCCCAACGGCGGAGTTTGTCTTCACCTGAGCCTTCACGAAAGCGAATTTCCATGACCTAGGGAACTCGACCGCGCACTCGACGTCGAGAGGCTCGCCGCCTCGAGATATCGATCACGCCTCCCCAGCCACGCACCGCGCCATCGATTCGGCGCTCGTCAGCTGTCTCCTCGGCGAGAGGCCGCGCGGCCGCGCCCCCTCTCGTGGCGCGATGGTAACCTCTTCCGTCAGCCGAACAATCGCACGCCCTCTTTACCCGAGACTCCACGACGTAACAATTGAGACCAGTTTAACTGTCACTGGCGTTAACTGGTAACATTCTCGGTCTAAACATGGATACTAAACTGAACTGGAACCAACACATCAATAGTAAAATACAGCAAGCAAAAAATAAGATACATCAACTAAAACCCATCATTAATCGATTTTCACACCTCCCACTCCCAACCGCCATATCCATCTATAAAAGTATCATTAGAACACTCCTCCTTTACGCGTGTCCAGTTTGGATCTCCGCTGCAAGAACAAACCTAAACAAGCTCCAAATAGTCCAAAACCAGTTTCTTAGAACTATCAACACCATATGACATACCTCTCAACCCAGTTCTATCACTCCATACCTCAAATTCCACACCTAGACAACAGACAACTTCAGGCTCCGGAAAACTACTCATAGAACCCGATTAAAAAATAGATATCCATACCAGGCATTCCTAACCAAATTTGCCGAAATAGATTGTTTTTAGAGGTGTCTGGAAAAGATTTCCTCACCTGGATTAGTTTTTAGTTTAATTTTAGGTAATTTAGAATGTAAGCCATGTAATATGTAAAGTGTTATATGTACTGAACTATGTATGATCTGTAAAAATAAAATTAAAAAACAAAACCTTGTAACTAGCGCCGGTCCGGGAGATGCAAAATACCTGGGGCCCCCGAAAGCCATTTTTTTTTGTCGAACTACACATTATTTAAAAATCCCTTCTGAAAACGATTTGTTTATTTTCACACATCTACTAGCGTAAAGTTTGAATTACGTATTTTATGAGGCGAAGATGTTTTCCAAATTTGTAATTTCTATTAGTTTTCAGCATGATTTTTTTGTTTAGATGGTCAACATTTTTTGAGGGGGCCCCAATTTAGTTTTTGAACCGGGGTCCCAGAAGGGCTGGTTACGCCACTGGCCTTTCAGCTTCTGTTAGCGGTGGTCTGTGAGACTGCGAAGTTTTAGACAAATTATTTTCGCTGTTTCATTTCAGGTTGACTTATCACTTTTTTCACATTAAAAGTGGTATAATAAATAAGAAACTAAAATAACTAATACATAAAATAATTACAATTAGTTTTTACTCGCTGAGTAAGTTTCTAAATTGAAAAATATGAATGTTGGAGAATATCGGCAGAACTCTTTAGCCGCTAGCGTTGTTCACAGACGGACAGACAGACGGACGGACAGACGAACGGACGGATGGACGCACGTTTTGCTGTTATTCGATTTTTTGGTATCAAGACCTACTAAACATGGATTCTGGCTATATCACGTGTTAGAGGATTTTTATTTCTTAATTTAGCAACTGGATTTATCCACTTTTTTGTTACCACGGCCGTGTAATAAGAGTTTTTCTGCCGAAAACTCACCGATTTTTCGCGCAGCAATTGTCTTGAAACTTTTAATAGTTTTCGCTCAATATTGTGTGCAATGTGTGCATTTTTAGAAAGTAACAACTTTTTCTCGAACGCTTTTATTATGAAAGAAGATTCGTTATTTAGGTTCTAAAGCAAAGTTTCAGTTATCTTTTGGCCAAATATAACCAATTAGTGCGTGCCAATTCAGATTTTTGCCAAAATATATTCTCTAATATTGAGATTTCTTATGTGAAAAATTGTGCTCTCAACACCTATAACTTTCATATTGAGACGTACGAGGAAGAAACTAAAAACGAAATGGAAATTCGCTGTGATAAACCCTGAATTATGCTCTGATATGCACACCACACTAATTTAAAATATTGAAGCACATTCATCATAATTTTTGGAGACAGATCCGGCCAGTAAAATAATTTCGGTTTAATGCGAACTGACCTTGCGACGGGCTGCACACTCATTAATATACATTACGACCGGACTGAGCTAGAGAAAGATATTTTCTCTGCGAAATGAATCTGCAAGGACTATCTCTAATTTAAAATATCTGAAAGCGTCTTTGCATTTGTGTATTTATTGATAACCGGAACATAAAATAAAAATTACATAGGCTACGTAGTAAAGAATATTAGCTCTCTAACTTTTTTTTCCATTGCAAAAAATGTACTCTTTTCTTCCTTACAAGTTTTATTTTTCTTGAAATATATTTGAACACAGTATAAATTGATCTTATTAGTATTACTATTAAATTGCAATTTAAATTAATATTTTGAACTATTCAACTATTTAAATAAATCAAAAGAATCAATAAAATATGTCTTTTAGAAATGTTCATAATAAATAAGTTTCGAAGTCTTCTATTTTGGATACGAATAAAACTTTGTAAGTTTATTTTTGTAATTTTTATCGTTTAAGTAAGGTTTATTTTGGTTAAATAAATATTATAACTTGTCGTACAGTTGCTGGCAAATACTGCGAAATTGTGGATGTTGCGTCGTTCGTGGTAATGTTTTTGGAACAATTCAGCTCGCATCATGATGAAACGAAATGTAAATAACGCCAGATATGGCGTTTCGAGAAATCGCCGCGGCTAAGCTGACAACGCTGCAACTTCATGCTCCCGAAAGATTGTGGTTTTGAGTCTCCTCTTCCATGTGCACGCATGGTGAGTGTGGGCGCGTATGTGTTTATTATGTTAGTTGTGTACGATAGTGAAATGAAACTATCCAATAATGATTCATTGAAAAAAATGTACCTAGTTTCATTTACGGAGAGTGAAGTTTTTGAAGATTAAAGAAAATTATGTAAGAAAATAATTTATTTAGAATTTTTATACCTCCTTACATTATTAAACTATTTCGCGCGTAAATGACTGAGAACACTTTTCGCTGTCTCGGATGATATGCAGAGTAAAGAAAGCGTTGTAGTAATGCTGGAGAGAGTAGCATTTATTTAAATACAAATTTTCTAGTTATCGAAAAGATATTAAATGTTAAGAAATTATTTATTTGTTATCACTGGTTGAAATAAATTCGATGGTGTGTATTCATTTCAACCGTTAGTGTTAGAATGGTAACTCATCTTGTTGATGTTTATATTATTGGCGCCAATTGTCATGTTTATTTGTATCTTGTAATCAGAAGGCGAATGCGTTTGTGTTGAGTTCTACCTAAGTATGTACGTAGTGTAGAGAAAGTTATATAATACTGCGGAAAAGCGATTTCGAGATTTCAACGGAAATACACGTTTTGGGAGTCCCTGATACCGAAAAAGTGTTCTTGCTTAAAATGTCCGTCCATATGCCCCTCCTTCCGAATCCCCGTCCGCCTATGAACAATACCACCGCGTAAACTATTCCTAGAATAGGACCTGGCGATTTTGAAAAACATTTTTAAAAATTGGTGGGTACTTCACATGAAGCCTCAGCAACATTTTCAAACTTTTCTCAAAAATGGCTACAATTCTTTCTTTAACTTTCTTGTAAGAACAGAGTGATATACTTACAAAGATGGCACAAATACGATTTTTACTGATAACCCTGAATGTTCCAAAAATGTGAATGTTTTACATTATTAATGATCGAGTTTGTCTTCAAATAAAATTTGTTCTCCGCCATCAGTCAATTAATGTCATGTACATTTATTAAAAATATTAATAGTTATCGCGCAATTTTGAAAAAAATAGTCATTTTGAAAACAATAATTTTCCAAAAACCGCTTTAATTTTTTAAAAACATTTTGTAGGAAAAGTGGTAAATACAATGAATGACGCAACCGTCATTTTTGAAATATTCTTTTTGATTTTTGGAAAAACTACACAAATCTAATATTTTGAAATAGTACATTTCATGTCGTTTCTATTTAGTACATTACATGTTTTTATTGAATTTGTGAGTGCAAGTGCTTTAAATTATTCTTAATGATTTTTTTTGAAAAATCCTAAATGTTCTGCGAAAACGAGCTCAATATTGCTCATTTTCGGAATTACTTAAACGGCATTTTCTCAAAAACGGATCCAAATGTTTCAGTAAAAGAAGTATATAAATTAGGTTTCACTTTTATAGAATTGTTTAGTTTTTATTTTAATTCTAATATTAGGAAACAGAAAACTTGAAAAATTATGAATTTTTATTGATAAAACACATTTTTCTTGATAACAATTTTACGTGAGTGTAAAGTAAATCACCGAGTTAACTGATGCGCGCCAAAAACATTACGTTCTACTTTTCTCGTATTTTCAGTTTATATTAAGAAAATTGTTCATTGCTGATTCTCATTGGTTAGCGTGCTTGTTTTCCACAGCGCTACCCTGGGCTCGATTTACATCCCCAGGCCGGGGCAAATGATTGTGCGCTTTCCTTATTTTCTATTGCTGTGTGACGATGAGAAAGCCCACCATAAGGTTTAGAAAACCTATATATACGGTGAAGGGATGTCTTCGTGCTAACCACACGAACCCCTTATCCGATGGGCGAGAGGCTGGGTTACCTCCAGTCGGCCAAGGGGCATGGCAAGTTGTCGAGCCAAAGAACAGGACGGATTCAATGCTACAAAGCATAATAAAGGCCGCGTAAACATACAAAGTTCTTTTAGTTTTATTGAATTATTATGTTCAAAAGTCGTCACGCGTTTACAACTATTACGAGCACGTGATTCAGCTTTGTAAGTCAGGAGCTTGAGAAGGAAATTCAGGGTACATAGACAGTAAATCTGTGAATCCAGACCCATGTAAGACCCACGTAATTTAGTATTATCATCTGAATTAATGAAGTATTTTAAGTTTTGTGATTATTTTATTTCCTCACTTTTTGGTAATCTTTAATATATTAATTAATTCAATTTAGTATGATTTACGTACATTCCTGTGTAGCCAATTCTCGGAGTAATAATTGTGACGGGCCATTAATGTTTAATTATAAATTAAAATGTTTCATAAATTTGCTTTATTATGGAGAAATAAATTTTATCAGTAACAACAATATTTCCTCTACGCCCTGTTTTAGTTCAATAATGCATTCAATCTCTTGTAACACTGTACTTGTTAAAAGGCATATTATTCTTAATTTTGAGAGAGTGCTGCCGCCGGTATCATATCTAATTGTTGGCCACGATATTAGATTACTTATTGTATTGATTTCTCTGAAATAAACATAATCATCTCATAATAAACGAAATTACCGAAAGTGTTATACTTGCTTGATTTAATACACTTATATATTTAGACATTTCCGAAGACCAAACGAGTATTCCATACTCGTCCACGACCGCATTCACTGCATTTCCCAAACTCCTTCAAAATTCTTTCTGTCATGCTGTACCTAATATCTCTCTCCTTATTTCCTCTCTCACAATAACGTCGGTTTTGTGCAAATAAGAGAATTAATTTGCCAGGATTTGTATTAAAAGAAATTACTTCTTTGTTTCAGAACATTTCTCTACGGGTGTAGGGATGATTCATTACAAATGTTAATATTATAATATTACGTAATCTTTAAACATAATTGAGGAAGTACGTGCTGTTCGAGCACTATACGTTTTTAATCTCGATCTGGACATATAATTGGTAATTGTGAGATTAGTTAAAAAATAAATATTTAGGAAAACAAAATCACCAAATGGAGTGTTTGGTATTTTGATAAAATCTGTAAAAATAGCTAATTTTCCTGAACCGTTGCGAATAAAATGACAACAATCCAATGGGTCGTTTGGTATCGTGCGCGGTAGCACGTTTCACAGGGATTTCCCGAAAGAGTGAGTCAGAGCGAAGTATCGACACGGAGGCGAGGGAAGGAAAGATCCCAGGAAATGGAACGAAAGTGCCGAATAATGCATGTGCCACCAGAACGATTGCATTATAGCATGGTCATTGCCCCAAGAGAACGAAAGCGGCCCAATGACCTGAAGAACGCCTACAGATTCTTATAGGGCTATTGACTCACAAAGATCTTGAAGAAAGTGATACGGGAAACAGCATGCACTTGAATTGAAAGGTGGCACAACCATTAAACTAATGGTGCTACAGAATTGCACAGACTTTCTCGTCACAAGAAACTTGAAGTCGTTTTTTAGAAAATGGAGTTTAAGCGTAACTGGAAATGCAAAATTTCAAGCTCTTTTTCATAAGAAACTTTTGAGTTTTGAAAATATTACACGCGCAAATGCAATAATGTATTGTGACATACCAATATGTCACTGAATATTGTACAACATTTATTATAAATGGCGTCAATTAAAGGGGATAAATTATGTGAATATGCTAGCATAGCAACGGTAAGCGAGCCGTCCTCAAGGTCAACATATTCATGCAGTGACAATCGCGGAGACGGCTAGTTAATTCTATATAGAATTCTGGGATTGGCCGAAAAAGCAGTGACAGTCGTGAAGACGGCTAGTTTGTTTTGCAAGAAATTTAGAGATTGGCTAGGTACGAAAGTACATCAAATGTTATCTGCAAATAAACAATCGAAATTATGAACCGAGCTTTGCAGGGCTGAATGAATACGAGAGACATGGATTCTGACTGATGCCGTGCTCATGAACGGATCGTGCCCCAATTAATGTTAGGAGTTTTTTTCTTTGGGGACTTGTAAGCATCTACTAGGGAATGGATATTGAGAGAACATCAAAAATTTGAACACTAAGTGTGACAGTGGAGCTTAAAATATTTCACGTGAACGAGTTGGAGGGACATTGAGGGCTTGGGTGAAGTTGTCAGTGATTGGACTGGAATGTTAGCAGCAAATAGTTTATTGATCTGATGAACGGTTATTGAAGTGAGCTTCTGAGAAAAGAAGAGAGAAGATGGTGTCTGGACCTGAGGACGGCGGCGTCGGAGATGGATAAAGATGGTCAAAAAAGCGCGCGAAGACATAAGGTTGGAACGGTCATGACAAACGTTTAATTTTATATTGGGTAAAGTTATACAATATAAACAATTGTTTTAAATTGTTTAATAAATTTCCATGTTTTTTTGAAATGAATATATGATTTTTCATTGAGCCAATTCTAGCAATGAAGTAGCAAGATAGAAAGATATTTGCTTTTCAGGTTCCTCGACCGAGTTTGAGTATATTTGTAGTTTATTTCAGTATACAAATTGCTGGAAATTCGGATAATAATGTGAGAGATATTTAAAAGAAATTAAATTAGTGTAATTTTGAAAAAGCAAAAGAATACAGCAAAATAGATTTTATGTCATCTTAAAGAGTGCATGTAGCACTACCCGTACGAAAAGTTCAAAGACAAAATTTAAATGTGTTTGAGAAATGGCGTTTGAACGTTTCTTAAAATGCAGAATTTTGAGTTCATTTTCACTGAAAACTTTTGTTTTCGAAAAACTTTACAACACATCATTTGAAGCACCGTTACTTGTAAATTCAAAATGTGGACAAATTGCCGATAATGCAAATATTAACGACGTGAGGGACAAGGCAAAGAATTATTTTTTTTGTAATTTTGAAAAAACAAAAAAATAGAGCAATATGATGTTTATGTCATTTTATAAAGTACACTTAGCACTATGCCTATAAAAAGTTCAAAGAAACAATTTGGAGTCGTTTTTGAGAAAATATGTTTTCATTATTTTTTAATATTGCACATAAACGAAATATTGCGCGAAAACTACTAAAATTTTCACAAATATGTACATGACCTTAATGAAATAACTAACAAAAGAGAACAAATTTTACTTGAAGGAAAAATCTCAGTCTTAAATATGTAATATTAGGAATAAACCGAAAAAAATTTCAAAGTTTTGAAATTTTCGAAAATTCAGAGTTAACAATGAAACACTGACATGTGTTATATTTATAGGTATATTTTACTCTGTCTTTCGCAAAATAAAAAAAATGGAACCATTTTTGAGAAAATTTTGAAAGTATTCCTGAGACTTCATGCAACATACCCACAAATTTTAAAGAATTGTTTTTCAAAATCGCAGCACATCGAGTCGAGCCCGACCGACCTGGGAATATCCATTTTACAAAACATCCGATAGGTTTTTCTGCATATTTAGGGGAAAATGTGCTTAGAAGCTAGTGGTGTTGACAGACGAATGGACAGACAGGACAGACGGTCGGACGATTTAAAATAAACCACTTTTTCGGTATCAACGAACCACAATTTCTGAAACCTGACTACATACCGTGTTAGTGAGTGTAATTTACTGCGTATTGTAAAAGGATTTATCTAACTGTTCTGTATCAGGGCTTCACAATACGAATTTTTGTGCCGAAAAAACGCCGGTTTTTGCCGCCGCGTTACATAACTTTCTCTATGTACGTATATTATTCCGTATATACGGAGGTATACGATAAAGTTAAAATCAAAAGCTAAAATGAAATTATTGGCGAGTGGTATGTTTTGAATTTAAATTTTCTTTATTTTGTTTTATCGATTTATATCATTCGCGCACCATGACACTATGAATCCCTGTTGCCCGTCGATTATTTTATTAGGTAACTCGCTTGACTTTTGTGTTACAAGTTCAGACTAGCAGTGATCCCCGCAATTATGATGCGACAGTACTGAGTCACCGAGGGGAAAGGGATGTAGATCAGAGAGAAAAAGAAGAGAGAGAAGAAGAAATAAAAATACAAAGAAACAAAACGAAAGAAGTTAACCTCCAATACAAAGAATACAAAATCAAATTTAGCTACAAATTACTTAAATAACGGATTGCTTTCAGTTGTTCGCGAATTTAAAGTGTCTTCAATTCTAACGAGCAATTTGAATTCGTATTACAATTTGGAATCAACATTTGGACAAATTAGTGATACATTACCAACACATACTTTCTAGTATTATTGATACCGGTTTCTGTTCAATACAAAATTATGATGATGAGGTTCAGATGGTTGCAACCTCTCCCGGTTGTGGTGTCTTAGTCAAATGTAATGGGTTGTTGTTATTAATATTTTAATGTGCTAGTTGTTGTTATATCAATTTTACAATTCTATTGACAAGATGTACTGTGTACCTCATGTATGAATGTGAGAAGTGTACTTTATATTTTTATATATTTACAGTAGTTTTGAGATTCTTTGTAGTATTGTATGTTAATGGTTTTAGGTTTGATTAAACACCTGAAGATGGAGACAACAGATCTCCGGAACGTCGGTAGTTAAGGAGTTTGTTGCAGTTTACAAAGACTGTTACGTAAATAGTGAAGTGTGTGTAATAATGTAGTTGTCTTTAATACATTAAAGCGTAATTTTGTATTAAACAGATGCAAAAAATAGACAAAACGTGTACCTTATAAAATAAATGATAAGGATTACATAATATTATAATACTGCCACTTCTACCTTAATAAAACTTGAGTCATCACTTGGAAAACTTCTTACTAAACAAAGTGCGAGAGGTTCAGACAAAACATGTATTTAATTTCTTTGAAAATTTTAAAGTTTTAATTAATATGGCGTTCTGCCATTGTACTCTGTGTATTTTGTTCTATTCTCAGAAACGTTCAAAGAATAACCACATTTGTCCATGCTGGGATTGAAATAAAGTGCTAAGAATCACAAGGCAAGTTGGCATTCGACGCTATCGAATCGTTTGACAGAAACAGTCCTCTTAAAATGCTTTAATGAATTTTAATATTGCTGTAATTCTAACATATTACTAACTAATACCAACTAACTGCTAATACTTTTAAAAAAGTGTTCATAAAATGATTTATGAACTCTTTGATATTATGATACGGATAATATTATAAAAGAAATTTGTAGCTTCAACATTGAAAGTGGTTAAACAGGTTCAAAAAAGTCTTATTTTGCCATTTTCCATGCCATTGTCATGTTTTATTGCCATCGGCCTACCGCAAATCATTGGGTCAACATTAATCCATTCGTTTAAAAATAGAGCGTTTTTAGTGAAAAAAAACTTATTTGCAAACTTTTCAATCAAAATTTCGCGGAAACTGCTCTTAAATACAAGTCTTGTTATAAAAATTCATTTTGTCTTAGTAATATCTTCAACGTTAATTAAATTATCTGCATAACTTCATGGTCCAACTAAATTAAGGGGAAGAAAATAATTTTGTATTGAATGGACAAAACAAGCATTCAACACAAAAATAGGAGAATTTCTACATGCATTGTAACGCAGATTGTAAATGTTACAAATGATACAAAAACTTATACTGTAAATGTTAAAAAATAAGAATATAGTTAAAAAACACGCCCCACAAAAAAATTCTATGTAGAAATAGACAGATAATATATATTATAAATTCAGTATTGCTATTCATCACAACTGGTTATCGATGGTTAATAATTCCAAGAAACAACAATGTACACTAACTTTGTGAAACAATTTGGGAATAAATCTCATTATTATTATTATTATTATTATTATTATTATTATTATTATTATATACTACATGAACTATTTACAAGGAACAACCTCCAGCTTGGAGTGTAACTCCAAAGTGCCTACACTGGGGCATAAACGCTGTGGTTTCTCGCCAGCCCGCATCACGATGAAATGAAATGTAAATAATGCAAAATACGGCGTTCCGAGAAATCACCGCGGCTAGGCTGACAACGTCGCTACTTCATCCTCCGGAAAGATTGTTGTTTTGAGTCTCCTCTTGCATGTGCACGCATGGGGTGTGTGTGTGTGATGAAATGAAATCTTAACCAAGTGCGCAGACGGCGCCTCTGAATGGCCTGGCAGTGCGGTGAAGTGGTGAAGTGCCAACGTGAAGTATAGTGCGCCAGGAAAAGCCCTCCGCAGTGGCACTTCGCCACTGAGAGCGCTAGCAACAAAAATGATGTTGGTAGTGCGAGCTGCAATTTAAAACAACTGAAAACGTAAAGTGCGAACTCACCACAATCATAACACACGTTCATAATTAACCCATCTTTTCTTCTTAATAACGAACTAGAGTATTTACAAACTGTAAAGTATATTATTACTTTTTAATGTTCTGCAAATACTTATTGACTCAACTTATAGTTATGCAAACTTATAAGGTGTTATAGAAGAATGTTCTGAGGTTACGTGTGCAAGTTTTCCCTCATAAGCTCTCATTGTTATGATAGTTACTTCAGTCCCTTGAAAAATATTGTAGTATCGAACAAGGGTAAATAAATTTAAAAAATAAATAAATAAGAAATGCTTATCTCCTTCTCTTGTTTCCTAGGGACGTATTTGCTACCAATACAAATGCAACTTATATTAGAAGGCCCTGATTCACGTCTGTGCGGAGAGAATTTCCTGGCGCACTGTACGAGTACATCAGGAGCATTGGCATTGGAGACCAGCTCTGCCTCACGAGCTACGCAGTGGTGAACGGAGCGGCTCAGGGGGAAGAGACTGGGAACTCGGGACGATAAGCGCGTGCTTAAGAAGGGCCAGTTTCAGGGCCTCAGGTCCCTGATTTTCTGAAAGCCTGAAAGACCTAATGCCTATGGTAGTTAATTACGTTCTCGTGAGGTAACTTAGTGGGGGTAATGCAGAATGAAGACGTATGCCTCTGGAGCGGCACAACACAAATCCACACAACGGAAGGTGGCATAACCCAATTCGAATAATCCAAATTATATCGGTTGGAATCGCTTCTGCGTAGATGTTTGTGGTTTCTGCTGGAGACTTGCAAACGACCACCCGGACCTCGACCTTCACGGTGGGACTCACGTCGTTAGTTTCAAAGTGGTGGCAGTAAGTAGGTGACTTGCCATCTACCCTCGGGCGCGGGGTTCGTTAGCCAGCATCCTCTATGCAGCATGGCTACGGGAACCTACATATAAAAGCCCAGACAGGGAACATGTACCTCCCCGTCGGGGTTGCCCAGATTTCGGCGGTGCTCACGTCGATAGCCTCAAGGTGGAGGAGTGAGGAGATGGGTTGGGGGTCCCGAGACCCCTGGATCTTGACCCGGGGGCCTCAAGTTGAACACATGGCCTGATCGTGGCAGTGGCCCGACACTGGTCATAGAGGAAGGACTTGTGCGCATGTGAGTGGCGCACTGATTAGATCGGCGCGCGTGGGTTCGATCCCAGCCGAGGAGCGTGGATTTTCGAAGGGTGGAAAATCCACAGTAGCCATTTCCCTCTTGTGGCATGTAAAAGAATTCTGGCAAATGCTCGGCCTAATTAAATCCCTCCGAAACTATCCCGCCCTAACGAGACCTCACTTTCTTCCAACCAGCTCGGATATAGTTAACTGAGACCAACATCTGGCAGAGAAAGTGAGAGTGAAATGCCAGGAGCACCAGGGGACCGCCCACGAGGCGCGCCTGCTCGATAGACCCGCTCCCTAGACCCGCGACAGAGGTAGGTCTTCTAAGGAAGCCGGGGTCAAAAATTAGGGTGCGGAATACTGCCTAAGGGCAGTCTCCCCGGAAGCAATCCCGCACGCTAAATAATAAATTTATTAGACGCAGGACTCACAGCAGCAATTTGCTGTGTGTTTAAGTACTGGCCTGGAGAACCAGTAGCTCTGAGCGAACAGGGCGGCCCGACCCTGGCATTGAATGTGAGGTACAAATATGTAATAGCATTTTGTTATATGTTGATTTCAACTACGTAAAAAAAGAAATTATTTTAAAATGTCTCACAATGAGAATATATACTAATACTGTAATCACTGATGAAACTCCAATTGCATACTACAACTCTAGGTGCTTAAATGCGTTATTTTTTGACGAACGTGCATTCTTTCTTGTTGAGAAAATGGAAGACCAACGATAATATGCAATAAATGGTAAATAATTAGTCCAAATTATGAACTGACATGTTATATTTGTATGAAATCTGAGAACAATGGAACCAATGGCATAATGCTAATTAACAGAGATTTTAATTTGCACAATGTAACGCTCTTTGTCATAACCGGCGCAGTCTACATGTGACCACATCTCGCACATTTTACACATAATCCATTGTTCTCCCTAGTGTTTGATAAAAACTCTCCAGAGCTCTTGATTGAAACGTCGTCCATTCTGGAATACAGATGTATTTCATGCTTGCGACACCCTCATCTTGGCACTCGGAACTTCAAAACAGGTAGAGTGCCCTTGCAAACAAGTCAATAAGTACATGATTGTTAACCCCATATTCAAAAAGATAGTAATTTGTATGTTACACAATATTTTATGGTTTACTAGTTCATTGCTGTGCATTTACGGACCTGAAACAAAACACGTAATGGTATTGTTAATACCCTTGTGGGACTTTCTGATTCTTTATGCCCGCGCGGGCCTTTTGAATACTTTATGGCCCGTTCTAATATCAACACAACAAATTCATATTGATGAATTCGATTTATTAAAATTAAGATGCAAGAAAATAAGATGCAAGAAAAATTAAGATGCAACAAATAGCAGAATTGTCAAATAAATAAACTAACTCGTTATAAACCTTATATTGCTCAAATTGATATGAATATTGCAGTTTTGGAATCTTCTTGTTCATTTATAATTGCTATCAGTCACTCACATTTCACTGTCAGTCACGTATCAGTTTTTTTACAGACACGTATGCTTCTAGCAGTGCTACTAGTAGCAATAAGATGTATACGACACATCGGCTAACATCCTCGAAATATAATTTTTTCACGTTAAGAAATATTCTAAATAACATTTGGAAATGGAGGCAAATAACCTAAAAACCCTGTTTCATCACCGCAATTAACCCTGTTATTTTCAATATAACTCTCAAGTACACCATAATAATTTTCATATATTTCTCGAAAATTGCCAGGAAAACACTGTCCGTAGCTTTTGTTAGCTTTTGCAAGAATTTACGCAGGAACTTCATAATATTCTTTCATTTTTTATGAACAAATCAGTTCAAGCACGGTTATTCAATAGTAAATAGATAAACACTTTTTTTGTTTATCTGCCGTCGTATTGACAAATGTGGATTGCAATGCGTCTTTTCACATTAGACGTAAGAAAAATTATGTTTCGTATTCTCGATTGCTTCAGCAACGAACAAGTAAACCACAAAGAATTGTAGACACCATGAGCGTTTCTAGATGTTTTTTTCCCTGAGGGCGGCTTCCAACCCCTCGGGCCAGAGGACCTCGAGGTTGTAAGTCGCCCTCGGGGCAAAAACATATTCTAACGCCATATATACATAAATAACACTTGTGATTAACGACAAAAGTTCTATACACATCACAAAACGTAAAATTTGTACCACTTGTAAAACACGGCCTCCTGCAACAATAGACAACGTTGGATTGACGAAATGCATGACGGTGCACCGTTCTGAGTGCTGTACGTTACAGACCTGCACCTGCCAAGCCAGATAATGCGGTATTACACATTTGTGCCGCTATTTCACACTTATACCACTTTCTCTACATCATTTATTTCACGCGACAAATAAAATTGCGTGAACTAATAACATTAAAAAAAATTGTTGCCGTGACTTCTGCCCCAACCCTCGTATAACGAAGTTATACATGTGACACTTACCTCTGATTGTTAGGGAATCCATCATGCGCTGGTGTTTTTCAGGTACACTTCCTGATACAGTGAAAGATATTACCCGCCCAATGTTTTTTTTTTGTTTATCAATCAGGGGCAAATAACGCGACTGTAACTTTGTTAAATGAAATTCCTCTCCACAAGTCCATTGGCATTGATCATCTTTGATGTTTCTGTACGCCTTAGAAGTTTGTTACATTGATTGTGAGTATAAATGCAACATAATTATTCTGCACTAAAACGAAGAAGCAGTTGGATAAACGATGTTAATTGTAGGTGGAATATGTAATCGTAATATCCAATATTAATAACATTAACTGCAATAATATAAGACGCAGTTCATCTTCAACAAATGGCTCAGTCTAAAATAACTTCACAATCTCATCTTCTCGCAGCGTAATTTCACGCGACCCGCAACCCACACGTGGAGGTGAAGAACAAATGTGAACTTCTCCCACGCGCAGGCGCTCGCAAATTGAGCGAGTTAACACAATAGCGGCCTCTTGGAATATCCCCGCAAATTAAATATTCCTCCTCCTCTCCTCCTCCTCCTCCTCGTCCTTTCTCTTTCTTTCGTTTTCTTTCCCTGGTGTCTTAACAGAAGAGCGCGACGGAGCCCCGGGGAAAATTGAGTTACATCCCAGGAAAGCGGGCGTAGGGCGTCAGGGCGACTCATTCACCAGCGCTCCCGTCGTGTGCGGCGTGAAAATGAACGTGCTGCCTGGGCTGGGGAAATACATTTGTTCTTGCGAAGCACAAGTTGGCTTTGGGAGCGAAACTGAAGAGGAAGCAATGACTTGTGAACTTTGCTTCAATGCGGTTATTTTGCTGATGTTGAATTGTGAACTAGTAGTGCTGCATCGGAGTACAGCATTTTTCGTACAGTTTGTAAGGGCGAGCTAATATTATGGAGAATATATGATTAATAGTTTCTTAATAACACTTTTTTGCTTATTTTAGAATACACATACCATTGTTAAAGTGCTTAAGATTAATAGGCGTTGGATACTTATATATTTTCCAACGTTATTAACCATTGAGATATTTTTAAGAAGCTTTAAATCGCCTTTATATTTTGTTATGAAGAAGATAGTGATAGATGCGTTTTGGGATTACAATGTTCCACAGATTCATGCAAACGTCATGTTAAAATATAACTGAGGGCATGAATTATTCTTCCGTATTCTTGATAATCCTTGTTAGAACAATATTAATGTCTCTCTGCCAGTCGTTCAGTTAATTAATGTCATCTTCCTCTATTTTGATTTTCACACTCTTAAATTTTCAATGACGCAAAAATTGGTTAAGAAAACATTTCCGAGATCGTTCTTGAAATTTAATATGATTGTGTTGGATAAGTCAAGATGGTTACTTTTCAAATATCAATTCTTTGATTCACCTCCCTTGACGTTTTTGATGCCCCCAATTATGAAGAAAATTGCCAATACGTAGACTGCCAAATGTTATAGGAACGAGAAGAAAATCAGAAAGTCCGCTGTGGAAAACAAATTTCTTGACACAGTCAATAAAAAATACCATTATGAATTCGTGTGTTTTAAGCATAACTTAAATAACAAGGTGTTCTATTCCCGGTGATGCTCGGTAGCATACAATCGGAAAGGTATCATCCAAATTGTAACCAACATAGGGTTTCATATTATTCATGTTGTAACCAACATAGGGTTTCATTGTAAGTGTGTAGCAATGCATTGAACGTGTAATAAATAATTACAAAATATTTATTTAATTTTTCAAAGCACAATCAACAGTCAAATAACATCTAATTTCAACTATAGGAAATGGTAGTCCAGTACACTGTTTGTGTTTTTTATTGAATTATTCAAATTATTTCTTAAAAGTCCTGAGAAAAACGTCAATTAAATAAATTTCGTTACGAAAATTGTACATTGTCAGATTATGATTGTATGAAAATTATAAACGTATTTCCAAATATCCTACATATTTAAATTATTCTTCATTAAACAACATGAGGTTCGGATGAACTTTGAACTTCATTATAGTGGTTTAGGTAAATTCTTGTAATAGAACATTTATTGTGTATTTAATATGTATTTTAGTTTCTGATTTATAATTATTTTTATCATATCATGCATATTCTACCTTCCATTTATCATACTATTTATGAAGTATTTTGTATTCAAACTTTTCTTTCTTTTGAATTTGGCGCCGGTGTTACTGACAACCACTGAGATGCGCAATGCGAGCCTTGTCACTTACATCATTATTTCATGTACGGCCTCAACGACTGCTCCGAGGGGCCGTTAAGTTCGGAGTGGAGGCACGCGCTTTCCAAAATAACTTCGCGAGAAATGTTATTTGTGCACTTCCAGTGCAGTTACGAAACAGGCGCACGGAGGCAGAGAGAAGACGGCAAGGCGAACTACCAGCTCAGAGAAAGGGCAGGGGCCGGAGACAGGTGGTGGCAGCGGCGGCGGTGCAGCAGGAGTGACGCCAGGGACCAACTTACCAAGCAGAGACGTTGGATTGATTGATGTTTTCGGGGGCGTCAATTGCTATGACCCTGACAACTTTGCCCTGTTAGTGTAGTGAATGTTTTTATGCCTTTTAGCGGTGGCGGTGACGCAGGAGTGACACGAAGAACCAACTTATGCAAGCAGAGACGTTGGATTGATTGATATTTTTAGAGACGTCAATTGCTATGACCATGACCACTTTGCCCCGTTAGTGTAGTGAATGTTTTTATGCTTTTAGCGGTGACCGTAGCGCAGTAGTGACACGAAGAACCAACTTATGCAAGCAGAGACGTTGGATTGATTGGTTGATGTTCCCGAGCATGTCAACAACTACTGTAATTAGCCCCGTTAGTGCAGTGAATGTTTTTATCTCGTTTTAGCGGTTGCACAGGAGGGAGCGAAGGACCAACATACGCAAGAAGAGATGATGAAATGATTCTTTGATGTTTCCAGCATGTCAACTACTAATGCCATTAACACCGTTAGTGTAGTGAATGTTTTCATGTCTTTTTTGCGGCGGCGGTTGCACAGGAGGGAAACGGCGAGCGAAGGACCAACTTACGCAAGCAGAGACGTTGGCTTGATCGGTTGATGTCTCCGAGCACGTCATCTAATACGCCCATTAGCCCCGTTAGTGTAGTGAATGTTTTCGTGCCTTTTTTAGCGCGGCACTGGCGCAGGACGGACGTGAAAAGCGAAGGGTCATCTAATGCAAGCAGAAAACGTAGATTGATAGATTGTTTTCGGGCACGTCAACTGGTACGGTCACTAGCCCCGTTAGTGGAGTGATTGTTTCTATGCCCTTTTAGCGGCGGCGGTTGCGGAGGAGGGAAGCGAAAGGCAAACGACCGACTTAAGTAAGTAGAGGAATTGGGTTGATGATGTTTCTGGGCTATTGGGTCAATTGCTATAGTCATTACTCCCATTAGTATTGTGAATGTTGTTATGACTATTTATGCGGCGGCGATGGCGCAGCAAAATCCGAAGGACTAACTTACGCAAGCAGAGTCGTTGGATTGATAAATGTTTTCGGGCACGTCAATTGCTATAGTCGTTAGTCCCGTTGGTGTAGTGAATGTTTTTATGTCTGAAGGTGGTGGTATTCATCCCCCGTTGGATGTTGAGACCCTCCTTCCATCTAGATGTCAACTTGCCGGGATTTTCTTCTCCTTTCGGGGAGCACCGCTCTAAGAGGGACAAGATCCAAGTCAAGACCTTTCTTCATGTATGGAAACGGTTTCCATGTGAGGAGACGATGGAACACGAAGTAGGAATGAAATATCGCGCTTAGTTCTTGGCCCCTTTTTAGGATACTGCTCTGGGATTCACCTGGCATTGACCGGAAAAGGCACAGAAAACCGATGAGAGCAGCCGGTCCTAGAATTCTCTTTCAGTTAGCGGCTGAATTCGACCCAGCTATATAGTCAGAGTTAATGATAATGTAGGGCAGTTGGATGAAACTAATTTTTTTTTTATTTTTCCTGTCCAGGGCAAAAACCTCGGTAATTGCAAATAAATAGGAAATAAATGTCTGTCTGAAAACCTGAGACATCGTTTATTTAAACTATGAGCTACTTATCGACACGCAAATCCAACATTTCTAGTTGCACGAAATTATGAATATATTTTAAAATAGAAATCGGAACCGAGCACCTTCATTCAGTATCAGATACATTCAGTTCCATTAATTTATTTAATGAAGGATGTCTAGCTTTCACTTCCGTTATAAAAACCGCGTAGGTTTTCGTAACGATTGTACTTTGTTGCCTTGCAAAAAGGGAGAGATGCTTTAATTTTAGCGTCCTTACTGAATGCTATATGAAGCACTCTTTCTTAAAATTACAATAGATGTTTGAAAAAATATTTATCTGCCAAAATCTCAAAATCGCCATTTAATTTCGAAACAATAAAATGTGCACAACGTTTGAGTACAGCAAATTCTTTTTTTCATTATTTTTATTTTATTTATTTTTATTTGTTATTTATTGTTTTTTACTATTATTTACTATTGTTACCATTATTGCTACTATTATTTACTATAGTTTGTTTACTTATTCATTTTGACAGCGTGTAAAATAGAGGAAGAATGAAAGAATGGGTGTATACATACATAAAAATACACGAATGTACAACATGCAGAAATATAAATATTGTTGCTGCCAATCACGTTTGCAAATCTCATATTTATTTGCATGATAATTCAGATAAATTGCACAATTAAATTGGTAAATTTAATTTACGAAGAGGATACATCTGAGATTAAAAATCCACAAACGAATCTTTCTATTACTCTTTCTGAATTTCATTCCACAAGCTCCGTTCAACGTCAATACTTCAAGAAACTCTGACCCAACAGTCTGAAGCGGTTCGGAGAACATCCTCGAAATCCTCTGTAAACTTCTCTCCCGGAAATCCTCCCTTCTGCGATGAAAACATCGCGGGATTAATTTTTCTCGGGCAAACATGAGGCAGGCGTGCCAGCTTGGGCTTTTGCCTCCTTTTGCGAATTCAGAAAACGAAGAAAGACGAGAGTAACATTCACAAAAGAAGAGGCAAGTATAATTTTTGAGGAAATGTCACGCTGGAGAAAATAGGGGAGACGGAGACTTCCAACCGTGTGGTTTAATCATACGTATTAAACAAAAAGAGCTTACACAAGACTCCAGGTTCCTTTATTCCTATATATTGCTGATCTCTCTTCGATGGGAAGTGAACATTTATTTTTTTGTGTATTATCACAGGCTGACTTTAATACAAAATTTCATCTAAATGTGCCAAAAAAATAATTATAGAGGTTTTATTAAATACATAATCGACGAAAATAGTTATCTTCAGGAAGCGAAGGATATTGACGAAGAGTATCTCAGAATATATGTTATATAATTCTAGGGCATCTAGGAGGTCGGTAACTTTTGTCTACAAATATGTAGTAGTAAAATGCATATAATTGAGTTATATCCATTTACACATGAAGTATTTGCCAGTAATTTTTAGGCAACTTTACGCACGAATGTTGGGTAGGTCACGCTCTAACACAATCAAGAAGAATTAATGTACCTACCTGCCAAACATCTGTGCTCTTGGGGTTATCTATGCACTAGGAGCAAACGCCACACACATGAAAATTAAGAAATTTTCCACAAAATGTTCATTGTCCAAAAGTTATCTTTTCGAACTCTCTACATACCCTAGAAGTATGTAAAATTTATTCTTGAGTCATTCCCTATATTCCTTGATAAAATCTAACATTTTTATTAACGGCAACGATCATTCCTTCATATTCATTAGTGTGCAAAATATTTTACAAAACTATGTCACTATTTGACTCTGTTGTGGACCTCCGAATCTGGATATAGGAAACCCGATATACGAATTCCCACATATGAATCCCAATCCCAGTAATCCCGACCTATGAATCCCGACCTATGAATCCTAACCTATGAATCTATGAACCTATCAACCTATGAATCTCCACCTCCGAATCTCGACCTCCGAATCTCGACCTCCGAATCTCGACCTCCGAATCTCGACCTCCGAATCTCGACCTCCGAATCTCGACCTCCGAATGTCGACCTCCGAATCTCGACCTCCGAATCTCGACCTCCGAATCTCGACCTCCGAATCTCGACCTCCGAATCTCGACCTCCGAATCTCGACCTCCGAATCTCGACCTCCGAATCTCGACCTCCGAATCTCGACCTCCGAATCTCGACCTCCGAATCTCGACCTCCGAATCTCGACCTCCGAATCTCGACCTTCGAATATCGACCTCTAAATCACAAGCTCCAAACCTAAATTACCGAACATAAACCTCCAAACCTAATCCTCCAAACCCGGTCATCGGAGTGTGGACATCCGAAGGCGGACCTACGAACATGGACCTCCCATCCTGGACCAACGTGAACCTCCCAACGTGGATCTCCCAGACTGGACTTATGAAACGTCGGCCAGACATTGAACCAAGTAAGCGATCTGCACGCGCCATAAGAACGGAAAATTCCCGTCTGTGACGGCGCAGGGTGTGAGCTAGTTCTGCACGGCCTTGGCGCGCGTGGCGCCCGAGGCGCCTGGCGGTGGCCCGCCCGCGGCGCGACGCGACGCGCTCAGTTGCTCTGGCCCCCAGCGCTGGCGGGGGCGAGGGGGAGTGCTCGGGTTTCCACTTAGCGCCCACTGCGATAGCGAGGTGCGAGATGGCACTTCCCACCCTGTGTGCGCTTTGAGCTGGCTCGCAATGATGTCCCTCTCAACTAGCCGGCCTTGCGTTCAACTGAGAGACAGTTGCGTTCCGATTGAGGCACTGTACGCCTTCAGCACAGATAGAAATCAAAATACCAGGTGGTGATGGTTATTCGTCCGCACCTGCGTTAAGTAACTTGTTCAGATGAGTTTGAAGGAGAGGCGTATCTTCTTTTAACCCCCTTTTTCATCTTAGACGTTTCTTCACTCTATGTATCGTACGGTCTGCTTTACGTATCTTTGATGCAATGGCAGTTCTATGTGAGGGAGTGAGTACCAGTATTAATTGCTTAGGATATCAGTGTGTTGGCGAAAATGACTAAGAGGCGAATGATCTGACACGTAATGTGTGGTTATTTATTTATGAAATATACTTAATGTATCTAATAAATAACCTATTAATGAAATATGGGACAGAAAATGCTGCGTTTTATTGAGGTATTTGATTACTTGCCCTCACAAATTACTTGCAGGTGTTCAAATAAGTGGTAATTAATGTAGACGGAATGCAATAAATATCATTGAAAGTCTTTGTGAAATAGACGCAAGCTGTTAATTCATTAATTTAATGTGCCTTATGGAACAAATACAATTACACAACTTTATTTTGGTTTATCATAATAGTGTAGACTTAATAAATATTTCTTAATTGTAATTTTGCTTGATATAATTAATTGTCATAATTTTCGATCTCATAGCAACATACATCTCAGAAATATTAGTATATACAAGGAAACTTTCAAAAAATTCTTGAACTTTGATAAAGTAGATTTTACCATAGGATGGAAATACTGCGTTTCATGGAAAAGAGAAAATTATTAAACCTTAGCACGATTTTACTTTTATGAATTCTGACGTTTGCAATAAAATATTTACGAGCAACATCTAATATTTTAGACAGTTTAAATGCTTTTTCTGGATTGTGTATGTATTAATTTGATAATATGTATCGGATTATACACATATTTCATGTGTACCTGAAATAAAAGATTAGTACCCCAAACGCGTTATTGTAATTTTTCATTTAAATTAATATTATTACATAACATTATCCTACGCGTGAGTGATTTAACCACTGAAGACCTCAAAATATGAATTTTTCATGTTTCTTTAATGAATATACGTTTGAAAAAACGCTTTGTGCTTTGGAATGTTTTCTAGCACAAAACACAATGTGGAACAAGAAAAAGCGATGAAACGAGGCTGGGTACATTGAAATTGTAAGTTTTAGGGAAAGATGAAAAAAGAAAAAAACAGAAACGAACAAAGCGTTAAAAATTGTAGTTTTGGAATGTGTGGTTTTCAAAACTAAGACCGATGTGGAAGGTAGGAACATGAAAGACGAGCTGAATCTTGAAAGGAAAAAGGCATAACTCAATGCAGGCTCTGAGAAAAGAAATATATGGAGGAGACTAATTTAACTTTAATACGCTCTTTAATATTTTATAGAGTGTGTAGGGAGATCGAAAACAGCACATTGTATTATAAGAAAGAATGGCGTATTACTATAGATAAAATACTCTAATTACAAATAAATTTATATTTAACAAATTTTTAACTGGTTTTTTGTTCTAAAAATATTAATTTTTTTAATCATGCAAAACGTTTGAAAATTTCACCTTTCAAAGTTGAAAAATGTAGAAGCTTCTCATTTAACTACGTAACTCATTTACAAATATTAACCAAGTTTCAAGGATAATTTTACAAACTCTCGTGAAAATCAATTAACGAATGGGTTAAACTCAATTACCTCAATTTGATTAATGCCTGTTACTCGAGATCAACTTTATAATTAATTCAAAATGAAACAAACCATGACGTTTTTTCTAATTGACAAGTTAGTAGTGACAGAACACAAACTCATTGCTTTCACTATTTTTAGGGAAAATATGACAAACTGATGATTTTAAAAAAGAATATACTCAAGTTTTTAGAACATCTGTTAATTTAATACTCTTATGGACATCAATGCCCCCCAAATTAAAAATTGTATATATTTTTCATGAAGTAGAACTGCACTTTACTTATTTAAGCTTTTATCTAAATCATAAACATATAACTGAATATTCATATACAACTAACAAAATTAAGATGATTAATTATAATTTATATTGTAATATTTTCTCATCCTTACAAGATGTATTTCTTTAAAGTACGGATGATAACATTAGTTTAACTACTGATTCAACAGAATTTTTCTCGTACTGCCACAAAAAATCTCGAAATCAATTTTCCGCAGCATAACATAAGTTTCTCTATACTACGTATATTTTTCTGTATTACTCCATACGTATATGAAAAAGTAAAAAAATAAATTCACCGTGAACTCACTGTCTCAGTGAATATCGCGAAGGGTCAAAAATCTAAACTGATTAACAGGAGACCGGATCAGGAGAAAATAACTAGACTATCTACTTCACTGGAATAAATAGTATCTTCTTTGTATTTTTGAAGTGGGAGGAACTATTTACGGAATTCTTCACTGAAGAGACACTAATTTCACATGGCAGATAAGAATTAGGATCATATATTAAGTGACAGTAAGTATATAAATATATGCATTAGTTCAAAAAGCCGGGCAAAGTGAGGCATGTGGACTTTATGCAACAGAGGCGAAGGCACTGGTATGGTATGGAGCAGAACCACCCGAGAAACAAGAGAGAAAAATAATCAGAAAGAACCTAAAAGATGGTGAAGACAAAAGGAGGAACTATTACATTTATGTCGATTTCAGGGGAAATCAGGTACAGAAGAGCAATGGATTTGATCGGAGAAATCCACGTGCAGAACCATCAGAAGAGACAGTCTCTAAAATTGTTATCTGAGAAGTGACGTCGGCCATCCAGATATTTTGTAGAAGTCAAAAATCTCATGAAGCATTCACCACGCAATAGCTACTACTTATGGAGTTGTTAAAATGGGTGTATTTTGGCCTAACTCTTATGTGCATGCCATCTGTATGTCTCTCCTCCCCTAGAGTCAGCCCGACATGCGGGAATGTTGCGCTCTGGCGTGATCGATCCTAGTCTAGTGAAAGACTTGGTAAGGTGGATCAGGACACTAACTGGTGACACTGATGCGGCTCTGAGAGCGAAGTCCTGGGGTGCGAGTCCCGGCGGCGCCAGGATTTTCAATACCAACAACAAAGCTATGTCGAGTTCTGTCGCTGTCTGGACGAGAATTTTGGGGCCAGTTGCTTTGATCGAGATTTCTATAGTTTCACCGATCAACATCAGGCGAAAGGTGGAGCAGTAACCTAACATACGTATCAGGACCGCACGCTATGTTTCCTTCCCTTTCCTTTCCTATCTTCACACCTTACATACACACTTACATGCTGTACATTACCACATATTTCAGGAGACCAGTCGGGAACTTACAGCTTCTCCCGGCTGGGGCAGTGCCCTGCTGGTGGGAGATACCTGGATGGGAAACCCACGCAAGCCGACATGTAGGTCAGCGCCGGATCTCACCAACCAATGGGGGAAGAAGACCACAATCTCCAAAGATAAAACACTTCGGAGACTATGAAAGCGTAGGCTTCTGCCGCTGGAGTCAGTAGCTACTGGGCTGTCCGAGAGACGCCGCATTCTAGGCACAGCTTCCACCGTTTAGGCCGCCATTTACGACCTTCCTCAGGGAGAAAGGCTGCAAAAATTGAAGATCGCAGAATGGCAGTCGAAACATTGGCACCTGTGACTAGGACGCGGCGACTCCCGGACAGCCCAATAGTTACTTTTGAGATTAATCGCCGTAACAGGTGACGTGGCCGGAAACACGAAATAATCAATTAATCTCGTGTATGGCGAGAGGCACGCGGGCCACTGCGGCAGGCCACCGGGGTCAACCTGGCACTAATTCTTACATTTCCGCAGCACTTGATAATATATGATACAGTTCCATTGTATTCCCCCCTCCCCACTTTACGTAGTGAGAACAATACGTGGCTCGTCATGCGCCTCGCCTCTCATATTCGGGTCTCCAATCGCCTCGCATCGTTCAACGCGACAAAGAAGTGCATAGATGAACGGCTGAAACCCCCGGGGGCACCTTTTTTTTGAAGGCGTGGACGGGACTGTCCTTGTCTCGGCCTCCGCCCCCTGGGAAGGGACCGCCTGAGCCTCCCCCCACCCTTCCGCTACCTGCGTGTCTCTGCACGGTTGCTCACTTCGTCACCCCGCGCCCAAGGTTGCCGGTGAAAATGAATATTTCTCAAGAGACAGATACTTCGTCACAAACAGCTTTTATTCCTAAATGGGTGGGTTGATTAATAATTTAAGGATTCTGAGCGCGTCCACAACTACGATATTTAGTGTCTTAAGTGTAGTGCATTATATATATATATATATATATATATATATATATATATATATATATATATATATATCGGTGTTTCTCCTCCACCAAATCGTGGAGGAGAATCGCCCATACATCCCTCACTTAATGGATTTTTGCCCCCTTCAGTTGTCTCTGCTTGCAGAGCACCACGCCATCTAGGACAAACTATAAGCATCCGATGTGTGTTTTCGTGGAGAGGAGAGACTACAGATGTGGAAGGGAGGATCTTGCTGTGGTTATTAAAGTACCGCACCAGCAATCATCTGTTGAAAGGAGGAATCACGGAAAACTACCGATCAGAGCAGACGACAACTAGAATACTTCTCCAGACAGTGGTTGAATGCGACCTAGATACGTATCTAGTTTCGAAAATATGGCACCGTCGGGACTCGAACCCATGCATCTCCCTGTCAGCGACGTAGCCGAGGACAGGCTTAGGTGACTCAGGGAATCAATAGATGTAAGTGAAGAACCTCTGTCTGGGAGGTCCTAGGGTTCAATTCCCGACTGTTAAAGGATTTTCGACACTAGCTAGATAGCTAAGTCCAATTCAGTTACTGACTGGAGGAGAATTCTAGTGGCCGACTGCTCTGATTGGTAGTATTCCGTGTTTTTTCCGACACCAGGTGAATGTCGGTAGTATCCTAAAAACGGGTATGCAAACGGGCGTGCACGGATTGCGTGCAATCTTTGATTTCCTCTTCCTTGTCCTAATCTCACTCCTTACACACACTTACTTCTACACTTACTTCTACACTAACACAAATGTGAGTTAAGAGCTATTCTCGGCTGGGGCAGTGTCTGGTGGGAGATACCTAATTGAAAAAGACTCCCCTAGCCAACATGCAGATCGGCGACGGATCTCGCCGCCCAACGAGGGAAGAACACCGGTATCTCCCGCGATAAAAACATGTTCAATTCTTACTTACGAGAATAATGAGTAAGCAGTTGACGTGTCCCAAAACACTTCTCACTAGACGTAGCAGAGGCAACCGAAACTGCTTGCAATTGCAGTTGTTGAAATGAGTGGATAATGTGCAACCATCATCTGGAATAAAGAATAATATAGTAAGTATAGTATTCGTATAAGGCATTTCGCCAGCTCCGTTTTGCGTTCTTCATTGCCAGTTTAGGTTTTATTTTTGTGCGAACTCGTTTCTACCGTGAATCACTGATTTCTGATTGAATGAAAGAAAATAATTCATTAACAAATTTATGAGTAGTAAGGGTTTTTCAGGTAATAATATGAAAATAAAGTAAGAAATTCATTTCATCATAAAATAAAAAGAAAATCATTAAAAATCGAAATGCTCATCTCATTATTTAGAACACAACTTTCTTACACCAGAGATGGCTCAATATGAATATATGAACAATTTAATATTTTTAAGAAGATTTTTTTTTTCATTCATGATTCATTCATGATACAGCTTTCGAAGCAAGGCGACTCTAACAGTTGTCACCTCGCAACCAGTTGAGCTCTGAACTGGTGACTCTCCCTCATTCACGGTGTTTGCTTTTGGCGACTTATTTCTGATAAAACAGGTTGTCACTACGTGAGTATAATTTGGTCAATTTATTTTGTATCATTCAAGAAAGGCGTACGAACATCTGTTGTGGTTTGTTGGTCACATTGTTACGTAACAGTACGACACAGAGGAAAGGGATTCATGGAATAGTGCGAACATAAGTGGCTTATTGAAAGAGCGTTGGTATAAAATGGTTGAAAAGTTTGATTGATTGATTGATTTTTTCGCGTTTCCGGGCACGTCAACTGCTTTGCTCATTAGTACCGTTAGTGTAGTGCATGCTTTTTCTCAGGAGATGGCGGTGATCTTCCCCTGCTGGGTGGCGAGATCCGGCGCCGACCTACCGTCCGCTAGAGGGGTTTCCCCTAACCAGGACTCTCCACCAGCGGGGCACCGCCCAGGCCGGGACAAACTCTAAGCTCCCGACCTGTCTCCCGGAATATGTGGTAGTGTAGTGCATGTTAGTGTAAGCGTGTGTGTAAGGGGAGAGGATAGGACAAGGGATGGGAAGGAAAGATCGCGCGCGGTCCGTGGCCCGTTTGGTAGGGTATTGCTCCGGCATTCGCCTGGTGTTGATCGGAGACACCACGGAAAACTACCGATCAGAGTAGAGGGCCGCTAGAATTCTCCTCCAGACAGCGACTGAATTCAACCTAGCTGATAAGCCAGGATCGAAAATCCTGCCGCCGTCAGAACTCGAACCTAGGACCTCCCGGTCAGAGGCGCTGGGTTGAAAAGTGTCTAAAAGCATATTTTACGGGAGGTAATGGGTTGCATGATACATTTTATTTCCCTTTATGTCGTTTCATTACTCTTTCATATTCAATTTTTGTAATTATTAGACAATTGCAAAGAGGAAGTGTCATGGTGTGCTCCCACATTTGATGAAGTCGAATGTATGTGTAACAAAATTATACACCAAGTATGGGTTGAGGGAGCTAAAAATTAAGATTTTGAGGTATATTTTTTATTGAATTACCTCTTTGTCCATCTTATTGCAAACCTGTACATTACCTTCAACTGTTTTTTCATTTTTGTGTCAGTATCTTAATATGTTGTGAAATACCTAGCAATTTTATATGAATTTATAAGAATTATTACCCTTATGATTCTTATGATTTATAATCGTAATTTTGAACTTATATTTTTCAGGCAAATTATTTGAATGCCAGTGGCTTAGTACTTCTTTATCTTTCTTCTTGCTTCATAGAAGATAATTTTATTGTAGTAGAATGAAGTGCTTTGTGAATTTTATTGTAATAGAATGAAGTTTTATAAAAATGTCTTGGAAAAAAGTATAAAAAAGTCTTAAAAAATGTATCATTCCTTTTAACAGTGTCATTATTGTTCTTTATAATGAGTTTGTAGTGGAATGGAATAGTATCACACAAACTCAATCAAACATATCACAAATTATCGTGATTATTTCTCTCACCTCGCGAAATAAAAAGTTCTGAAAGTGCTTTATCTTGGTATGATAAATTTTTTTAATATTCAAGTTTTTCTCGTTCTTTCCCGTTCTTCTGCTTTACAATTCTTCATACCAACTTTTTTGAGTATTAACATTACTTTGATCTGTTTCCTCGTGGCATCCCTGCATGCTTGTCTTCCTTATCGCCTCTGTGCCGTCATGTGCGACCATATTTTTGCTTCACCCTTTCACACCTGAACGTCGCGGCCTTCCGCTATCGCCTTCAGGCGCGCCCGCATCTGTCGCCCCTGCCATCCCTTTTCAGCCCGAAGCCGGCGCCGCATTCTCCATTCCCTGTAGTCTTGTCGGAACCCCGTCCCGAGTCCCCCGAACCGCGGCGCCGACGAGGACAGTCCGATTTTATCCCTTGGTAGAGCAGAAGCTCCGGCCAACAAATGCGTGGCCGGAGAGGCGACGCACAGGGTTGCGCGGCCTCCCGCCCCTTCACCTGCCCATCCCTTTGTTCGCCCTTTCCATAGCCCGCCGGACTCTTCGCCAACACGTTCCTTCGTCCGTCCCTCCGTTTTCCTGCCCGTCCCTTCACTCGACCGCCCACCCCTTCTTCCGCCCTTTCCTTTGTCTGCCCGTCCCATCGCTCGGCCACCCTTTGTATGCCCATCCCTTCACTCATTCGGCCCCTCAGCCACCCACCTCTTCAGCCCGTCCCTTGGACCGCCCTCCCCTTCAACTGCCCATTCCTGCGGTCGCCCGTTCCCTCGTCTGCCCGTCCCTTCGCCCGCCCCTCCGTTCTCCTGTCCGTCCTTCGTCCACCCATCTCTTCGCCCGCCCACCCGTCCCTTCTCTCGGCCCTACCATCGCTCGGCCGCCCCTATGCCTTCCCTCATTCGGCCCCTCGCTCGCCCGTCCTTTTGCCCGTCCGTTTCTTTGCCCACCCTTCTCCAAGCCTACCAGTTCCTTCGTTTGCCCGTCCGTTCTCTCGCCCGTCTGTTCGTCCACCCATCCCTTCGCCCGCCCCTCCTTCACTAGCCCGCCTCTCCACTGCCCGTCCCATCGCTCGGCCGTCCCTTTGCCTGCCCATCCCTTCGCTCACCTCTTCCCTCACCCGCCCGTCTTTCGCTAACCCGTCGATTCCCCTGCTCGTCCCTTCGTTTGCCTTCCCGACCACCCATTCTCCACGCCTGCCCGTCCCGTCGCCCACCTATCCCTTCCCCTGCTCATCCTTTCGTCCGACCTCCCGTCTACCCGGTCTCTGTGCCTGCCGACCCCTTCCGCCCGCACTCCGCCTTCGCACACGCCCGTTCGCCATCTCGCTTGCCATTTTCAGCTCTATTTTACCTGTTAATTTAGTTTAATTACCGTTTTCTCTGCAACGACTCGGACCTAGAGGTTTCACGGTTTCAGTTCTGATGCTAGTGAATTTTCGAACCTAGTTTGACACCTACATAAAATTCAGCGACTATCTGGAGGTCGGTTGCTTTTATTCAGAGTTTCCATTGATTTCTTCGATTCATACTAGGCGTATGCTGGAACAATACTTTAACAAAAGAACCGGGAACTCACGCGATATCTTCTTCCTCATTCGTGTTCCTCTTTACACACTCACTCACCTGTGCATCACTAATGCACCAAATTACCACCATGGGGAGACCACTGGGGTGATGCCCCGCTGGGATGGAAGTATGAGGAGTGCCTTCTCCATTAACTTCCTAAATCGTAGGTATATCTTCCCTCTATATTCTTCCCAATCCTTTGTCATCCTCTCATCTATTTCCCTCTCAATGGCTATTGCTTTTCCAAATCGAGGTGTACCCCAACTCATTAGTTTTTCAAACCTATGTGCACCTCTATTGCTTTCCTGCTCTATTGTTTTCCCAATCCTATGTGTACCTCTCTTCTATGACTTTTCGCAACATTTGTGGACCTTCTCTCTATTGCCTTCTCAACCCAATGAGTACCTTTCTTCTATGGCTTTTCGAAACCTATGTATACCTCTGCACCAATGCTTTTCCAACCCTATGTACACCAATTTTCTATGACTTTTCGCAACCTTTGTGGACCTTCTCTCTATTGCCTTTTCAACCATATGAGTACCTTTCTTCTATGGCTTTTCGAAACCTATGTATACATCTGCACCATTGCTTTTCCAACCCTATGTGTACCTATCTTCTATGGCTTTTCGAAACCTATGTATACCTCTGCTCCATTACTTTCCCAACCCTATGTGTACCTATCATCTATGACTTTTCCAAACCTATGTGTACCTCCGCTCTATTGCTTTCCCATTCCTTGGTGTGTACATCCGTCAGCGACAATACCCCAAACACGGCGAGGGCACGAAGCCGCACGCCGCGCCACTTCTAAGAGCTGCGGTGACCAATAAGTTACGGTACTTCCAAAGTTTCGGGGTCTTGATCGAGAAGGGCGGGGTGGTGGAGGAATCCGATAGGAAGAGAGAAAATGGGGATAAGAAAGGAGGGAGGGACAAGGGAGGGGTGGCAGGAGGCCGGAAGCGCGATATCCGACACGGGAGCATTGAAGACCACGCTGCAGAACTCTGTGTAAACTACGGTTTATTTACCTTCAAAGAATAAAGACTGTATACAATAACAGTAAAGTGGGGGTGAGCTACAGGTGGGTCGAAAACAGTATTATACAGAAAATATAAGAGAAAAAATATCAGGAAGGGGACAATCGGGAAACAAAATGTAGGAAAGTAACAAAAAATATAAAATCGACAGAATGATGAAAAACGAAGAGAGAAAGAGAAGTCACGCTCTCCAACCTGTGTATATAGTATGGCCATTTTATTATAATTAATTTTATCATACAACAATCAAAGTTTTCTTTGTTGTACCTCTTCTACATTACTCTCATTCTTCACTTCATTTCTGAGATTCTTATTGATTGTTTATTTTGTATATTACTGGCATGAATTCTACTTTCTTTATCTTTCACATCCCCCGTAATTAATACGTATCAATAATTATTTATCACGATCTTTGCCGCTAGTTAATAGTTATCGGTAGGGAGTGGATTTTAATGAAATGTCATTTTTTCTTTTCACTTTAGAAGAATGTCCTTTATTGTCATGAAAAAAGGAAATTCCCATTTTTATAAGACATTGTTTTGTATTTTTATCGAATAATACGTCATTTTATATCGACTAATAAGTCATTTGTTTTACATTCTCCGTCATTTTAATGCATTTTGAGCTGATTTCATAAGTTTTAATGTCTTTCTTAATGGTACTTGCATCAAATAATAGTTACGAGATGCAACAAATGTTCTTCAAAGAATTACTCAATACCCTATTCTATTTGTTTTCTCAGAAATTGTTTTGACAGCCTTTGGCCGATTTTGGGATAACTAAAGACAGAGATTCCCTGGTAAAGAACAGATCGAACCAAACGTTTTCAATCTGAGTTCACTCGAACGAATGGAAGAAGTATCGATTAAATCAGTAACGTATTCAACAGCTTGATTTGTTAATCTGAATTGGTTTTGATAAGAATTTTTACGTCATTTTTCTTTGGTTTTAGGGCATTTTAAAAGGATTTTAAGATCATTTTATTGATCATTTTTCGCAATGTTTAGGTCATCAAACTTCGCCCCCTAGTAATCGGTATTGGCAAAA
This sequence comes from Teleogryllus occipitalis, assembly GCA_011170035.1. Taxonomy (NCBI): domain Eukaryota; kingdom Metazoa; phylum Arthropoda; class Insecta; order Orthoptera; family Gryllidae; genus Teleogryllus; species Teleogryllus occipitalis. The sequence continues at coordinate 241,509 of BLKR01000612.1, read as the reverse complement.
AGTACAACATAACCATAATTCAAAATTGACAGGCAACCTTTGCTTTTCGGTCCTTTAGTTGATTTTACAATTCAATGATATTATATGCTGAACGCCTTCCTCATATGAGGCGGAGCTGCCAAATCGAACATTAAAAAACTGCAAACCATTCAAAGTTAAACTCTCCGGAGTATCTTAAAGCCGCTGGGAATAACATCAATGATCAAATCCACAATGAATTAAATATTCCCTATCTACAAGACTACATTAAAAAAAGCAATAGCTTAGCATTTTGTAACAAGATACATGGCTTACCATAATCCACATACTTTCATTTAGGAATCACCATAAACACAACCACAATCAAATCCAAATTTCCCAAACACAATTTTCGACTACCTTAATTTACCTAACAGAAAAATAAATAAATTTAAAAAACTTTACACAAACAATTGAACAAAATCACCGAATTATAATTTTCGTTTAACAATTACCTCATCATCTACTAGGTGCGTGATGAAGTGTCCTCGTACAGAAATAAAATATTTTAATATAATATTCCCATTTATAGTTGTGTAATGTAACTTGGAATCAATAAATAAAACAATTCATTGCTTGTGATCGCGTAACACGGCTCAGGGCCACAGCTTTTGTAACAGCAATGTCTCTAACCGGGAGGTTCTAGGGTTCGAGTCCCGACTCTAGCAATAAAGGTAGATCGAAATTAGCATTTGTGTGGAGGAGAGTTATAGCGATCGACTGCTCTAATCGGTAGTTTTACATGTTATTTCCTATCAATACCAAGTAAATGCCGGAGCAGTAGCTTTAAAAACGGACCGTGGATTGCATGCAATCTTTCCTTCGTCATACTTGTCCTTCCCCGTACACAAACCCACTTACAGTTGCATGCACTGTTGTCCCACAAAAAAGGGGTCGATCGAGAGCTTAGAGTCTGATTGGGGCGGTGCTCCTCAGGGGGGTACCTGGAGGGGGAAACATCTGCAAGCCAAAGTGTAGGTCTGTGCTGGATCTCACTTTCCAGCAGGAGAGGAAACCGCCCTCTCCCGGCTATAACACTCACTGTAGCACTACACTCACGGGAGCAAAGTCCAACGTAGTTGACGCGCTCGGAAATAACGAAATACAGTCGACTCCGATTGCATTGAACTTCTGGAGACTAACACTTTTGGTACACTATATCAGACGTTCACTATATCCGATAATGTCAAAATTAAATAAAATTTCTCCGCAATGATTAATTTTATCAATAGAGAGATACAGCAAAATTCATTAACAGTAAACTGAAAATTTCATTACCTTTCTTTGTCACTAAAAAATCAATTATTTTCAATTTTTTTCTTCGTACATTTCTCATTACAAATTTCTTTAGATCCTTTTCCAGAGTTCGTGCTCTCTCTTTACTTTATTCTACATTGTGCTTTGTCTCTAAGAATCGAAATGCGGTCTTGATACCTTTGAATGCCTCTTGCACTGTTGGAACATCGTCCAACTCTCCGAAAGCTCTTCAAATTGATTAATAACAAACGAGATCCAATTAATTTCTTAGACGTTGTATTTCCTACGTTAACTATAGCCGAGGTTGAGGTTCACTGTAACCGAATCTTCTTACGTTTATTTGTAATTTAAGTGAAACGCAACCAGTGACTTAAGTTCACCATATCCGAGTGTTCACTATATCCGAGTTCACTACAACAGGAGTCAGCTATACTCCTCACTCATTCGTCCAGAACGAATTTACGTTCTGCCCCTGCGGACGCGGAGCGGCAACCCGAAACACTCAGGTGCTGCGCGGTCCGCGCCTGCGAAACCGCGTTGCCCGCCCGGCGACACGGTTACAGACTACCTCGAAGGGAAGATCTTACGTCGTAGAGGGGCTCGTAAATAGAACTTCCTTGCTGCTGCCTGCGCGTGCCTGCGTTAAATATTCAAGTCGCCCGTACCAACCCACGCCGACGGCCCCGCCCCGCCTGCCGCTCGCCTACTGTGAGGGGAAGCCTGTGATTTGCGGGCTGCTTCCAAGAAACGGCCGGGATGAGAACTAACATCGTACTAAGGCTAGATTTGATTTATTTTCGTCAGAAAATAATAAAAACTATCTGACGTAAGAAGAATAAATTTAACTTGCGCAAGTTTTATTGAACTTCAGAGTCCCCGCCCTTCTCTTCCACTATGCATAGTTGAATAATGAAGAAAAGTAGCAAAAAATCAATGTTAGCAAAAGTTGAAAACTAGATATTTTCGCCACTGATTTTCGGGCTGCCTCCAAAGACGGTCAGGATGAGAACCAATGTCGTACTAAGAATTGATTTGATTTACGTTTGTCAGAAAGTAATAAAACTGTGTGACATAGGGAATAAATATATGCTGCGCATGTTTTCTTGGACTTCAAAATTTCTACCACATCCGTGAACTCTTGGTCACCTGTGACGTTGTCGTCCACCTGTGAAGTTGTCGCAGCTTGAACATTACTATAGTGACGTTCAAGCTGCTGATTGAATTACAGTGTCACTGCTGTCCAAGGGTCAACGGACTTGATGTTTTAATCGAAGTATAAAGTAACGTACATATATTCGTCGATTCCTCGTAGGCAATTGTTGATACTAACAGCAGAATCACATGGATATCACTTGTCTTTTGTTCTTGCAATTTTTCTGCAACCTTTTCTTAAAGATCAGTTAAAGTTAAAACAGTTTTTTTTAAATTAGTTTTCGATTATAGTACTTTTCCCAGAATATCGTATTGTAGTGAGGAAAGAGTTTGCATTCTATCCTCGATACGAGTTTTCGGTGGTGTAATACATTTGAGATCCCTGAGTCGACAAAGTGGATTTTATCATGCTGTCTGAAACAATGGGTGGGTGTAGATTGATGTGAGTCATGCGTAACTCTGGCGAAATAGAAAAATTTCATGATTAACATAATGAACGCTTCGGAAGTAATGTCTGTTAGTGCTGTTACAAGTTTATTTGAGATTTGTGAGCATATTCAAGAGATAATTGCAATTTTGTGCCAAAACTACAAAAATCGTAAATATTGCAACTTTAGCAAACCGTACGGAAATTGCGACAGTGGAATTAGGAGTTGTCCCGCGGCCGTCTCAGAAGTTTCTACCACCTACAAGACAACCCATAAGATTTACACGGGGACAATTGTTGGGGAAATAAATACTTCTAGCTCCACTCGTGCGAACATTCCGAACTTAATCATTATATTAAAAGTTAAAATAGCTTCACACTGGCACAAAAAAGTCTGAAAGTGCCACGACGGGCCTCTTCAAGCTTCAATTTAATTTTACACAGATTTTCAGTTTCTTCTGGTTCTTGACTCTCTAATAGGGAGTGAGTAGGGTCATCGGACAAGCTAAAATTTCATACAATGTTTCGGTCCACCTGAAACCCGCATGATCTTCGATAAACCCCTCTAGCGTATTCTAAGCGTGTCCCCTCCCGTGCTCATCTTATGATCCACAGCAATTTCAGCACGTTTTCTTGCATGATCACCTCATGTTCCCTTGCGCGTTCACCATCTCTTACAGGCATGTACCCCGACATGTACCTCCACACGTTTCCCTGTAGCCTACTTTTGCCCCGAATGATCATCTCTAGTTTCCATTGGTTTTCCAAATGTTCTCAAATATCCCCTACCGGGAGCGGTAGCTCAGTGCATCAACTGATATCACTGCAGCGCCTCTGACCGGCAGGTCCTAGGTTACACTCCTGACGGCGGCAGGATTTTCGGCACTAGCTTTTCAGCTAGGTCGAATTCAATCGCTGTCTGGAGGAGAATTCTAGCGGCCGGCTGCTCTGATCGGTAGTTTTCCGTGGTTTCTCCGATCAACACCAGGCGAATGCCGGAGCAGTACCCTATCAAACGGGCCACGGACCGTGCGCGATCTATCCCTCCCATTCCTTGTCCTATCCTCTCCCATTGCACACACACACACTTACACTAACATGCACTACACTACCACATATCCCGGGAGACCGGTCGGGAGCTGAGAGCTTGTCCCGGCTGGGGCGGTGCCCCGCTGGTGGAAGAGTCCTGGTTAGGGGGAAACCCCACTAGCCGACGGTAGGTCGGTGCCGGATCTCGCCATCCAGCGGGGGAAGATCACCGCCATTTCCCGAGAAAAAACATGCACTACACTAACGGGACTAATGACCTGAGTAGTTGACGTGCCCGGAAACATGAATAAATCAAATCAATCAAATATCCCCCCCAAATGTTTCACAAGTTATCTAAAATTGACCCATATATTCACCCAGATATTTCCAAAATGTTTCCCTTGGCGGAAATATTTACCCAAATATTTTCCCAAATATTGCCCCAAATGATTTCCAAAATTTACTTGCAATTATTCTCTCAAATGTTCCTCCAAAAGTTTCCTCAAAATTTCTCCCAATGTTTCCTTAAATGTTTTCACTTATCTTTTTCACACGTTCATCGCATATTCCAGCATTTGTTGATGTGGAAATTAAAATGAGAATTCAAAAATTTAAGTTGTGACACGAAATACTTTTATAAGCGTTACGACTGCAGTACCTCCCCTGCCGGATGATCCGACAAGTCCTGAATAGCTAGAAAACGAAGAAGAGTGAAAATCCAAAAATGTTCCATAGAAGGGCTCCAAACACTTTTCGCAAAAAGTTGCAATCTCAAAAAAAGCAGACCTTTCAAAATCATTGTATAAAAAGCGCAAATAGCGTCATACTGGAAGCTAACTTTCAGCATTTCTGGTTGTGCTAAGATGTGACAAAACTAAAGAAAAGTAATAGAATGTTAAAAAATCTGTCCATCTCATTTTGTGAATTACGACATAGAAATTATAAATTGTGTTACTGAAAGGCGATAATGTTTATCAGGGAAGTATGTTTTGTAGAATGCATGTAATCCTGTAATCTACGAATTTCTGTTTTTCATCTTAAATCTTTTGAATGTACTTCTGTGAGATTATTCCCTATCTAGTTACAGGATTTTGTGTTCACGGATTCTCATAAAAGTCCACCGTCTTTCCTTAGCGCAATACATGAAGAAAGAATGTTTTAATTAAAAAGTGCCAAAAACGTAAATTTCTTCAGTTGGCATCAAAGCTAGGGTAGCGTGAATTGTAACATCGACCTAAAAACTATTCTAACGCGGAGCTTTACTACGTGACTGCTTGTGAATACTCCATTATTTCACTAATATTTGTTAAACATTTGAAATAATTAGTACCTTCAGAAATACATTTTTTCAAAATAATTAAAATATCCAAGTTTTGCATTGTACTAGACTATGACAAGAAGTTACGGTATCCCACACGTATCCTCGTTGATGTAAAACAACACTGAGAAACTTATATTGAAATTTATTGCTGTTCTTTAAAGCAAAACTTCTTATGAAGCGTTAGTGACGAATGAGAGTGGATGCAATTCTTGCTCGTGAAAATGCGTCAGAGCTGTTAGCCATTATGAGTTTATCCATTGTTATGTATATTTGTTATTCGCATATTTTATTCGTGAGTATCGAATTCTTTTATGTGATATTTTTACAAAAGTTTATTGCTTTAAAATCATATAATTATGGAGATATGTGGTATTTTAAGCGTAGTATTTTCTGACTTTTATGACATGAACGTTAGCATTGAAACACAAAAAAGAAAATTAATTTGTTACGGCAAGAGTAAACTGAAATTACGGATCAACTTGTGTAAACACCTGGAACATGTAAAGCTGCAAATGTCATCATTTTCAAATAGAAATGCGACTCTATTATTAGCATAATAAAACATTCTAACAATAACTTTCACGACTTTATCCAATTGCTCTTTGCAAATTTAAAGTATATTTAGTGGCGTAAAAACTACTTACTAAGTTGACGTTTGTAGTGAATATATCCTTTCCTGTAATACGTAGTCAGTTGATGATCGGATGGTTATTTTCGGCTTCTCTACTGTTTTTTATTCTTAATTATATTTATCTAGTAAAGATAACAAACTAGTAGGGTTACTTGAATTTTTCATGTTGGAATTCCAGGATTGCCCATAACACATAAATATATGATGATATTGAATCAGCCGTGAACTCGCGGCACGAAACTCGTATGTTTGCAGATGCTGCCATTTTCACAGAGGCAAATCCTGTGACTTTTTGTTTGCGTTTCATTCCCGAACAGAATTCAATTAAGAGGAGAACTTCGTTAGATTTTAAACTCTAAACAAATATCTAGATTATAGGACAAATCCTTTTTTGTACACTCGAATTTGTTAGAGTAGGCTTAGGATGTTATGACAATTCTTTAGACACACATACTCCATTAGAAATGCCGTTTCTGGACAAGATGTAAGTTTCTATCATAATTCCAACATAGTGAAGTATTTAATGTATTCGTGTCACGGAAATAAGAGCAAAGATAAATGATACATATAAGATAAAAATTATTGCGATTGGGTGAAGTATCGTCTAGCTTCTATTACAGGGATTTATCTCAACAATATCTGTACGAAACAAAACAATTTCATTTGTTTTAAGTTTTGCTAATATTAAACTAATGTGCATCAGAAAAGTCTCTACGCATCAAGCTGAATCAGGGATTCCTATTAAAACTTTTAATTATGTAGGTAGCAACCAGATCATCAGAAACAAGTGAAGGAGAAACACTTTCACACCTCTTACGATCCCGTTGTCGAACAGTTCAGGACACAGGATAAATTGAAAGACGCCGTGGCCGCCATTGTAGTGGATAATGTTTGAGCGCGTGTTTCATATGTGACTGCAATTGCGTTCGTTTTCATAATTATCTTTGTGTTTAGCGCGAGTGCAACACAAATAAAAATGAAAAACCAAAAGATTAGCTCTATATGAATAATAACTAGAAACACGTTTTCTATGCCAGCTGCCGTGTTTCTCTAACAATACAAATACACAAGTTTTTACTCGAAAGGTCTTCAACTTTTACAATTAACTACTGATTAAGGAACAACACGGATGTTTCCCCTTGTAATATTTCGTTTTCAAGAGTCACCATGTACGATTTTGAACTTGGAACGATACATTTGTTCGTGCGTTTAATACATGCCGGATAACGCTTAACCATACTATACAAGTATCACGTATATTTTCATACAGATATGTTCAATCTCGCAATCAAATTTCAATCTCGCCACCAAGGCGCAGCCCCTAACAGCTTTTTTCCCGCGCGGCCACCCACTATTAAGCGCTTACTTTCACCAACCCTCACAAGTCGCTCTCTGTGCATGCCGGCACGCTTCTGCACTTCGAAAAATCCTACAAAAGGGCAATAAAATCATTTACAGTGTCTTCCGCGCAAACCGCCGTTCTCACGGGCCCACGCCCGCCCAGAACAATGACCGCCGCTTCTCGGCGTCGCCAGCTGGGGTCTAAGCCCTCATTAGCCTAGGGCTGGGCCACCCCGGCGCGCGGGGCCCTCACCCCATCGCTCGCTACCTGACAAGCGACCAAGAAATGTGTACAAACATTTCTGGGAATCGCTTCGGGCCTCCCTCGCAAAAATAAGCCCGTTAATGTATCTCGCCGACAAAGGTGCACTGCCGGCGCGCCGCCCCGCTCCTCGGCCACCTGCATGCCAGATGCCTCAATTCCGTTGAAATCTCAAATACAAACGGGCCGCCATCGCGGGCACCCCACGTGCCACCGCCTTTGCTTCCGATCGCCGCCAATGTCACGTGACACTCAGTGTCACGCCAATGTCACGTGACCCGAAGGCACATCACGAATAGGGAGCCGATCGCGGGCACTTCAAACTTTCCCGCCTTACCATAGGCCCAAGTCACAGCCACGTGACTCTCCCCTCCACGGCCTCAATCACACCCGCAATATAATAAATACTGCGACTTCGCTCACATAGAACAGACGAAGAACATAAGAGACTAGAGAGAACAGACGAAGAGAACAGACTCAACAGAACAGACTCAACAGAACAAACTAAACAGAACTTCTCTAACTACTGTCACCTCCTTACTTTTTCAAAAGGAGCGAATCCTCCTCCCTGTCGGTAGGGCGTGGATGGTGAACAAACTAACAGTCACCAACCACTGGATTAGATTCGTCGTCAAATCTAAGCCTGTCCGACCTCTCAGATAGAATTACCTCGATTTTGGGAGGAGGTAGGTGACCTTGAGTAATAATCCCTAATTACTCTTTGTCGTGACTCAATTGGATGATAAGTCATAACATTCACATGAAGAAAGTTCACAGCTGACTTCCTTCCTGAGGGATAGGGTCCTGACATATGCACTGGGATTTCAATAAGAACATCATAGTCGTATGTTTTAAAACAATAACCGGATAAATATATTCTATTTAAAAGAATTATTACACTGTACACTCGAATTTGTCTGAGAGTACCTTTGCTATAATCAGATTTGAAACAAAACTGGTGAACAAAATGTCACGAAAACCTTTGCTGAATTATAATTTAAAACTCTTTGACTGTTTTCGTTGAATACTAGCACAAATTAGCACAAATTCACAGAAAAAGAAAAAAAAGTCCAGTGATAACCTCTTTACATACGAATACCATTACACAATTTTGCTGGAAAAACACATAAAAGAGTACATACACATAATATTACACTATACAAAGAAAACCTATTACACTCTGAAATATTCCAACGTTTTACACGAAACAAAACAGTTTGGTTTGTTCAAAACAAAATAATTTGTAACTTCTCCAGTTACACGATATTTAGTTTAGCTGATGATCAACTGAAATTAGATTTGTTTGATTCACTGAGATCTCTCAGTATACAAAAAAATTCAAATTTATAATCAAGTACTTTTGTTATTACCATACTGGTAACTCGTTACTCAAGTGCATATCTTATTTCCAGAACAAGAATTTCCCTCCGTTATTTCACATGCAACATTATATGAACAATCACTTAACATGAAACACTGTTACAAATCAAACAGAAAAATTATATCTTAAATTTACAATAGTCCTTTTCATGTACCTGAATTCAGTAACGAATCTATAACTCTAGCTGACATTCGAACACAGAATTTAAATTTTCTTTACGGAAATTGTATATGATTACAGGCACTAACCTCATGAACTAGCATAGTCAGTAAAAAGTTCTGCAATCTGGCTAGCACCTCAATTTATAATCTGGATTGAATCAGATAAACTCACAGGAACTCGTGCGGCGTGCGACGGCTCGACGTTTTCTCGAGGTCGTCCGAAGTTTGAAGCGGCTGCGAAGAATTTCCTATGTGCCCTCCAATTACGTCCAATATAAAATCGGGGTGTTTGCGACTGCTTTTCCACTCCCCTTTCCTTTCTTCAGTAGACGTTGCTATGTACGCCGAATGAAGCGTGGTCAACTCGGGTTTCAATAAATCCAAGCGATAGTTTTAATAGCTGAAATAAAATATATTCATAGTACTATTTCCATACTATAAATTACTCATTCAAGTTTATACGCGTTTCCGACTGCTGGTTCCTGACGCAGTATAAATCTTATTATTCATTTATTAATTGTTCTCCATTCAATTATACTCATACCTTATGCATAATATATTCGTCTATTCTTTAAGCAAGTTATTATAATAATCAAATAGATTACCTTATTCTAAAAGCTTCAGTAGTCGGTATTTCCCAGAGTGGCGTGATCCGTTGCTTCACCATTTCTCTGCGGGTACCGTTTCAGTCGCTCTTCATTCACGAAAGAAAATGTCCGAATCTCCTTTGAGTAGGTTAAAATTCAGTAATTCTTGCCTACTAAATTCCCATTGGTCCTTCGGCCGTTCCTATGACTGAATATTTCGTCATCTGCGCTTGCGAATTTGTTACGAGCGCTACTCGTAGCTGTCTCGTGAACTACTTGAGAATCGGCGTGTTGGAAAGAATTTTCTTCCATCATCGGGCGTAATCTGTCGGATTACCTGATAACTTCCTGGTCTAATAGATACCGATAGATGTATTAAACGAAAATAAATTTATATTTTCGTGATGTAAACGTCTGAGCGGTTACGCTACCTTGCTCCGAACTTGTTAAACTGACTGACTAGCAAAACTCATCAAGGTCACTGTTCCTGCTTCGCCTATCAAGGCGATTAGTACGGCCAAATCAAACCTGCTTCAAATTCGTGCCACTCGCGGGCCGCAGCCGCCACTTGGCCGAATTCACGGCAAACTCCACCACCAGCTCCGGTCATCTGAGTCCGCGCCCATGCCAGTTCGCACCACCGAACTGCCTGGAGCCTACCTCAGCCCGGACAGCGACACACTCAGCCGAGTGATTTGGGTTGGTGCCTTCCTTGCTACAAACTGTAAGTAAGCTAAACCCAAGTGTACTTCAAGAAAGAAGAGCAGTCAGTAACTTTATAAACTTTCAATGGTCCTCCGGCTTATTATAAACCAAAACCAGTTGTATTAATAATTATTATGCAATTAAATTTATATTAATTCTCATTGCATATTGTCTATCATTCCCCTAAAGGCAAACAATCCCCTGAAACCCGTTCTGATCCCCGTATGTAGTCGCACTCGCAGCACGGCACCTCCCAGTGCTGCATCTGCTACAAGATAAATAAAAAACACATCGAAAAGAAATTATCGTTCTAAACAATTAACTTCTCCCATATCCTGATGCAACGATGTCTAGGAGGTATGAACGTTTCCCCTACAATGGCGGACTTTAAATTATTCTGCGACAGCAGCGCTCTAAGTGAGTCTAGTTTAATCCTATTCCAAAGTCTTTGATCTGTTTCGAATGTGGTGAGTTCATTTGTTACAAGCTGTAGCAAGTTCTATCAGAATAATATGTTGATACACTTCACCAGCAAGGTGCTACTACGGAGAGACTTTCCTGGCGCCCTATTTAATGCGTTCTATATTTTCCTTTACATTAGAATTTTACTAATTTTTGAAGTAATAATTAATAAATTACTTTGACAATTTTCAACCTAATCAAATGTACATTTTTAAACAACGACATCAACTCGTAGACAGAGTGTATTAGTTTAGTCATACGAATACTATCTCAGCAAGGAGACGGCTTTAACGAAACCACATCGATAATCCCCACTTTTATAGACAATTCAATGGGAAAAATAAATATTGAACTAAGTTAAGATTGATGTAACTGGAACTGAGTACAACCTAGATGGTGTATGTCTAGGTGCTGTTGGTACAACTCGCTGGCAAATATTTTCAAAACAAACTAAGTATATACTACTATCACTACCACTATCACTAGCACTTCCACTACCACTAACACTATCACCACTACTACCACTATCACTATCATTATCACTACCATTACCACTACCACTACCACTACTTCTACTGTCTTATTGGTATGAACGAGAGTATTTAAATTGCTTGACTTTTAGCTAATTCTATGTAAATGTTTTAAGGTACATAATCTATTACTACTAGACTCAATTAAAAAAACAATCCGATTCTCAGCCAGAGTTGACCACAACAAATCATGTTATTTTTGTTTCCTCCTTCGTATTGTTTTCATACGGATACCAAACGATTCATTTCATTTCCATATTACTAAAGTGAGGCACATCGGTCGGTTAAACATATTAATTTCATCGCTACTTTTAAATATTGGTACAACAGTCGCTGATTTCCAATCCATTGCTAATAGGAAAAGTAAACACCGTTAATACGAATGAGATATTAGCCTCTTTTACAGATTTAGTAATATCTGTTCACACACACACACATTTTTATAATTACCCATAATACCATTTATACCCATAATTTACCATTTCTTAATTACTTCACGAGAATTCAATTGGCCTTTGAAAGTAATGTAATTTTTTTTTCAAATTACGACACAAATAACGAATAGGTTACACATCATTAACATTGAATTGGGTATAATATCATTCAAAATATTATTTATATTTTCAAAGTAGAATAATGGTTATTTACAGAATAACTGTCGTACACCATCTTTTCACACTAAGACATCGGATAAACTATGCTGTTACGTGAAGTTTGATACGATTATCATACAACATGTAAATACATACAACAAATGTAACTTCATTATCTGTGCACGTCTTCTAGAATTCAGTAGGAAATATAGTTATTCAAATTATCGTTTTCCATGGTGTCGTAGCAGGAAGTATTATTCCTTGAAGAAGGATATGATGAGGGGTAAGAGGCCAAATTTATTGCTGATATACCCTTGAAAATAGATTTTATTACGTTGGAGCGAATATTTTGCTAACAATCCTGGCAAGAAACGCTCGTTTTCTTTCTGTATTCAAATGTCAAGTAGTATATAGCTTAGGGTAGGGATCTCAGAAATTTGAAGACGTACACAGAATTTACTTCTCTCCATACACGTCACTCACAGTTTTTAATTGTTTTTGACGTACAATAAATAAATACATAAATATTTATCCATGTAATGAAAAAACATTTTATGAATATTAGTTTCGTTTAATTTTGTCTATTTTTGCTGGGAAAGGTGACAGACTAATGGTGATAGTAGTTAAGAGGAAGCCATGGTTTGGGCAACACTCATGTTCTAATAATACTACAAAACTGAATATTGTACTCCTATATTGTAAAATATATACTCCTATATTATTTCAGTTGTATAAATGCCTTTTGCGGCTTTCAAACGTAACCAACTTTTATAAATGAATTCTCTAAAGAAATAGAATTTCACGGTGCGGTGACGAATTGCACTTTGACATGAAGAAGATGAAGTTTTTTTTTTAAAATGTATATAAATATTCATATCAAATGCAACTCGCAACACTCGAAAGTATTTTTGAATCTATATCGTTAAATAACCCCTCATCTAAGGGTTATACGGCCTTAAAAGCTAAATTTTTTAAGTTAAACACCTCAAAGAAACGTTCCTCATACTATAATCTACTGGTTAAGATCTTCCTGAACATTCTATTCCATTTTTACTGGTCCGGCATTTCTCGATGTTACCCTTCCTGCTCATAGACTGCATAATCTGCAACTAAATGTGAAATTAAACGGATTACGTGATATAATAGGAAACTGAATAACACGGGTGTACTTCTTGGTTTGGTAATAACGTTAAATAAGACTAGTTTGTATTGACAAGGGTGTATTGTATTATTATCAATTTCGAGGAGAGATATACTAGAACAAGTGACGGAGGATAAAAGGGTCGTTAAGAATTGATTGATTGATTGATTGATTGATTGATTTTTTGGTGTTTCCGGACGCGTCAACTGCTTCGGTCATTAGTCCCATTAGTGTAGTGCATGTTTTTTCTCCGAAGATGGCGGTGATTTCCCCGCCGGATGGTGAGATCCGGCGCCGACCTACCGTCGGCTAGTGGGGTCTCCCTCTAACCAGGACTCTCTCACCAGCGAGGCACCGCCCCAGCCGGGACTAGCTCTAAGCTCCCGACCGGTCTCCCGGAATATGTACTAGTGTAGTGCTTGTTAATGTAAATGTGTGTGTGCGTGTAAGGGGAGAGGATAGGACAAGGAAGAGGAAGGACAGATCGTGGCCCGTTTGCTAGGGTACTGCTCCGGCATTCGCCTGGTGTTGATCGGAGAAACCACGGAAAACTACCGATCAGAGCAGCCGGTCACTAGAATTCTCCTCCAGACAGCAACTGAATTCGACCTGGCTGAAAAGCTAGTGTCGAAAATCCTGCCACCGTGGGGAGTGGGAACCTAGGACCTCCCGGTCAGAGGCGCTGCAGTGACATCAGTTGATGCACTGAGCTACCGCTCCCGGTGGTCGTGAAGAAAAACATATATTACAAGCTTAATATTGAAACGGAAGAATAGGGATGAGGATGGGTACATGTGCGGGTTCTCGCACGAGTACGCTAGTTGTAATTAATAGAGAGCCAGTGTTCAATCTCGCAATCAAATTTTCAGTCTCGCCGCCAAGGCGCAGCCCCTAACAGCTTTTTCCCGCGCGGCCACCCACTATTAAGCGCTTACTTTCACCAACCCCTCACAAGTCGCTCTCCGTGCATGCCGGCACGCTTCCACACTTCGGAAACTACTACAAAAGGGCAATAAAATAATTTGCAGCGTCTTCCGCGCAAACCGCCGTTCGCACGGGCCCACGCCCGCCCAGTACAATGACCGCCGCTTCTGGGCGTCGCCAGCTGGGGTTTAACCCCTCATTAGGGCTGGGCTAACCCGGCACGCGGGGCCCTCACCCCATAGCTCGCTACCTGACAAGCCACCCAGAAACATTTCTGTACAAACATTTCTGGGAATCGCTTCGGGCCTCTCTCGCAAAAATAAGCCCGTCAATGCATCTCGCCGACAAAGAGCTTTAGGTGCACTGCCGACGCCGCCCCGCACCCTGGCCACCTGCAAGCCAGATGTCTCAATTCCCCCAAATCTCAAATACAAACGGGCCGCCATCGCGGGCACCTCACGTGCCAGCGTCTTTCTTTCCGATCGCCGCCAATGTCACGTGACACTCAGTGTCACGCCAATGTCACGTGACACCCCCCCCGGAAGGCACATCACGAATAGGGAGCCGATCGCGGGCACTCCAAACTTTCCCGCCTTACCATAGGCCCAAGTCACAGCCACGTGACTCTCCCCCCCCACGGCCTCAATCACACCCGCAATAATAAATACTGCGACTTCGCTCACACACGAGACGACAACAGACAAGAGCAAAGACACACGACAAGAGAACAGAGACTACAGAGAGAACAGAGAGACAACAACCAAACGACAAACAGAACAACGACAGACAACCAGAACAAACAGACAACTCATCAAGGTCGACTGTTCCTGCCTCGCCTATCAAGGCGATTAGTACGGCCATATCTAACCAGCCTCAAATTCGTGCCACTCGCGAGCCGCAGCCGCCACTTGGCCGAATTCACGGCAAACTCCACCACCAGCTCCGGTCATCTGAGTCCGCGCCCATGCCAGTTCGCACCACCGAACTGCCTGGAGCCTACCTCAGCCCGGACAGCGACACACTCAGCCGAGTGATTTGGGTTGCTGCCTTCCTTGCAACAAACTGTAAGTAAGCTGCCAAGTGTACTTCAAGAAAGAAGAGCAATCATTAACGTCATAAACTATCAATGGTCCTCCGGCTTTTTATAAATCAAAATCAATTGTACTCAATTATCAAGAAATTAAATTTATTTATTCTACTTGCATATTATCTATCATTGCCCCAAAGGCAAACAATCCCCTGAAACCCGTTCTGATCCCCGTATGTAGTCGCACTCGCAGCACGGCAACTCCCAGGCTGCATCTGCTACATATAGTGGTCAATCTCCGGACCGGATCAAGCCAGTGCCATTTCTAGTGCAATACAGCCACTTACTCAACTAATATATCAGACGGGATTCAGGAATTGTTTCTAAAGGGAATGAAACTCAAAACTATTTTCAATCAATTTAATTTGACTCTTCAACAGTGTCGTGAAAAGTGTTAAAATCTAAAACATACAATCATTAAGTGTAATCAAACTTTATCCAGTGCTTCGTTACTTATTCAGTGTTTCTATTCTCCATTGTACTATCCAATATTTTACTTGCCAGTGCATTATTCAGTGTTTGCATTTAATATTGCACTATTGTGTTTTTACTTGCCAGTGCATTATTCAGTGTTTAATATACTATTGCACTATTCAGTTTTTGCTTATCACTGCAATATTCTGTTTCTATTTATTACTGTACTATTCAGTGTTTTTACGTGCCATTGCATTATTCAGTGTTTCCATTTACTATTGCATTATTCAGCACATTTACTTACCATTGCATTCTTGTGTGCAGTGTTTGTAGCAACAATTGCACAATTCAGTGATTTATTAGCTATTGTATCATTCAGTGTTTTTCTCAGTTTCTATGTATCATTCAGTGTTTTTTGTCAATTTTTGTGTTATTCAGTGTTATTAGCTTCATTCAGTGCCTATTTACGCTCAGTGTTTTCTATTGTTATTGTATTGTTAAGTGTGCATGTTTGTACAGGTCAGCATCAGCCCAAATCAACGGCTGAGTGTGTGTCCCCCCACTTATCGCGATTTGCAAGTCATTAATAATTGCAATTTTCAAATTAGCATTCCCCAACGCGGGCACTCAATAATTTCTTGCAAAATTTCAAAATGTCGCCAAACAATACTTTACGCAAAAATCTCGCGGCTCGAGATGCCATTCTCAACCGATTTAGAGCCCGGGAAGAAATCATTAGAAATTTAGAAATTACAGACAAACAGTCATACCAGAAATTACTTGCGCATCAAACGCGCTTGCAGGAAATTTGGAGCGATTTCAGGCAAATCGAAAACGAGTTAGTCGAAGATCCAGACGCCAACTCATCTATGTACATTGAATTTGAAAATGACTTTTACGACTTAATGAGCGAAGTAACAGTAAAAATTGACAACAACTCTCACTTTTCACCAACTCAGGCCAGACCGTCTTCCCCGTGCCCCTCCGCGGCATCAGGTCACAGCTGTACTTCACAGTCAGCTCCCGCTTTACGCCTCCCTGAAGTGCCTCTACCAAACTTCAGTGGTAACCACACCGAGTGGTTGTCATATCGTGACATTTTCCAGGCCCTCGTCATTGACAATCCGCAGCTAGCGGATATTAGCCGATTTTATTATCTCAGTCAGTCATTAATCGGTGAAGCAAAAGGCGTAATAGCCAACATACCTCTTACAGGTGACAACTTCTCGACCGCCTGGAATACTCTTTGCTCACGCTATTCAAATCCACGCTTGATAGCGTTTTCTCATTTATCAGGGCTAGACAAGCCTCCGCGTGTAGTGCCTGACTCCGCTAAATCTCTCAGTGCATTTATTGATCACTGCCAGTCTAACATCAATGCGCTCTCAAATCTTAACTTAGGCGTAGAATTAAGCGAACTGCTCTTTGTACATAAGGTCGTCAACCACCTTGACAGGGCCACTATGTGTCAGTGGGAAAATTCAATATCCGCCGACTGTATTCCTACTTTACGCGACTTATGGGACTTTTTGCAACGGCGATGCAAAATTTTGCAAATAACTGAAGCCGCCATCCCGAGCGCTCCCGTGCAGCTCAACCCTCGCGCGCAAGCTACCGCGCCGGCTCCTGCACGTACGCCACTACCCTCCGACAACTGCCTTAAATGTCGCGAAAAACACATGCTTCACCAATGTGCTAGTTTCCGCGCCCTGAGCGCCGACGCGAAGCGAAGCTTCATAAAGAACAACAAACTTTGTAACAATTGCTTACGAAAATACATCGCATGTCACAAGTGTAGCACCCGAAAATGTTTCCACTGTGGAAAAAGCCATCACAGTCTTCTGCATGAATCATTTTCTGCCCCTCAGCCATCCAACATTTCGAGCATAATACATCACGCGGCGGCCGCCCCAGGCCACGTGTCTAGTACTAGCGTACATTCAGCTTCACCGCTCAATTCGCAATCAGATGCTCAATCCCCGGTATGGCAAAATGCAATTCATGAACGGGCTGACAATACCTCGTTGCCCGAAGACTCTCCTCACGCGCCGCGTCAAGTGAACGCAAATGCTTGTTCTTCTCCAGCCACACACGGCTGTATTCTGCCTACTGCTATTGTAAATGTTGTCAGCGCACGAGGCTACTATCACCCGGCTATCTCTCTCCTCGATTCAGGATCCAATTGCAACCTGATCTCTGAAAGATTTTTCAAATCTCTGGAACTCAATTCTACAATGTCTTCAGTCACTATTCAAAGTGTTTGTCGCGCCTCATCTTCCGCTTCGAAGATCGCGAAAATACAGCTAAAATCCCGTTGCAAGGATTGGAGCTCTACCAAGGAATTCATTGTAGTAGAGGCCATCTCCCATCCGCTTCCTGCAGTCGAAGCAGACATTTCAAAGTGGCACTTACCCGCCGAATACGAACTTGCGGACCCGAATTTTCATCTCGAAAAACCGCTGGATTTATTGTTAGGCGCCTCCATCGTCGCCAAAATCAACGAAGGTGGTATCCACCGCATCGAGAATAACGGCCCTACACTCACACAAACTAAATTAGGATGGGTTACTAGCGGCGCCTATTCTCGTGACAATTCAGACCGCCGCAACGACTGCATCATCTCTAACTTCATTACTTCTAATCAAATGCTATCAGACCAACTCGAACACTTTTGGAAGCTAGAAAACCCACCTGACAAGGTGCCTCTCACAGCCGAGGAAAAATTATGCGAAGACAGTTTCGCAGCCACTACTACTCGCACACATCAGGGGCGATATCAAGTTCTTTCACCTTTCAAGGGCCCGCCAGAATCGCTGGGCAACTCTAGAGCGCAAGCCCTTCCCAAATTTCAGAATTTAGAGCAACATTTCAGCCGAGATTCTCTCCTTGCGGAAATTTACTCAGATTTTTACGCGCGAGTACCTCGAGTTAGGTCACATGCGCCCCGCCCCTTCCGTGGAAGAAGGAAAGCCTCATTTTTTCATTCCACATCACTCAATTCTAAGACCCGAAATTCTCGCAGTTAATCCCACTAAATCAGAGTAATTTTACAATTTGTCGCTCAATTGAACAACTAGTCATTAGTTAAATAAACAATCAGATAATATTTATTTTCGTGATTTTCCCTTACTTAGCAAAATCACGCGCGGGCACCTTTGTTCAATCTCGCAATCAAATTTTCAGTCTCGCCGCCAAGGCGCAGCCCCTAACAGCTTTTTTCCCGCGCGGCCACCCACTATTAAGCGCTTACTTTCACCAACCCCTCACAAGTCGCTCTCCGTGCATGCCGGCACGCTTCCACACTTCGGAAACTACTACAAAAGGGCAATAAAATAATTTGCAGCGTCTTCCGCGCAAACCGCCGTTCGCACGGGCCCACGCCCGCCCAGTACAATGACCGCCGCTTCTGGGCGTCGCCAGCTGGGGTTTAACCCCTCATTAGGGCTGGGCTAACCCGGCACGCGGGGCCCTCACCCCATAGCTCGCTACCTGACAAGCCACCCAGAAACATTTCTGTACAAACATTTCTGGGAATCGCTTCGGGCCTCTCTCGCAAAAATAAGCCCGTCAATGCATCTCGCCGACAAAGAGCTTTAGGTGCACTGCCGACGCCGCCCCGCACCCTGGCCACCTGCAAGCCAGATGTCTCAATTCCCCCAAATCTCAAATACAAACGGGCCGCCATCGCGGGCACCTCACGTGCCAGCGTCTTTCTTTCCGATCGCCGCCAATGTCACGTGACACTCAGTGTCACGCCAATGTCACGTGACACCCCCCCCGGAAGGCACATCACGAATAGGGAGCCGATCGCGGGCACTCCAAACTTTCCCGCCTTACCATAGGCCCAAGTCACAGCCACGTGACTCTCCCCCCCCACGGCCTCAATCACACCCGCAATAATAAATACTGCGACTTCGCTCACACACGAGACGACAACAGACAAGAGCAAAGACACACGACAAGAGAACAGAGACTACAGAGAGAACAGAGAGACAACAACCAAACGACAAACAGAACAACGACAGACAACCAGAACAAACAGACAACTCATCAAGGTCGACTGTTCCTGCCTCGCCTATCAAGGCGATTAGTACGGCCATATCTAACCAGCCTCAAATTCGTGCCACTCGCGAGCCGCAGCCGCCACTTGGCCGAATTCACGGCAAACTCCACCACCAGCTCCGGTCATCTGAGTCCGCGCCCATGCCAGTTCGCACCACCGAACTGCCTGGAGCCTACCTCAGCCCGGACAGCGACACACTCAGCCGAGTGATTTGGGTTGCTGCCTTCCTTGCAACAAACTGTAAGTAAGCTGCCAAGTGTACTTCAAGAAAGAAGAGCAATCATTAACGTCATAAACTATCAATGGTCCTCCGGCTTTTTATAAATCAAAATCAATTGTACTCAATTATCAAGAAATTAAATTTATTTATTCTACTTGCATATTATCTATCATTGCCCCAAAGGCAAACAATCCCCTGAAACCCGTTCTGATCCCCGTATGTAGTCGCACTCGCAGCACGGCAACTCCCAGGCTGCATCTGCTACAGCCAGAGTTTATTAAAAACTTCTGTTCTAATAATTGTTATTCCGATTTTGATCTCATTTTGTAAAGTTGGACTTTAAATAATAGCAGTGAATAAAATGAAATTAGTCTGTGCTTTATTGTACTATGGGCTGGTTTGATGGAGGTCACCCCAGGTGAACTACAGAGGACTACCATCTCCCTCTTGCGGTGGCGTTTCTCCTGACCACTCCGTCATCCATCACTTGCGACACGGAGGATTCTGCAATTAAGGGAAATCCCCCACCCCATTCCACATTCCGACCTCCAAATTCCTCTCTGGCGTTGCCCGTCGCCACTTCTATCCTCTTTTTATTTGTTATATCATTCGATGCTCTCAACAGAGTGAGCATTTTCCTGGATTTACTCATTGAACAACAATACTACTTTAATAATTATGAAGTATCACTCTAACGTTAATGTAATATTATATTAAAACCCCTGACAGGTGTTATAGCCGATGAATAACATAATAAATAAATAATATAATAAAACTGTCATTATAATATAATATTACGCAATAAGCAACTTACAATCCTTGGAAAACGGGTGTGATAGTGTTCACAAACGTAACACGCATCATTTGATTCTCAAATTCTGAATCGTTGCAAAACTAGTTAAAAGCCTTGATTGAGATCCCGATGCATGGGTGAGTAAAATAATTATATTCGAAAGATTAAAGACACTTCTTATAGGCCAAAAATATTCTCTCTTTATCATCAATGGGTGATAAAAATGTTTAAATCTACTCCCTGCAAACTATTTGTCATGGCGTAACCTAACTTCATATTAGGTTTATTCCCTTGATTATAGAACAGATAGGAAAAAGTACTGGACTAATCTCCACAATAAGGTGTCAAATTTTCAGCTGTGTTTTTGTGTTTCAGGTTCATTTGAACTGTAACTTTAAACACGTTTCAAAATTGATTAGTGCTGTTTTAGAGATTATTAAGATTGGAGGAGGTGACGAGAAGATACACGCAATTTTCAACCCGAAAATCCGGATGTCTGATTGTCTGTCTCTATGGATACGTGTGTGAACATGCACACGCATGTTCATGCATGAACATATGCATTTCATTTCATTTTCATTGCATTTTATTTGCATACGACCTCTTTCCAGGTAAATTTGTAAAATTGTCGCATGTATGATTGTGGCAAGTCAAAAATCATTTGAAAGAATATTTTTGATTCATTTCCACATGTATCACTGTATAGTGTAATATTATTAGTGAAGGAATGAGAATTACAACAGAAGATTAAATGGTTTGTAATTAATTACGTAAATTATGTCGCTTTTATTCCGCTCTCCCCTTCATCCCAGAAGTAACTGGACACATCCTTTGAACTTATGTAAAATATCGTAACATTATAAACACATTCTTTGTCTTGAAACAAACAACAAACATACTCAGTAATGGAGTATATTTTACACCCTGAGTATTCATTGTAAATATGGCAATATCTCTTGTATTTTTTATCATATTCCTGTTTGCCCTTTTTCTTCACATGCGCTTTCTACTTGCCAGTGTTCGTTTCACCCTTCATCAAACACACACATGCCCTAAATCATGACTTACACAAGTGTCACGCTGATCCTCTTTACTTTCTCGCTTTACTTTCGAAGAAGAAATATTTTAATTTCGACACAATAACTCTTATTTCCGGGTCGTTGTACAATTTTTTAAATCTTTTGTCAAAATATTAATTTTTCTGATGTCGCATCTGATGAACTTTTGTTTATTTATCCAGTTTTTGCTATTATTTTAGTTTGTTTGTGAAAATGTCTTTTTCCGAGCAATATACTTTCTTTTCTGAGATATAGGGTAATAAAGAATTACATTGGCTTGGAACTGTACTTCCTCAATTGTCTTTTCTAGTGACGTGTAATTTATTGACAGATTGGAACATGCCGTTTAAAAGTAAACAATGCAAATCAACAGTATAATCGACTTGAAAGAAATGGACAAAGAATTTCACAATTACTACAAAGTGCCGATCCATCATACCAGAAATGAAAGAGGACATAAATGATGCAAAATTCCTTTAAACAGAAATTGAAAAATGTGCAAAATTCCTGTGAAGAGATGCATTGTTGGGATATATTTGGACAATAAATTCCAAGGGAGAGCTGAGTGAAAAAGAAAGATAACACATGAATTGCTGAAGCTTTGGGGGTAGGAAAGTTTGCAATTTTTTTTAAGCAGCAAGTTTCTTCCAAGGTTGACAAGCTGATAAAATTGTTCAAAATCTACAGAAAGCGGAGGGAAGAACGAAGCAGGGTGGAAACTGGCTTTGCAATGAAGACAATGAACTATACAGAAAACAAATTGAATCTGGAGAACGGTGTTGGATTCACAACTTAAAAATTGGCTACTATGAAAATTATCCATCTTTCAAAGCGATGAAGAAGCTCATCACTTCAGACAACAATCCAAGTGGAAGATTTTACTGACAGTAGTTTTAAAGTAGAGAATACTGAAGAAAAAAGCACTGATTGGGAAGAATCACAATTCTGCTCCCTCGCCCTTAAAACGAAATTATGAATCAACAAAATCTACAGTCAATCTCGGGTCAAAAGTATCCTTGTCGACAAGACAAGCATCCAAAATTCTTCAAAACTTGGCTGAAGACAGAATAGATGTATCTACGCCATCACAATCGGGGATTTGGCGTCGAGTGATCAAAGAAGAAGGAAAGGTCAAGAACCGCCTCAAAAAACGTCTTGCTGAAGAGTAATTGTTTTCATTTTGATGGGAAGAGAATTGAGAACAGAGAATATCAGACAGTATATCTTAATAATTCTGCATGAACTCTGCACCTCGGAGTTTTCGCTAGTGAAATAGGATTAGCTTCTGACATCATTATTCAAATTGTAGCCATACTAGACGAATACATTGCATGGAAGAGTGCTAAAATAATAATTTTTGATACCACAGCAGTTAATACAGGGCATAAAAATATTGTAGTTACTAATCTCCTGAGAGAGTTTATAAAGGGTCTAGGTACCCCTCAGTTTATAGAGCATCAACGTCATATTCTTGACATCATTCTACGTCACTTGATGGATTTCCTGTACCCCAATAAAATCACGATCACCCAAAACTATCCATTCATTGATGATAGATTAGTAGGGTATGATGCCTTACAAAAATGTTATTCCGACAAGAGAAAGATACCGACCCATGAAAACCCAGGATGACGAGATGACTTGAGTTTTCTTTTTGAACTCCGCGAAGGATATCATGCCTACCGAAAAGAGAAAAAGGTCTCCACTCAAATGGTAGAAATTACCTTCCCTTCAGAGTGCCAAGTGGAATTCACGGGAAATTCTTGCACGAATTATTTATTTTCTCGTTCCGAAATGGAGATATCAGCTCAAACGTGCTTGTCTTCATTGCAGCTGATTGGGCCTGAGCTACAGGCTGCTGTCTCCAAATGCTTTAAAAGCCTAAGGCTTTAAAATCTTTTTCCACTCACTGGATAAAGGAAATTGATGTGTCTCGCTCAAACATGGTGGCCGAGAGAGATGTAAAGCGGATGGAGGAGCTGCACTGCACATGCGAAAGTGACAAATATCGTAACAGAAAGTTCATAAACAGTAATAGAAATAATAATACTTCAACTTAATACATGTCGTTAGACGCGGGGCATTTTTTAAAACTTTACAAAATGGCAGTCATTTTTTAGAGTTTTACGCAAAAGTTCATCGTTTATCACCACAGACTTTTAAATCTGAAAAAAGTCACGACCATAATGGACATGTTGCACAAAATGATTTGATGCTTTTGAGCAGGAACTTGATAAATTCGTTAGTTGCACCGTTATGGACATAATTAAGATATTTTGCGGGATACTTTACATAAGGCCGCTTTAATATTTCCAAATATCAAAAATTAAGAATTTTTGATTAAGGCACGATGTGATTAATGGGATTAATCAAATAACGATTAATTACTAATTAACGGTAAGATATCCTTCGATTAATTAATACAAGGATTTCTTACCGTTTTATAGAATTGTCCACGGTTTATTGTATTTTTGTAATATTTTACTTCAATATACAGAAATGTTGGTAACGATTATTCCAATAAATGACAATAAATTTAAAGAAAATTTGTTCCAAGTGCATTTAAAAATTCGTCGGCACTTTGCCAGGGAAGTGCTGTTTAAGTCCCAAAGGAGAATTCCCGACAGTAGCGATACACAGTCAAATACTATACCAAACGTGACAAGACTCTTCAACAGACTAATCGGATGATTCAAGAGGTATTAGCTAATGATTCTTTGCTCAAATCTGAATCAGAGAGGCGACAAATATAGATCAGTGAAGACAGTGCCCAAATACACGCCCAAAAAAGAAAGAACAAGAAACTTAGCTGTTCGGGATACATCGCGCCTTGTCACAGGTGCCAATATTTGAGTCGCTATACTGCGACCTTCCTCAGGGCGAAATCCGCGGAGGTGGACTGTGCACGGTCTTATAAATAATTGCCCGCTGGTTGATCGTATTGTCCAAAGTAATTACCTATTAGCTCCGGCCGCGGAAACCTACGATTTCAAAGAAATAATGAGATAATGAAAAATCCAAGCGATGCTTCTTATATTTTTTATGCCGAAAGGGTGGCTCATTACGAGTGTACATCACGTGGACCTTCAAAGCCAAATTCTACGTGGTCAGGCGGAAGTGGCCAAAAGACTTATGTAGAGGGTCAACCGCGTCAGGAGAGACAAAAAGGAATCCTAAAATCTTCACCACTACAACGCATCCAGTCACACGTTTGTCGTGAGCAACTATCTGACATAGAATTCGGCGACAACTGTACCTCAATAGTGCTACATTCCCGACATGATCCCAGTAGATTAATTTTTTTTGCTTTATAATCTTAAAAATTCGTGAAAAGACCTCATTGAGACGCCGTCGAGAGCATTAAAACGACTCCGACAAAGTTTATAAAGCAGATTCCAACTAAGGACTTTCAGAGGACGCGCATGGCATGAACTCCCGCTAGCTAAAATCGGTTGCGGAACGGTCATACTTTGAAGAATTTTGACATATAATACCAATCTGTTGAATCTGTACAAGAATGACGCATTACTTCGGAACAAACTTTCTAGCTATTCCACGACGCGTACCGTAGAGTAGAATGACTGTTATACGGGAGCTGTTTAACAAACTCTACAAATATACTGTACAAAAGAGAAGTAAACTGTATTTAGTTGTCATAATATGTAGTCTATTAAATGTTATATCAAACATTAAAATTTCTCCAAAATTAAAAATAAAAGAATTCCGTCAACACAAGCATTTGTGTTTAATTGTAGTGGTATACGCCATGCCATGATACACGCTCGACATATGTATACTTTCCTTAAAAAAAAAGCAAGTCATATTGTTTCAAAACACAGCGACTATTTTTTAAGCGTACAGCGTACAGCATTTTAAACAAAACCTATTGGTAGTATTCCGTGTCTACCGCAGAAGAAGCGCAAGGTGCTGTTAAATCCGCCCCAATCGGAAAGAGTGGACCCGATGGAAAGAATAGAAATCAGTAGTGTTTATTGAAATAAATAACTCAACTTACGCGTTTCCAGTTTATAGGTTAACATTACTTATTTTATGAATCACTATTAAAATTATCTTGTGAATAATAATTAATATAATGGTATTTACGGTAATTATTATTCATTTTTATAATGAAGGAGAAAGTCATTTAAGCGATTATGTGAATATCATGATAACATCATTTCATGTTTCATGAACTCACAATTACGTGTATTTGTGACGGTGATAAGTAGATATGCCATCTTTTCGATTGAGAAAGGAGTAAATTTGGAGTTGTGGTTATAACGTAATAATGAAGAGTTGTCATTCCAACCTTAGATTTTTTCGTAATAAAAATAATTCCGAAAGAAAGGTTTCAAAGCATGAACTAATGCAGAACCTACGTAACAATCGTAAATAATAGAAAAATACATTATTTTTAATTACAAATATTTTTTTTGTTACGTTCGGAGTTCGTTTCGGATCATCTAGTTTTCATTGACAAGGAATACTAGATAATCTGAAACGAACTCCGAATAAAGAAATTTTTTTAACCATTTTGAGTGACACTTGTGTTTAACAATATTCAATATTTTTAACACGTCACTTTGACTCATATATATTACTCATAATTTCTGTGCATACAATAATGGGGAAAATCATAACAACTTGTACACACAAAATAGGGCAGGCTTTATTAGTTCATGGGATGATCGTTTGATGGGAAAACCTTTAATAGAAGCTAGAGAGTTCACAAAGTTATTTCTAAGTGGCAGCGGTATGTTCTAAAGAGAAAAATGTAGAATTAGGGCGTTCGTGTGTATTTCGTTTAATATATCTAACTTTATTCTTATTGTTGAATAGTTCTTATTGTTGTTTGGTGTTTTTAGTTCTGAACAAAATATTTTTTTGATTAGCGAAAGGAAAGCAGTTGCACAGAGATGTAGTTTTATACAACAAAATGTACATACTATTTTTTATTTTATTTTTCTAATGATAATATATTTCATAATATTTTTCTAACGGAAGAAAGATATCTGTATGTATAGATACTACAGTTTGCCCCACAGTTTTGCTTTTGTATTTTCAGTTTTTACAAGTTCTTATGCATTTCCAAACACCATTGATAGTATCTATAACGAGAACAATAAATATTTTTCAGAAAGCAAAAATTATAATATTATATTTTTCTCTTCAATTTCTTAAAAAAGGAACGCCACAGTTTACTATAATGGCTCTTTTACTCTTCGTGGTATAATTTTGGCGAGAGAAAGATGAGTCATAGATGACCACAGAGACGGTCATCCAAGCATTCAATGAGATATTATCGGTTCTTCAAAACAATTCCATATCTTTTCAATCATCAAAAACACGGCGAATTCAAGCAGCGGTCGATGTACGGCTGATTAACATGGGTTGTCTCTTTCACCTGGCGGGCGGCGACTCGAATTCGACCTGGTGTCTCCGTAATTGAGCCAGAGAGTCGGTCGGCCGCCCCTAAGCCAACGTTTCATCAGGCCTTTCTCCAAAGCCCCCACCCGCTCAAACGAATCCAGGCGGCCGATTGTGGAATCCAATCGGCCCCTCCCCCTCGAGTGAGGCGGGAACCGGGCAGGTGTCTGCCTCTCCAAAAACGCTCCGCGCTCTGACCGCCCAGCCGCCGCCGCCGCTGCCCGGAGGAGCCGTCCGGCGCGGGGAGAGGCGGGGGAGTCGGCTGTAAACGGACGCCATCGATCCCCCCTTCCCCGCTCACCTGGTCCTCCCCGCCACGCCCCCGCTTCGCGCCTGCCCCCGCCAGCGGCAGCGACGGCGGCCGGCTGCGCTCGGCGCGGCAGTTGGAGGCGAAGCACCCGCCCGGCCGGTCGTCCGCCTGCCTCCGCGCGGCTCGGCGCCCCGCCCCCGCCGCCGCCGCCACCCCCGCCGCCTCCGACGCTCTCGCCGCCGCGCGCGCGCCGCCGCCGCCCTCGCCGCCGCCGCGGTCCCCTCTGCCGGCGCTCCGCCCGCGGGCCCAGTTTGTTTTCGCAGTGAGTTTCCACGAGTTGTGCGCGAGCGGGCGAGTGCGTGGAACGTGCGTTTCTCGCTGGTCCAGTGGTGCTGCGTGCTGCCCGATCGCCGCGCGGGAAAGACGCGGATGGCATGGTAAGCGCGCGGAGGGACGAAGTTGGAATTTCAACTACGAACAAACAATTGAGTTGTGATTGCGTGAAAAAAGAATAATTCAGACGGAAATAGCGAGCCGGTACGTTCTTGTGTTGAAATACACTTCTCACTGCATATTGCGAAAAATATTCATGGTGTATGCGATGTGCTTATTTTAATTTTTCCTTTAGCCTAGGTCTGCAAACACCGCTAGTTGGCAAAAATCGAATTAATCTGACAATAAAATGCCAAATATACCACATATATGCAATCTCCTCGTTCTTTTTCAGTGAGGGTGCCTGAAAGCTATTTTGTTTCAATCGTCTGGAGGAGATGAAACAAAATAACTTGTAAGGATGTATCAGTCTTCTACATCTTCAATACTATACTTGTTGTTCACATAAAAAAGATTGAAACGAAGTAAAAATAGGCAGAAAAAATAATACTACTAGTTATGGATGAACACTTTGTTGTTATGTATTAAAATCTACAAAACTATCACAAAAATAAGGAGAAAGTAAAGCATGGTGCACTGCAGTTTCATATTGTGAATGTTTCATAAATACATATATGTAACAATACCAAACTAAAAACAGGTACTAACTTAAAATAATATTCAGGATATGTAATAAGTTACTTTTACGGTTTCACTGTATCAACCTTTTGTATAAAACAAGCTCACATTTTATCGTTTTCTTTTCTGACTTTAGCAAATTTTAATTCTCTTATTTATGTATATCTTTTACCTGCTGTAGATTGTGAAAAGTTAAATTACATTTTCTTCTTCTGTTTCTTGCACTGATTGAACAACGTTAATATGAGATTCTATTGGAAATAAAGAGTCAAAATTATTCTTTGATTCTTTTCTACTTTTGCCATTTAAATAAATTTGTGATTTATGATATTTTGCCAATATTGTACTTCTCAAACACAACTAAGATGTTGCATCTTAAAATGATGGTATCTGCATTTACTAAAGGAATGGTAACATTTCTGATAACAATCTTGATTTGTATTTTCGAATTGTTTTCTCAGGAATTGTTATATATTTAAATTACTCGTAATATACTACAGTTATACATACATAATTTTTATGTACTATGTTTTACTTATTTTATGATGCATTACGTTCTAATTAATGAAGTATTAACATGCGCTCTTTTATTTTCTCATTCTATATCTCTTAAAATGAACATATATTTTAGATCTGATTTGGTCTGTATCTGTCATTTAATTCTATAGATTAGTACCTCCATGGGAGAATTTTTCTTCATTTCAATTTGTTTTATGAGTGGGGAATTTATGCCTTTTTTATTCCATTATTATTGTCGCTTCGTTTTTCTTAAGTAATGAATTGTGTCCAAATACAGCATACTCTGGCGCAATATACTTTTACGGACATCTACGAGTGAAGAGAGAGAAAAAATTGTAAATACGAGTAAACAATCTACAATGGAAGACGAATTGCGGTGCAAAACGAAATATATTAGCCACAAAATGGATTAAAAATTAACTTAATTACAATTTCATTAAATATGTCAAAAGACAGAAACATTTTCAAAATTATGATACTAACATTTGAGGAAAAAATGATAATTTTTTCAATATTTGTGCAGCTAAAGAGACAGTATAGCAGTAGATTAAGAGCAAATTCCCTTCGACTGAGAGCAGTATTCTATAGAGAGCTATTACCAATTACAAGATTTTCACGGCGAAAGTACCGCATTTGCATGTTGAAAGAAGCAAAATGAGTTGACGAAGTTCTCTCTTCCTTGATATTTTACTTAGTAACTAGATGAGAAGAATCTGAAATATATGTCATTTGCGGTTTTTCTTGATAATTTCACCACGACTTTACACATTTACAGTATTTACATTTGCAATACTGAGCTCTCGAAAGTAAATACTAACTAATAATGATGTATTTTAATTTTTGAAGTTGTAATTCTCTCAATTACTTCAAGATCAAGACTCGAAATTTAATTCTTCAATGGATATTATAATGAAATATCAAGAAAACTGGAAAGGGCATGTCCTGAGAATGCCAGAACATCGGATAAGAAAAATTATTCTTCAATATACCCCTAAAGGAAAAAGAAGTTCGTATAGAAAAAGAAGTACGTATTGCATATGACGTCCCTTGAAGAGATGGCATAAACAATTTCGAAAGGGAACAGATCAAGAGGTCTAATCCGTACTGTCGATGATTATTCTCAGGATTTCTTTCAATAATCCAAGCAGTTTATTTCTTCGCCCCGTGTCTGTCCCTGTACCACAGCTGCTTGTGGGGGCGAATGAGTTCCAGTTCTAGTTCGTTGCCCTCTTCGATCGGTGGGGATATGACGCGACGCCATTTAGTCTCTTCCCTAATTTCACACCGAATCCTGCAATACTCCGGCAATTACAGAACAAGATCACGACGACGCGACGTATTCATTTCAAGTTCGAAGCTGACTTTGTGCTCTCGTCGGGGCAGCTAGTTTTGGTACCTTCCTCCCACTTCCTTATATAGACAATATCTGCGGATGTGTTGAGATTTAATTATCCAAATGCTTCTGATTTCAGTATCTTTTCTTCTATTTATTTTACGACATTCTTTTGTATTTAGTGTTCCCCCACATTCATGATAGCATGTATATTGAACAGCTGACGCCCTTGGATTTAAAGCAGTTAAGAAATGTGATGCTGCTTTGTAATACTTGGAGGTCGAAGATACTGTTCTAGATAGACTTGAAGTATTCTTCGAAAAAAATATTTTGTATGATATATTGTTTTTTTTTGTTTTATGTCACCCGAATCGGAAATGAATGTAATGTAAAGTCACCAAAGACATTTTGTAAATTGGTCAGACACGCATTATTTAATTATTAAGTGAATATGTTTCCGAAAACGAAGCCTTAAAAAATCAAAATAGTTTCAATGGTAATGAAATTAAAAATTTGATGAGTTTGATTTCTGTACAAAGAACCTAAAGAACTCTTTTTAGTTTTCAAAATTCTATTACAGGAGAAAAAGTTGTCTGATTATTGGAAATTAATACGCATTCTTCATATTATGACAAAAGCAAAAAATTCTCAAGAGATCTTCAGAGTCTTTGTAGGTTACTGCTCTAAATCTCCTATCATTCTCTCGCGCAGCCACAAAATAACTGTGAAACTTTACAACCCCGGAAGTCCCGATACTTTGAGAGTTGCCAAGGGACAGATCATAAAGCAAGTCACTGCAGTTAGCTCGAGTTTCTTCTGAGGCAAATGTGTTCCAATAAATGTGAAGGAATGGACCACAGGGAGCTGCTAAGCTGAGCATTGAGTCTGGTTAGCGTCACATTCTATCTTTTCTCTCCTCTCTCTGGGGAACATTTTTACGGGAAACATATCACTTTGCGGAGAGATAAGTGTGAACAGTTTTAAAATGTGAGATGATTATGGCCGTAATTACGTACGTCTTAAATATAATGAACGTAAATGTAGTTCACAAACTAATGAGTGCTTTACTTACTATTTCGTGCATTCCAAGTGTAAACTATTATCCATTCTAAGCGCACATCTATAGAAATGTATTCTTAGCACGGATACCACATAAATTCTGATGAAATGGTCTCAGAAGATCTTTACTACAATTTAGCTGTATTTTGGTTTTATATATAAAACCTGGTCTTGTGAAGTGTATGAAAATCCCAGGGCAAACTAAAAAGATAACATTACAAGAAAAAAAGATGATTCCAGTCAGTTTAAATATATTCGAAGCAGGCGTTTTTTTCTTGTAATGTTTGATTTATCCAGTGAATTCTGATTTATTTAAAAAGATAACAGACTACTCTATTTTACCCTTCTCTGTAACTTTCTACAATAATTTATTCTTCAAATTAATGAAAGAAAATTCGTCGTACCAGTTACAGGGGATGAAAAAAAAAGAATTATTTCTGTCGGATATTCCTGGAAACCCCATGCTCCTGTGTTCTACGCCAAATTGAAATGCTTTCGTGCAAGAGTGAGGTTACTGAAAATAACAAATGGTAAGAGGTCAGACCGATGAGGACACTCCGGGCGTCAACTGATTTCACCACAGTGCTTCTAACCGGCAGGTCCTGAAATTCAAACACGATGACAGGTTTTTTGACACTAGCGACATGGATCGATTTCAGCCGCTGTCTGGAAGTGAATTCTAGCGGCCGTCTGCTCTGTTTGGTAGTTTTTCGGGATTTTTTCCCAATCAATACCACGCGATTGCGGAAGCGGTACCCTAACAAACGGGTCATGGACCGCGCGCGATCTATCCTTCCTCTTCCTTCATCTATCCTCACCCCCTAGATTCACACTCACGTGCACTACACAACTATACATGTTGGGAGATCTATCTGGAGCTTAGAGCTTGTCTCGGCTGGGGCGATGCCCCGCTAGGGGAGATACCTGGATTAGGTAAATCTCGCCACCCGATGTGAAGGGCGGGGCCAGATCTCACCATCCAGCGAGGAAGAACATCCCCATATCCCGTGATTAAAAACATGCATCACACCTAAGGGATTTATGACTACAGCAGGTAACGGGAACACTCAATAATCAACGTACGACATCAGAGGGAATCATCTCCTATATTATTTCAGTAGTATACTTACCTTTTGCAGCTCTCACAAGCAATCAATATTTGTAAATAAGGTCTCTAAGAAAAGAGAATTTCACAGAGACGTGACAAATTGCACTTTGATTTTGAAAATATGAAGGGTTTGTTTAAAAGAACGCCTCTAAATATTCATGGCAAACGCAACCCGCAACATTTTTGGATCTCTATCGTTAAATAAGTAATAAAAGAATTATTTTAGGGCTTAAATAAACTTTAAAAACTAAAATTTTGAGGCCCAAGGTCTTAAAGAAACGTTTCATACATTGCAATCTATAGGATGAGATCTTCTACTACATTTTTGCTGCTTCGACGCTTCGCAATTCTACCCCACCTATTCAGAGCTGGTAGAATCTGCAACTGTATGTGAAATTAGATAAAGTACTTGAAATCAACGCGATTGAATTACACTGGTGTACCTCTCTGCTCGGTAATATCATTAAATAAGAACAGTTTTTATTGAAAAGGATGTATTGTATTGTTATCAATACCAGGAGACATATTATAGAACAAGTGACGGAGGATGAGAGGATCTTGAAGAAAACGATATATTACAGGCTTAATATGGAAATGGGAAGAGAGGGAAGATGGTGAGATTTAACATGCAGAAGTTCTCGCACGGGTACGCTAGTAGTTAATAATTCTATTGTTTTTAACTAAAATATAAATAAAAATGTTACTGGTTACCACATAAAGACATGAAGGTGATATCGTGCATCATCAAATGACGTTTGAAAGGAAAAATTGTTCGCATTGTATTATTACAACTCCAATTTGAAAAAATGTAAATATTCGATTTCAAATGGAGATATTCACTTGATACTAAATCGATCTATTTCTGTGGAGATTGAAGCAATTTATTTATTACCTAATGTAACCCAGTTCTTGAATCGCGATCTCCTCTAATTGCCTTGTTTGAGGGACAAAGTGTTTGCGTGACTTTCACGTTCGACAACTTCCCTGCAGTATTTACTAAACTGCCTCCTCTGTTAGTCAAGATACCATTCAACTAGAGGAATGTAATTGAAGAGACAATTGGGAAAAATTATTTAGCGTTCAGTTCTCCTCCTCGTGAGATTTTTATATACTATTGGAAGTTAGCTTCCATCTCTTATTTTCATAAATCAGGAATAGTCCTTAGCTTATCGATATTCTATAAATACAATCAGAATGCTCACTATGATTAATTTATTTATTTTCAATAAAAAAAACTTCGAAATATCAGTTTAAGTAAGTTCTTAGTGTGAGTCATCGTACACAAAATTATGTTTGCTGAATGGACTTAAGAGATTTGTATTGTCATTTGATTTTCTTCAGTATTCTTTTGAAATAATTGAATTCATAAGTTTCATTTTAACGGAAAAATATAATTATTTTTGGCCAATTATAGCTTAATGTTGAAATACTCTATGCTCTATAATGTTCAAATACTCTATAATGTTTAAATACCATGAAAACAATTGTATATCTTGATTTAAATTTACGTACGAGTAGCATGTCAGCTTGACAGATCACATTAGGTTCATATCTCTAACTTCCTCGCGATGAACAATCGTTTCGCAGCATAGAAAGACTGGACCCTTATGACTAATCGACAATCAGTTATCAGCACAAAGTCGAAGGTTAGATTATGACTGGATAGCTGGTATATGTATGCGACATATAATTGATTCACATATCAGTACTTCCATGGGAATCAAATTTCATGGGATATGGATATTGTGTCAGAAAGTCACTAAATGAATTTTATCCTTGTGAAAGAGTTTCAATCGAAACTTGCGCATTCTCGAGTTTCAATTTAAAGTGAGACAGAGAAACACCATCCGCATATCCAAGTGTTTTTATTGAGGGAATCAATAGATACTGAACATTCGTTTGAGGATATATAATGAAAAATTTCGAAATTGGTACTTACGACAATTTGGAACTTAAGCTAATTTTTTAAAATTTCAAGCGTTTTTTTTGAATGGC
The DNA here is from genome assembly GCA_011170035.1 of Teleogryllus occipitalis. Lineage (NCBI taxonomy): Eukaryota > Metazoa > Arthropoda > Insecta > Orthoptera > Gryllidae > Teleogryllus > Teleogryllus occipitalis. The sequence continues at coordinate 207,250 of BLKR01000612.1, read as the reverse complement.
CATTTTCAGAGATTAAACTACAATGCAAGTTTGTGTTCACATTATTATTATTATTATTATTATTATTATTATTATTATTATTATTATTATTATTATTATTATTATTATTTTGTTTATTCTCAAAGTTTTGGTCTCACACATTTCATACAGATACAACATCAAAGTATAGTAACATCGACGTATTTGAAATCTATAAAACCTATTAAGATATTCTAACATGAATATTATGAATATTAACATGAAATAATAGCCACAGATTATAAAAATAATATTACAATTTCAACAGTAAAGTTTTAAAATTTCTCATGTCACCCATGAATCTACTATGTGAGTGAATAGTGAGCGCGAACTGATGATAGTAGAATTCTGGACACCGATGGTAATACTCTTCTGCAAGCCTCCAAGGTCTTAAAAAATCGACGGAAATTTTTTGGTATGATGCCCATTACTGACCGTACAATCGAAACAATTTTCGCTTCTGAAACACGTCATTGTTATTTTGCAGCAAATGCTAGCTCTCTGTACGTGTTGAATTGAACCCGGTATATTGTCACCATGTAGATGGTAGTGACGACTGTAAAATGAATAAACTAAACATTCTTGACAGATTTGTTCCAGAGGCTATCATCAGGTCTATTGTCCTGAAATGTCTTGATCAGAATATTATGATCCCAGTATAATTTATGGGTTTCATATTTATCATCACTTTTGCATGATATTGACAGTATGGTGTATTAACTTCCCGAAATAGCCAGTATTTCTTAACAAGTTTGGTATGGATGATCAATACCCACTTGATCGTGTCTCAATTTACGGTCTGCTGGAGCTAAGAAACTACAACCTGGGATCATATGCTAAATGGTTTCACGATCCCGACCGCACTTACGATAATAATCTCTTAGTACTCCTGGGTCTTTGATACATTTTATCATTATTTTTGGTCACAAATTGGTCATCTGTAGGACCACCGGAACGTGCTTACCCACAGAGACCCAGTTATATTTTCCCGGAGTAAGTGCACGTGACTTTTTTCGGAGGGGGCATCGGCATTTCTAAGCTGAATCCATGTTTACACCCCAGGGTTGTGGGAGAATGAGGTATGAGATGATGATGATGATGAAGGATAAATGGAAAATTACACACAGACACACGCAAACATCCATGCCCAGGGTGGGACTCGAACCTGTGACCCTTTAGGCACGAGACAGCTACACTCTTCCCTTCGGTTTTAGCAACCTTGGCAATTCCGGACGGCTTTATCATCATCGTTATTATTATTATTATTATTATTATTATTATTATTATTATTATTATTGTTGTTGTTGTTGTTGTTGTTGTTGTTGTTGTTGGCGTATAATTCTCACTTGACCTTTGTGGGAAAATTAAAGAACCACAAGTCGTGTAAAAGCTAGATGGAATATCCGACTTTTATCGGCATTCATTTTTAACAAATAATATCCGTGATATGTTGACTCAAAACATTGCTGCTAGGAGTCTGACTTACATTAAATACATAATCTATTATATTTTCATGATCATTTCAATAGTCTGTATCACTAACGTTTTGGCAAAATTTAAGATTCCACTGACGAGTTGCAAGCAAACTAAACTATAAATATTTTTTTCCGTCTCTAGCTACCGGATCTTTAAAACGTTTGGGATCTTTAAAGTACTATAGGCTATTGCATTCTGTGTGATATTTAGCGATCCGTTGGAAGTTTCTTATTTAAAGAGAAAAATATGAAATTAATTTTAGTTTTCCTGGTCCTTGGAACTTCTTTGACGAAGGTAAACTGTTATCCAAATATTATTTAAATGACAATTTTCTGCAAAACCAATTCACTGTAAATATTTTAATGTGATGTTCCCATCAAAGTTCCATAAGATCAAACTTACTGTAATACAATTTTAGGAAATAAATTTATTTTTAATTAGTAATGGTTACTCCATTTGCGTTGATTATTATTGTGTTATGTCAGGCTCTTCCTGCTTCAATTTTTAAGCTTTGCATTCTTTTAAGGTACTAATACTAAAAAAGTGTATTTTCAACGTTCTATTTTTTACAGAATCACAGTTTAACATCCAAACCATCAATCTCTAACTCTGTACCGTCAGTAACATCCAGAAGAATAGTGTTTTAAAAATCGTGTAACATACAAAACGAGGAATGAATAATTCAAAGAAGTAAGGCAATGATAATTTCCGGGAATTGGACCATTCTGTAATACTTTCCTGGAACATTGTAATTTCTGTTAATTCATAAATTCTAATTACTAAATGGAAGCAAAATTCTACCAAAATTAATTAGACTAATTTGTGTTTAATACTATATTAATTCATGCATAAAACGGAATTTCTTGAAAATACTGTTGTTCGTTAGTGTTATTAATATCTCATAAATACAGTAAAAATATTTCACATTTTCCCCTGTTTATATAATGTGTTTAGAAACTTTTTCTTTACTTACCTTCATTCCATTCTGTATGAGTATTCTCAAGTTTATTACGGTCCATTATGGGGATATTTTACGACGAGAACTTCACGAGCTTACATACTTGCTGCAAAAAAATAATTTTTTAAATTGTGAAAACAAAATTTAGTACAAAAGCTATTTCCTTTTTCGCAAGCTACTAACAAGCAACATAGATATAAAAGAGAAGTCACTATTTTATGACCTGTCGTTCGCACATCTTACGACAGCTAGCATTCGCGATCAAGCAGATTACAGGAGCACTCGTGACATCGTGTATTTAGGTAGGTCGGGATCGTAAAAGCGTATTTTGAGAGCTTCCCCGAAGGAAAACAGACATCTGGAATTGCCTCGATCGCGTCGCCAACAGCGTCTGAACCGCCGCCGCCGCCGCCGACCTCGTCGCCTCGCGTCGCGCCGCGGAAACAAAACAAACAGAGCAATTACAATGGCGCGCGGACGTCATCGAAGCCTCGGGTCAACCCGCACGGGCCCCGAAGGCTCTCATTGTGTACTATTTGTCATCCCCTCCATCATGTTAGTAACTATTACGCCCTCTCCGACCCGCCCCACGTCAGCCTGCCCCAGACTTACGATCGGCCTTGTCCATTAGAGACCGAATGCCCAGCCACGTTGTATCCCGGCCGGGAGTGAACAGTGCTTTAGCGATCTATGAAACAGCACCAACCATTCCGTTGTTGTGGGGATGCAGAGTTAACACACTCAACAATTATCGTACAAGAAGCGTCGCTTTTATCATTTCCGTGTTAAATATAATTATTTTTCAGTTCGAGTGATACAACAATTTTGTTTATTTAATTAAAAATACTTAAAGTATTGCGATAATATTATCAATAGTTTACACAAATTACAATGTTTAAAATGCATTTCCAGAGTCTTTAAAAAAGAGACAAGAACTTTTTCATGCAATGTAAGTATATTCTAGTGTATTTAAGAATTCCAAAGGGAATTATTAAATGACTAATTATTATGGTTTATATTACAGATATGCTACAATGTTATTCATTCGTGTGTAAAACGTATCAAAATAAAACTTCTGACGATTCATGCAAAACGAATGATTTGCATTTCATTTTCTGCTTATCATGTAGGTAGTGTAATACACAGCCGCGTTACCACCACTAATAATTAACAGATTGTCGAGTGGCGGTTTTAACGATATTTTGGTATTATCTTGTTCTCCAATTTTCCTTCCTTTCAAAGAACTCATATTTTTTTAGAAAACACATTTAATAATCCAAAGTTTTGTCCGGTTACGTTGGATGCCTTTGTTACAGCCGTGAAGATATCCGACATAATTAGACGAAGGTCAGGTGCACGGAATCTTATTGCGTAAGAGTATGACCATTCAAACACCTCTGCATGATGAGTTGCCTACCCACCAGGGGCAATTGACTAAAGTTGCTCTATATATTAATTTTAAAATTTAATAATTTTTCGCTAATTTCCCACCACATGTTCATTGGAAAACCTTTATCATCTTAAAACCTTCATGTCCTACAAGTTTGAATAATTTATTCTGACGACCAGCATTGAGATAAAATTATTAGAGAAGCATAGTACTTAAATGCTGCAAAATTAATCAATGGATTTCCTATTAATTCAAGATCTCGAGAATAAACAAATGCAATGGTGTGTCTCATTCTAATATAACTTTAATACAGTGACATTCTAATATAACTATAATAAAGTCTCTAATGAAATATGTGTATTTTAGTGAATTGATGTGAGGAAATTTGCTTGTAGTATCCACACAGCTGACGCTTTTAAGCGAAGCGAAAACGATTTCATTGCTCTGAGGGTGTGCTTTTCTTTTGTTATTATTTTTGTTAGTCATCTGTATATTATAGCGGCTCTGAAGAATAAGGTCAGAATGCCACTAGAAATGATTTTTGAAGGAACCATACAGCTTAAATGAAAATATCATTCTCTATCTAGCTGCTATCTCCACACGCTCCTTTCAACTACTTAAACGCGCCACGGGACGTGGGCTATATCTCATGTTGCAAATTTGAACAATTTAATCTTTCTTTCTTCATAAGAAAACTAGTGGTGCTATAGAATGACACATGTTTTCTCGTTGGAGTTAATTTTCTAATTTATTTTTAGTGGTCTAGCTTTTCGGTCTCGCCCCATCTTCTTTTTAGCCGCCATTTATCACCGCCCACGCTATATTTTTTAAACATGTTCTCAATTTTTTGTTTTCTTTCGGTAAAACTGAAATATTGCTTTAAAAGTATTATGGAAGATTAAAACCACGTCCTGCATCAAAATTTTCGTTTGCAAATTTGAAACCCGTTTCTAAGAATATTCGTTTGAGCTTTAGCCTAAATGCGAAATTTGAAGCTCTTTTACACAGAAAACTTTTGAGTTTTGGAACAACTTCATTGAAAGTCATTTGAGGCACTTGCAACACATAAATGCAACAATGTACACAACTGTTGGAAATTTAGATATTAACGGCGTGAGAGATACTTATATACTTTTGTGTAATTTTTGAAAAAAAATATAGAAAAATGAATTTTATATCGTCTTAAACAGTGCATTTAGCACCATACGTACAAAAAGTGTGAAGAAAACATTTGGAGCGATTTTTGGAAAAAGGCGTCCGACGTTTCTGAAAATGTGGAAATTTGAGCTAATTTTTACAGCAAACATTCGAGTTTTCTAAAAACATTATAAGATATGTGTAACATAACGTAAAACACTTGTTCTAAAACATCAATAATGTATACAAATCATACATAATGTAAATATTAACCACGTGAAAATGTAAAAAACGTACATTTTTGTAATTTTTGGAAAATTAAATAGAATAGAGCAAAATCGCTGTTATGACATCTCATACAGCACATTGAGCCTAATCAAACGTTTAAAGAAAACATTTGGATCAGTTTTTAAGAAATTTGTCTTATTTACATTTTTTAATCTCGCTTATATTTCATACAAATTGCCCGAAATCTATCGCAATTTTCAAAACAATGTACATGACCTAAATAAAAGAACTCATTATGAAGGACATATTTCATTGTAAAGAAAGATATCTACCTTCAATTTTTTAGTTCGAGAAAGACACCGAAAAAGTTTCGAACTTGCAATTTTCGAATATTCAGCGTTAACAGTAAAAATCTGACCTGTATTGTATTTCACTATATTCTTATATGTCCCAGGGCTTTAATGTAAAGTAGCCCCCCCCCCTTTATTAATAAATACTATTCAAAACCTCAGAGCTTTGAGTGAGGTCGACCGAAAATTACTCAGTTTGGAAAACATCCTATGCCTAGTTTATGCTATTGTTGTTCATAGACGATGGACGGACGTATTGAAAACAAAAACCATTTTCGGTATCAAGGACTCACTATTCGGAAAAAAAAACTACATAACATGCTAGAAGGAGAACTTTTCTACATATTTGAACAGGATTTATCCACTTTTTCTGTATCAGAGCTCCACAACGAGAGTTTTTCCTTCGAAAAATCATCGTTTCTTGCAGAAGCATTACATAACTTTATACTACGCATATTACTCCGTAAATACACACGTATACGACACAGTAACTAGTGAAGTTACAACAGCTCATACTTTCTCTAAATATTTATAACATTTACAATTTTAGGGTTTAAAGAAAATGAGATTTGCGCTCTTTTAAAGGTGTGTTTTCCATAATCTTCGGAAAAGGAATTGGAATCTCTGAATTTCCGAAAATTGCAAATTTAAAAGTAATGTGAGAACGTATGTGCTCTTGTAGCACCACTATTTGGAGATCTTTAAGAACAGATTTCATTTTAAAATCTGTATCTCCAATGCCATTTAATTTGAACCTGTATTTTTGCAATGCTATTTTTTTAAAATTTTAAAAAATAGGTCCTTTTTTACCGTGTTTTGATACAAACGCGGAGACGATATAAAGAAAAAACATAGGAGCCATGTTTGAGAAAATAATTCTAAAACAGTCCCGTATATTTCAGTCAAAATTACGCAAAAATTACTCATATTTCGAATGTTATACTCGCCCATGTTTCAATGTTTTTTTAAATACCAGAATTTATTAAGGAAAAATCACTATTTTCAATATTGTAATTGTTGGAAGACGACGTAAAATATTTGAACTTTTGCAATTTTTGAAAAATCAGGGATTTTAACGACAAATAAAAGCGCATGTGAAGAAAAATGGCAAACGGGCATGTGATAAAAAATACCACAGAAATAGCCACATTTACAATGAATACTCAGGCTCTAAAACATAGTCCATCACTGAGAATGTCTGTTGTTTATTCAAGAGAAAGAATGTGTTTATAATTTTACGATATTTTATATAAATTCAAAGGATGTTTCCTGCTGCTTCTAGGATATAGGTGAGGGCGGAATAAAAGCGACCTAATTTACGTAATTAATTATAAATCCTTTAATCTGCTGTTTTAGTTCTCATACCTTCACTAATAATATTAACCGGTTTAGTGAGACCAGTGTAAATGAAATAAAAATATATGGTTTTTGACTTGCCACAATAAGAAGTGCGACAATTTTACAAATTTACCTGGAACTTTACTTAGCTACCCAGAAACTCAGAAGTTCAGGAAAATCTATGTTACTAATTAACAATGCACGCAGAAATTGGTAGCAAACTATGCAGGCTCCAGGAATGTGAAATGTGACTATGGTTTTGTTAGTTACCCAGAAACTCAGAAGAAGTTCAGGAAAATCTATGTTACTAATTAACAATGCACGCAGAAATTTGTAGCAAACTATGCAGCCTCCGGGAATGTGAAACGTGTTGATGGTTTTGTTAGTTACCCAGAAACGCAGAAGAAGTTGACAGTAAATTCTTGAACTAAGAAAAGGAAGAAAAGTACGGAAATACATTCTCTCCCAGTTTACTTTGGTGTTCGAAGGGAAGCTCATCCTAAACGGCTACACCCAACCAAACATCCAAACTAGAGATATTTCTATAATGCGCCTCTGGATAGATGAGCAACGTTCCCTACTACAGATCACTAGAATCATCAATTTCATTCGATTATATTACATGTGAGGAGCCACTAGTGGTAGAGAGAGTTCTCAGTCCCATTAGTCTAACAATTCACGGCGGAGTAACAAAGTTGAATGCTAGGGTCAAGGAACCCTAGCACGTAAAAAGGCTGTAGAGTTCCTCGAATGAGGGTCAGTTGTGATCAAATTTGTTTAAGTGTTTAGCCCCATGATGCTGATCAGTTCCATACTCTGTTGCCACGTGTAGGGAGAGGGATAGAGAAAGATTATTCTCTTTTCTTTTCTTCACAGTGATGATTTGTTATTTCCTTCCACTAGATAAAATAAGGGTAAATGACGAAAAGATTATATCGTTTAAGCCATTTTTAGCTTATGAACTTCTAATCTGTAAGAAAACTCTGTAAATTGGTAATTATATTCACTGATTTATGAACTTTAGCCAACAATCTCAAATTAAATATAGAACATTAACATAATATGTGATACAAATCACAATTAATACTGGTCAAGCATAGGTTTATATTTCCATTTATGGGTAGTTTTGTGAATGTCCTTAGCACCACTGATAAACGGTTTTGACGTTCAGTCATTTATCACAATATATTTTATAGTTTTTACGAATATAACGCTCGTGGTTGTAATATATGTGTCCTGAACAAGTTCATTACATTATTGCCTTAAAGTATCTCTTTCAAATCTTCTAAGAATCTCTTTGTTTGCATTATTGGCAAATCCCATTAGTCTATTCCATTGCTTACGCTGGTTTCATGGTTATTTTGCTCTCGGTGACTTATTGTACAATGTGTCGGATAAAATTAGCTGCGTATCTCGAAGAGTATTTTCACCCTGTGCTTCATGTCCTTCAGTCGCCCCCTACACGTTGACCCGGCGTGGATGGCCCGAGGCCAGCCCTCTCCACAACCCCCTCCCCTCTCTAACCCCGCGCCGCTACCTTCGCCCACCGCACTTGTGCGTAGCATCTTAATCGCCGGAAGGAACCGTCCTTCGATGAATATTGATCCCTTCTGCAGCACTCACGTGGCTTGACACCTCTTAATTTGCATCGTGTTAGTTCGGTTTTATTTTTAATTTTCCTCTCTATACTATAGTGTAAAAAGGAAAATATTGGAATTACCTCTACACTACGGTCTCGAGTTTTCTGGCGTAAAATCCCAGTTTAAGTAGTTTTGACCAATAACTTCACACAGAAGTCAGTATTTAGGTTTTAAAAATTAATGTTGTGAATTAATGGCGATTGATGGTGTTAAAAACGGTCAAAATTGAAGCAACTGGCAAGGGGATACACGTAATTTTCTATCCGATAATCAGAATGATTTACTATTTGACTGTCTGTCTGTCTTTGTGTGTATGTATGTATGTATGAATATATGTAAAATATTGTCAAATGAAAAGCTTTCGCGATAAAACTTAGTAAATACGACAGTCGTTTCGTTCCGTAGATCACTAAGATATTTCAATTTTGGGGGGATAAAGCCCCTGTAGCCCCTGTAATATTCTCAATTGTTTTGGACAATGACTGCAAATGTTTTCTTTAAATTTCTTGCTCAAATAAAATAAATTACACCCATAATAATGTTCCCATCTTCACTAAAACCACTGACCTTTTGAAAACTGCAAAAGTTCACTATTTTCAAACCAGTCCTATACCCCAGACTTTAAAGTGACAGATTTCTTTCTTCTTTCAATTTGTCGATCAAACATAGAACTTTAAATTATATCAAGCACATTAAAAGAATAGGTATGAATAGTTGTTGAATGAATGAAGATATGAATAATACTCAGCAGAAGAAAAGTTTGTGTATTCCGCGCATTCTCACTAGTTTATTATGTTTTATGGGCGCAAGAATACTGAAAATGATATGTGTCATATATCAACTCCTCCTCTCGTGACGTTTTACTCCTCCCCGTAACTCTGCTCTCCTCCAGGCCCCGCCCCGCCCCGATCCCGCCCCGCCCCTCGAGGTATCAGCCTGCCCCACTCCGTTCGTCCTTGCTTTGCTACGCAACCGTTACTGTTTATGAGACAGCCGAAAAAAATCTGCTTCATTAGAACTTCTTCGAAAAATATGGGAATATTGCCACAAGCTCTTCAAACAATTTCAGTTAAACAGTAAGAAAATGTAGGTCTTGTTCTCATATTGAACTCTGAACAGAAAAGCTTAACATATACTGTTGCGGAGAAAGGTAGGATGGCAATGTAGTTGATTGAGGATATTAAACAGAAAACTAAGGATAAGCAGAATGAGAAGAAATAAAAAGAAAGAAGAGGTGGAGAACAAGAATGACAAGAAGAGAAGTAATCATAGGAAAAGTAATAAAATATGGAACAGAACACTGAAAGATAGTTAATAATGAGAAGCAGGAAGATGGGACATGCCGCATACATGTAACGTTTTGAAAAACGTCCACGTACGCAAATTTCAAGATTCGAATATACATCGTAAGGATGTCACCTTGTGGTCGAACCTGTCTCACTCCTCCGATGAAGTCAGAGTTTTTTGTTTCTTCGTGCAATTAATCTTCCTTCCTTAATCCTTTTGTTGTAATATTATGCTGTTGTCATCATGTGGTAGCATTGGTGGTACCATATGGTGGCATGAGATGGTGCCATGTGGCTAGCTTCCCATACCACCACGTATGCCATCTGAAGACCTTTCCATTGACAACCACTCAACATCTTCATCATTCACACTCTTAATGTCAAAACTTCACACATGAACACAAGCGCAAGCCGCCACTGATCCCCTAGCCAGGAACACGGAGGATGTGCAGGCTTAAACCAACTCCTCCACCAAGAACCTAGTTTCTCAGTGTCCCTAGAGCACAAATACCTTGCGAAGTTTGCTCTTCTTTGAAGTAATTTGAATGTTTAAATCGCACCCATCAAAGATGTAAAAGTATACGAGTAGAAAGATAAGATGGCACAGAATAAGAGTAGATAAAGGGTCAAAGTACAAAAAAGGAGAACAACAAAGGAGCAAAGATTGGTTGATTATAGTGATTCCACCCGCGTCAACTACTGAGGTCATTAGTTCCGTAAGTGCAGGGCATGTTTTTATCGGGAGGTTGCAGTTATTTCCCCTATTGAATGGCGAGATCCGGTGCCAACTTGCCGTCGACTAGCGGGGTTTTCCCAAGCAGGTATCTCCCATCAACGGGGCACTGCTCAACCCGGGACAAGTTCTTAGTCCCCGATCGGTCTCTCGTCATGTGTGGTAGTGTAGTGCATGTTAGTGTAAGTGTGTGTGTAAAGGGTGAGGGTAGGTCAAGGAAGAGGAAGGAAAGATCGCGCGCGGTTCGAAGCCCATTTGTTAAGGTACTGTTCCAGCCTTCACCTGGTGTTTATCGGAGAACCCACGGAAAACTACCGATCAGAGCAGCCGGCCGCTAGAATTCTCCTCCAGACAACGACTGAATTCGACCTAGCTGAAAAGCTGGAGTCGAAAGTCCTGCCGGCGTCGGGACACGAACCTAGGACCTTCCCGGTCAAGGAGCAAAGAGAAGAAAACAGAAAAGAAAACGACAGGACGTTATGTTGCCATTGATTCACGTCTGCTCTGCGCGAGGCGTTGGAAATTACGAAACCCATCGACCGGGACGAATCGCTGTCGTATTTCTTCGTCGTAACTAATCCTGCATCCGCACGCGCTCACACACACACACATACACACAGCTCCGCCCGAGAGTAAAACGGGAGTGGACTCGAGGGACAAATTTATCGGCGCGGCGAAAGGCTGTGTGGTTAAAGGTGAATCAGGGCGACCTTGAGCCAATTTCCGCGGGGTAGCTCGCGTATCTGCGGAGAGGGAACTGACGCTGTGGCCGCACGAGAGCGCTATTGGCGCCGCGCCAACGCACGCGCGTGCGCATCGGGTGAGCTGCCGACGTTAAGCAACCGCTGCGCGACGCCGCGGAAGCAGGCGGCTGAGGAAAGCGATTTTCCTTTTACTTTCCCCTTACGGAGTACAGAGAAAGTTATGAGATGCTGCGCGAAAAACGGCGAAAACAGAGAATTTTCGATTGATTTTGTCGTGTTTCCGGGCGCGTCAACTGCTTTGGTCATTAGTTCCGTTAGTGTAGTGCATGTTTTTCTCGGGAGGTGGCGGTAAACTTCCCTCGCTGGATGGCGAGATCCGGCGCCGAACTACCGTCCGGTTAGCGGGGTTTCCCCGTAACCAGAACTCTCCCACAAGCGGGGCACCGCCCCAGCCGGGACAAGCTCTAAGTTCCCGACCGATCTCCCGGAATATGTGGTAGTGTAGTGCATGTTAGTGTAAAGGCATGTGTATGCGGAGAGGATAGGACAAGGAAGAGGAAGGACAGATCGCGCGCGGTCCGTGGTCCGTTTGGTAGGGTACTGCTCCGGCATTAGTCTAGTGTTGATCGGAGAAACCACGGAAAACTACCGATCAGAGCAGCCGGCCACCAGAATTCTCCTCCAGACAGCTGAATTTGACCTAGCTGGAAAGCTAGGGTCGAAAATCCTGCCGCCGTCAGGACTCGAACCTAGGACCTCCCAGTGAGAGGCGCTGCAGTGACATCAGTTGATGCACTGAGCTACCACTCCCGGTGAGAAATTTTGACAGAAAAAAAACTCTTGTCATAGGGCCCTGCTAACAAAAAAGTGGATAAATCCAGTGACTAAATTTAGAATAAAATCCTCTATCACGTGGCGTGGCCAGATTCCATGGTTTGTTGGTCCTTGAAACCGAAAATTCGAATGACGGCAAAAGTCTGTCCGTCTGTCTGATTGTGAACGCGGCGTAACCTTTCAGCCGATTTTCTTCAAAACTGATATTCCCCAACAAAACTGTCGTAAAATCGTTTTTTCCCGACCCGACTTTGGGTGTCACATGGTTAAGCGAGCCCCCAGGCGCCCTCATATGACCAGTTTTTTCGGGCGAGATTGCTTGGCTCATGTTCCACATCGATCGTAAGCTGATCGCCTATCTCCCCCTACACAGTCCATCTTTGCTCGTCTTTGTTCTGACCTGAGCGCTGTAAAAGTTTAACCAGGCTGCGTGGAACAAATTTAGTCGTGAAGATTTTCGATATAGTTTTACAGGATAAGACACGCTTTATCTGATAATATCATTGAGACACATCAGTGATGAGCTAATGAGTATACGATAGTGGTAATGGTGATGAGATAAATAATGATAAATGGGGGAATGAGAGGCAAGATCTAAAAACAATCTGCGGAGAGCTCGTATATCCATTACCAACGCCACATGGATTTACCGGGAATCGAACTAAGGCCCCAGGGTTGGAAATTCTACACGCATGACTCCATCTCCCCCTCTGCGGAGGTTCAATATATGGTCAACCATGAAACCGAATTCTGAAAAAAAATTGGGTATCGATGGCTTTTGTTCCAAACCATCATGTTTGTTCGGTCACGTCAAACTTGTTACATTTTCCAAATGTATGAAGGGCCGTATGTAGAGAGCGTGGGTCAGATTTCGGTCGCTAGCAGTGTTATAGGTCCTTGAGGTACGCCTTCCCGGGAGCAGACGTTGCTGCATCTACCTCTGTCAAGCTGGCACCCCCACTTCTCAGAAAGCCAAAATCAACTAGCCTATAATTTTGTTCCTAATTATGTACTAATTTTGTACCAAAATACAAACAATGTAGTCAACTATAAACGAATAAAAAACTGGTACCAATGAAGCACTTTGCGTGTAAATTTTCGATTTTTCAAAACCCACTTTGGGTCAAATCTCAAAGTTGAATATTATACTACCGTTCGATATCCTAGCGATCTTTCACTCCCACTTTTGCATGTCGTTTTTTAATTATTTGTTATTGAGTACGATTTGTTTATTTTGGTACAAAATTAGTACAAAATTATAGGTTTGTTGATTTTAAATTTCCGAGAAGTGGGGGTGGCTGGCTTGACAGAGTTTGACGCCGAGTCGGCGCGCCGACAGCTCGGCAGCAGTGCCAAGGACGTGCGTGACACACGTTCCGAAGCTACCCCAGCGGAAGACACTTCCTCCTTCGCTTTCTCGGAGCTTTACGACGCGTTTTATGATCGCTTAGTCCAGCGACGATCGTTCCTTAGACGTTAAAATAGTTTGCAAAGCGATGGAAAGTTCGTCCATGGGGTATATTTGTGAACCGCTGCGAGGTCATTCTAAGGAAAAACACTGAGGGTTTGAAAGGGCTGCAGTGGTAAAGTAGGCTTTAGGAACTTCATTTGTCTTCATGTAGTAATGATGGTATTTACTATTGTTTAGCGGAATATCTATCAGGAAATATCGTGGATATTAATTGGAATTGGAATGTTAAAAATAGTCTCAAAATCACAGTTGGTAAAGTCGTGTGTAAATACGATGGTTGAGAAAAAAGTCATAGCAACTATTATTTTTTGTGAGAATACGAGCACAGTTGGAAAATGTATAATACACATGAAAGGAAAAGGTATGAAATAAGTGCATTGACCACATTCAATGCCACAATAAAATTGTGTTTCTCATTTTTACTCAGGTATTTGAAATGACAGAATATAAGGTTTTATGTTCCAAAGGATGTTAGCACAGACGAGTTTCCAACATTCCAAAAGCATTACATACCCATTCTACGGATAAGGGCCTGATTAGGCAGATGCTCGATTACCGCATGTGATACATTGGTCCGCATACTAAGAGGTCGTCACGTGTGTCGCCCATCATTGGTTTCTATGCGACTTGGCAATACCTCCCCCGCATATCTTGCGACTGTCCGGTGCGGAAGGGCATTATTTCCAATAGCTTCCACCAAATCCCTGCGACATTGATTGATTGATGTTTCCGGACGCGTCAACTGCTTTGGTCATTAGTCCCGTTAGTGTAATGCATGTTTTTTTTCGGAAGTTGGCGGTGCTCTACTCCCGCTGGATGGTAAGATCCGGCGCGGAAATACCGTCGACTAGTGGGGTTAACCCCTAACCAGGACTCGCCCACCAGCGGGGCATAGCCCCAGCCGGGACAAGCTCTAAGCTCCCGACCCATCTCCCGGAATATGTGGTAGTGTAGTGCATGTTAGTGTGTGTGTGTAAGGGGAGAGGATAGGACAAGGAAGAGGAAAGACAGATCGCGCGCGGTCCGTGGCCCGTTTGTTAGGGTACTACTTTCGCATTTGCCTGGTGTTGATCGGAGAAACCACAGAAAACTACCGATCAGAGCAGCCGGCCGCTAGATTTCTCCTCCAGACAGTGACTGAATTCGACCTAGCTGAAAAGCTAGTGTGGAAAATCCTGCCGCCGTCAGGACTCGAACCTAGGACCTCCCGGTCAGAGGCGCTACGGTGACGCCAGTTGATGCACTGAGCTACCGCTCCCGGTGCCTGCGACATACTCAGGCATTTTCCCCATGGATGCTCTTTTTGAGTGTGAGAGCTGCTCGAAACGGGTTACATTCATCTCGCAGTAGTGAGACAAGCGATTTCACATTGCTCTCGGCGATAAGAGAGACACGCTCATAGACGTTTTTGTTGTGAACACACGTTATAACATCATTTCTTTCACGAGACAAATAAAATTGTGTAATCCGATGCCATTTCTTTTAGGAAAAACTACAGGTGCTAAAACAGCACATACTTTCTCGCCCGTATTTCCACGCAAAATTACACGAAAAGTACTCAAATTTTCGAAAAATTGTACATGATCTTATTTCAAAATATATCTTTAAGAAATATATTTAATTGAGAGAAAAATTCTCTTTCTTTAATATTCTAGTTTTATAAGGCGCAGAAAAAATTTTCAACTTTTGCAATTTTCAAAAAATTAGGGCTTTTAACGAACACAAGGCTTGCACTAATCTTTTGAACGTCCTTCACACTTTCTAAAAACAAAATTTAATCAAAAAGGATGAAGCGATTTGTTTGAAAATTTAAAAGAATGTTCCAGAAGCTTCATGTAAAGTATCCCCGAATATTAAAATATCGGCTTCAAATTCAAAAGACCGTGACATCAGCAAGATCGATTGGGGAATATCAATTATGGAGAAAATTGGTTGAACGGTTTAGTCGCTAGCATTGTTCACAGACAGACGGACAGATGACGGACAGACGGACAGATGACGGACAGACGGACAGATGACGGACAGACGGACAGATGACGGACAGACGGACAGACGGACAGACGGACAGACGGACAGACGGACAGACGGACAGACGGACAGACGGACAGACGGACGGACAGACAGACAGACGGACGGACAGACGGACGGACAGACGGACGGACAGACGGACGGGACGGACGGACACGGACGGACAGACGGACGGACACGGGCGGACGGACAGACGGGACGGACAGACGGACGGACAGACGGACGGACAGACGGACGGACAGACGGACGGACAGACGGACGGACAGACGGACGGACAGACGGACGGACAGACGGACGGACAGACGGACAACAGACGGACAGACGGACAACAGACGGACAACAGACGGACAGACGGACAGACGGACAGACGGACAGACGGACAGACGGACAGACAGACAGACAGACGGACAGACGGACGGACAGACGGACGGACAGACAGACCTTTTGCCGTTATTCGATTTTTCCGTATCAAGGACCCACAAAATACGAATTCTAGCTACACTAGTGTTAGAGGATTTTTTTTCTTAATGTAGCAACCAGATTTATCTACTTTTCGTTATTATGGCTCTGTAA
The DNA here is from genome assembly GCA_011170035.1 of Teleogryllus occipitalis. NCBI lineage: Eukaryota > Metazoa > Arthropoda > Insecta > Orthoptera > Gryllidae > Teleogryllus > Teleogryllus occipitalis. The sequence continues at coordinate 191,086 of BLKR01000612.1, read as the reverse complement.
TATGAGTTTTTCTGCCATAAATTCCCAGTTTTTTCCGCGCAGCTTAACATAACTTTCTCTCTACTCCGTAGCGAAAAAGTAAAAATAGTTGCTTTCAGCTCCAAACCTCGTAACTGAACCGGTAGTCTGTAGACTGAACATTTGAATACTGATATTAGGCTTCATTCCGCCATTACTCTCGATTAATACATCGGAGATCATGTTACATACGTATTATGTTGACTTACGAAAATTGGCTCTCTTCTCATTTACAGTCCATACAACGCACAAACAAAGGTAAGCAGATTATATATTTGAGTAGTATTGTTTAATTTTTATTGACGAATTAGTAGTGGCGCGATACATTTCTATTTTGATAAGCTCTAAAAGGAAAAAATATTGAATTTTGAAGGCGATGCCTGCCGGAGCATACGAGAGAAATTAATCTAAAAAAATTATTTCTGTGGTTACAAGGTGTCCACTATCTGAGCGGACACTACCCTTTTTTACATTATGTTCATTATTTGTTTCATAAAATTGTGGACTTTTTAAAAAATTTAAAGCTTTAGGATGAAATGGTACTTAAACTAAAGTTGTACAGTCTAAGAGAATAAGGATAGGAAATTTGTAAGAAAATCTATAATTTAGTTGTAAATTTAAAAAAATACTACTTTCCCACCCTCCCTCCACTTGTCCGCAATTTTTTGGAAGCAGCCCTGGCAACCCTAATTAGTTCGTGGGTTGAATTAAAAATTGCTTTTTTATATATGAAAGAATAGATCGCTAAATATGGTGGAAAGATTCCCCTCACCATTGCCTTTTTTTCGAAAGACAAATCTCACAATAATGGTCTACAAATGAATTAATACAATCATATTCAACATTGCCAATGCAGTTTTGCACATATAAACAAAAGAAAATTCTGTAAGGAAACATTAAAATGGAATAAAATATATATTACTAATTGCGAATAGGCGCAAAAATTGACAGAACACTTAGCGGGTTCTAGCCTAGCGTACACTAGCGGGTATGAGGTAGCTCCATACATTAGCGGGTATGAGAGGTATTAGGTTCCCAGGAACTCAGGAAAAGAACAAAAAATATTTTCTGAAACACAGATACTATTGGATTACGTTAGTCCACAATTTATTTTTACCTAATTTTTATACACGCTGCGTCAGACAGAGTGAATGTCATCGTAAATGCATACCTTAAGTTTTACGTATGTCGTTAGAAATTAATTAATAAATTAAAAAATATAATACATTTTATGGTTTTCTGAGGGATAGTCACTTTAAATTTCTCATCAAAATCTTTATCACATTGCTGTTTCCTTATGAATATTATTCCCCTAGGTTATTAATGAAACCATAATTTATATTTTCTTTTATTGTATCAGAAAAGTACGGCGTTAAAAATATTAATTATAAAGTAAGAAATAGACGCACATTTGTCTAGTAAGGTTTTAATCACTACAAGAAAAGGAAAGACAGTAAACTGTATTGTGAACATTGTTACAAACATTTTCAATTAGTTTGATTTAAGATAATTCTTTGAAAGAATCGCTTTTCATAATGGACGAATAGTTGCTGCGACAATCGCATAAAGCCTTCTAAACTATTTATTGAATATTATGTTTCCCATCCACAATGTCTTCATTCCTGATTGTTTGATCAATTACCTAATAAGCACTAACTCTAGGGAAAGATGTGAGATGGAGAATACTGAATTTGCACGGCCGCAATTCAAACAAATTGCTGTTAGTATTTCTACTGGTCTCACAAGCAGTCTTGATGTACGTCTGGAGGCTTTTGAAATTGTAGCATTTAGCCGTTTGAGAAAATATTGTTCCACTGCCCGGCATAAAAATAGAATGGTAAGAACGGAGAAGGAATCCCACAAAGCTCATTGAAGTTGTTTAAGCCATTTAGCAAACATCAAACGCTATTTTATGACATTTTAGTAATAGAAACTAAAATCATTGATCAAAACACCTCCTCTACAATTTTCACACAAGCAGTGTTGTCGTATCATCTGTTTAGCTCGTCTCGATAAATCTACCACCATAGGACTCGATTCTGGAATTGGGTATAATGGGTTGCCTTGAGCTTCGTAGTACTATCTGAGTTTCTCTGATTATAATGTTAATGATGATGATGATGATGATGATAATGATGTTGACGACGATGAAGAAGAAGAAGAAGAAAAAGCACAGATTTTGTTCGTTACATTCACTCTCGCCATAGAAAATTTAGCACTGCTGGCTCGCGAGAAGGATTTTTCCTCTTCATTGTATACTTTACACAAACTTTTTTAGCTCTCGATATTCCTCGCTCAGTAATTCCATTCATCTTCTGAGTTTTGCGCTGTAGATCCAATTATTCTGTTCGTAATATGTCTCTGAGCAAAATGATATAAAATGTGTTTGGTTAGCAGCAAGCACTACATGTTCTGAATTTATTTCTAAAAAAAAACAAAAACAATTCCATTTCCTGGAAGTTCTCACAGTCTTTCTTCTCTGTGAAAACTTGGATGAGATATTGTAAGCTGGTGGAAGTTCAGATAAAATACTGAAAATCATAATAATCTAGTCCATATTTTTTTCTTAAACATATCAATAGGCGGATTTCAAGGACTTCGTTGCGATCAGTAAAACAAGCAAGTTTCCTGATTCGGAAGCGAATGCGCCAATCCTTTTGGCAATTTCTTGCACGACTGATAGTGACAAAGACGTGAAAGTCGTATATCGATATTTTAAAAACATGGTAATAATGTTGATAATAAAGATCGTATAATTCATTTTGATTGTTGTCAGTGTTATCAACTTTTATGATATATTTCTTGTTTCCTCTAAGAATACAAAGATTACAAAGTAATAAAGAACGCATCAATAGAGAGGATGTTTTACCGACTCAAAACATTTCATACTAACTTTATGGTAAAATATTTTTTGTTGAAAACTTAAGTTAAAAGAAAAATTACGATAATTTTACAAGTACGTAGTTATCATGGACGTCATGCAAGCGTGCCAGCGCGGCCCGAATGCTTAGATCAAAGTCGCGGACAAGAACTAACTTACTTGAGTTCCCTGCGTCCAGAGAATCTGGGAAATGTGAGGATTTGTATCAAATTGACCCGGAGTGACGGTTCATCACTGGATACCGGGCCCTTGACAGTCTTTTGGAGAAGTAAGTGGACCCTTATTCCCCACATGACGCTGTATTGATTCTCATTTTCTCCATTTAAGAAAGAAACGATTCATTAAAATGAAATAAAATTTCACTCAGATTTGAAATTATCAGATAAGAGTAAAAATAAACATTTTGAATCGAAAGTACCGTACATTGATTTCGTAATATCTTTACTTCAGAGTGTAAACATTGAGCAGTTAACTAAGTTCAGATTAAAAGGTTTAACAGACAAAAAGTCTTGTTTGTTGAAAGAGCTGTCCGCTCGTAAGAGACATTTATTAATTTATAAAAACTTGTTCATTTACTTCACATTATTGCTAAGCATTAGTATGCAACAAATATGCTCCGCTGAATGCTCTAATAAAGTATAACACAAAACGAAAGCCAGTAAAAATTTCGTCATCTAAACACATTCTTTTCACTTCACAAAAATGTTTCTACAAGGCAAAATGTAAATAGTGGTGCTAAAACAACACCTGCTTTCTCGCCCGTACTTTCATGCAAAATTACGCAAAAGGTTCTCACATTTTTGAACAATTATACATGACCTTATTTCAAAGTATATTTTTAAGGAACAATTTTCATGAAGAGAAGAAATTTCTATCTTCATAATTGTAGTTGTAGGAAGGCGCCGAAAGAAATTGAATTTTTGCAATTTTCGAAATATCAGTTTTCAACAAAAATGAGACCTACGCCATTCTCTTAAACGTTCTTTACACTATCCAACAGCAAAATTTAATCAAAAACCATGGAGCAATTTTTTTGAAAATTTTGATGTCCATGTGGCTTTGTGTAAAGTACCCCCAAAATTAAAATATGTGGGGCCACGACATTAGCCATATTGTTTGGGGAATATTCGTTTTGGAGAAAATCGGCTGAACGGTTTAGCCGCTAGCGTTGTTCCCAGGCGGATGGACAGACCGATGGTCAGACGGACGGACGGACGGACACAAGTTTTACAGTCATTCAATTTTTCGGCATCAAGAACCCACAAAACAGGTATTCGTCTACATCACAGATTAGAAGATTTTTTTCTAAATTTAGCAACTAGATTTATCCACTTTTTCATTCCCATAGGCCTGTAATAAGAGTTTTTCTGTCATGTTTTTCTTTTTCTGCGCAGCATTACATCTCTACTCCATAGCGAGAACGTAAAAAAGATAAATATGAAATAATTATGTTAAGTATGTAAATATACAAATCTCGGATGTCGGCGAGTGGTAGATACAAAACTACTATTCCCCGCCTCATGCCCCTTCAGCTTGCGCGTCTGCACCCCTTTTCGGATTCGGAGGGGAAATAAGAGCGGAACCAGGGGAAGTGGACCGTGCCCGCAGGAGCGCCGGGTTTCCCTGGCGGGCAAGTGGCTTGCGAAGCGCCTTTTGGCACGCCTCCCATAGATTGTACCAGGCAGGCGATAGCACGAGGACAGCGGGCCCTTTGTGACCTCTCGGAACGGGAAGGGAGATGGCTTGTTCGCAGGACGCGAGATCGTTCTCACGTACCAAAGTTTAGCAAGGGTTTACTGGTTTTCATTACTGCTTCTCCTCTTTCTCCTTATCCTCTCCTCTCTTCTACGTCTTCCTTTCTCGACTTTCGGTTCCTTTCGCCGATTACCACCGTCGTGTTGCGGCAGCTCCGTTCATATGAGCCTTGTTCGTTAATTATTCTGAAAACATGTCGGCGCGGGGGAATCCCCGCCTCCCGCCAGCCGCTTGCAATCTCCCTGCTACGGCCGCGTCTCCCCGCGCGCCGGTCATTTCGTTAGCGGAAAACCATTTGCCCGCGCTGCTCGTCGGGGCTGGCGCGGCCCCGCGGGGCGCAAGACGCATGGCAGCCCGGTAGCGCGACGCGACGCGACGCGACGGGGTGGCGAAGACGGAGGAGGAGGCGGTTGATGAGGCTGGGGTCGAGGCGGAGGCGTTCGTCAAGGTGAAGGTCACAGCGGAGGGGGAGGGGAAGCGAAGGTGGCGGTAGAGGTTGGGGCTGTGTGGTGGTGGAGGTGGGGATGGTGAGGGCGGTGGTGATTGTGGTGGCGGTGATTGTGATGGTGATGGTGGTGGTGGTGGCCGTCAAGGTGGCGGTGACGGAACGGTGACGACGACGGAGGCGGCGGCGTAGGTAGTGTCTGACGGAGGCGATTGAATGAGGCTGAGGCTGAGGAGAAGGTGGCGGAGTTGGGGAAGGGAGATGCGAAGACGGAGATGAAGACGAAGGTGGAGTTGAGGGTGGAAGAGGATGAACGGGGATATAAGCGTAGGTGGTTGATGAAGTCGAGGCGGAGGCGTCTGGTGGAGATGTTGGCGGTAGTCAAGGTGGAGGCGAAGATGGAAGTGAGGTTGGTGTTGCAGTCGGAGGCGGAGGCGAGAGTGAAGCTGAGGCCAAGGTGAAGACAGCGGCGATGGTGAAGGTGGAGGCGATCGAGATGGAGGTGGAGGTGGTGTTGGGGGCAGGGGCGGCTGAAGCGGGGATAGAGGTAGAAGCGGAGGCTATTTATGAAGATCAAGTAGCGGAGGAACTGGAGGAGGCGTTGGCGGAGGCGGCGGCGTAGTCAAGGTGGAGGTGAAGACGCAGGTGAAAGTGGAGGTTGAGGCAGAAGCGGTGATGGAGGCAGATGTGGAGTCGGCAGTGGTTAGTTGTAACGATTCCGGTTGCGTCAACAGCTTAGATCATTAGTCCTGTAAGTGTAGTACATGTTTTTCCTCGGGAGATAGAGGTAATCTTTCCTCGCTGGATGGCGAGATCCGGCGCTGACTTATCGCCGGCTAGCGGCGTTTCCCCTAACCAGGACTCTCCCACCAGCAGGGCACTGCCCCAGCTGGGACAAGCTCTGAGCTCCTGACCGGTCTCCCGACATGAGTGGTTGTGAAGTTTATGTTACAGTAAGTGTGTGTAAAGGGAGAGGACAGGACAAGGAAGCAGAAGGAAGGATCTCGCGCGGTCCTTGGCCTGTTTGTTAGGGTACTGCTCCGGCATTCGCCTGGTGTTGATCGGCGAAACCACGGAAAACTACCGATCAGAGCAGCCGGCCGCTAGAATTCTTCTCCAGACAGCGACGGAATTCGACCTAGCTGACAATCTATTGTCAAGAATCCTGCCGCCGTGGGGAGTGGGAACCTAGGACTTCCCGGTGAGTGGCGCTGCAGTGCCATCAGGTGATACACTGAGATACCGCTCCCGGTCCGGCGGTAGTGGTGGCGGCGGCAGGGGTGGTGTTGAAGGCGGATGGGGTTGATGAGGCTGAAGCTGTGGCCGAAGCGGAAGCGTTCGCTAAGGCCGAGGCAGAAGCGTTAGTGGAGGTTGCGGCGGCGGCGAGCACGCCGGGTGGCGTTGGGGCCGCAGGCAGATAGAGTCCCGCGCGAAGCCCCCGGGACATGAATGATTCAGAGCGGCAGCAGCGGCGCCGGCGCGCGCCTCGCGTCGTTAGCCATGCCGCGCTGCAGCGGCCACCCCCACCCCCACCCTCGCGCCTTCCACCGCCTCCCGCGGGCTGCCTTGTTTTTGCCGGAGGAGGGGCGGGCTCTTCATTTTCTTTAAGCCGTATCATACGTTCTTTGCCTTGACCTAGAGGTTTTGGCCGAAAAATGGTAATATTTTATTCTAATTATTTTTTATGAACGTAGCCCCGTTGATTATCTCTATTTTCAACTATTGTTTATACCAACGTTCTTTACAACAGTAAAAATAGGTTCCCTACGAATTGTATTCTAGACGGCTGCTTTCCTACACATCTTGCGGGGTCTTCATTTTCTCTAAGCCGTATCATACGTTCTTTGCCTTGGTCTACGGATTTCGACCGAGAAATGGTAATAGTTGATTCTAATTATTTTTTTATGAACGTATCACCATTGATGATGTCTATTTTCAATTATTATTTCTACCAACGTTCTCTACAACAGTAGAAATAAGTTCCCTACGTATTGTATACTAGAGACGGCTCCTTTCCTAGATATCTTGCTGTATAAAACTGCAAAATGCTATATAAAAGTGCAGTTTTAAATGAATCTAAACATCGCGCTAATTGCCAATTGTTTTAGGTAAAATGTAAATGAGTGGTGTTATAAATCGTACTCCATGCCATTTGGGGCACACAAACCTTTTTAATCGCATTGAGTTGCGCAGTCAGATAAAATTAGCAACGTATCTTCTACCATTTTTACTATCAGCATCACCACATCCAACTGCTGGTGGAAGGCGGCTGTGATTGCGGATTAAAGTGGTCGATAATGATTGCATGACTCTTGTGATATTGTACGTCGCACACTGAACAACAGTTACTGAACAGTTGTATCCGATTTAGTACATAAGTTGTTAGATTGAAGTAGGATTTTGATCGCGTGCACAGTTTGCATGTCACTCAATGTCATCACTGGTAGTTAAAGTTCGTTGGAATGATAAGTGCGGTTGGCGGCACTCTGTTTTGAAAGCTGTGAAGGGTCGCATGCGAGACCATTCTGATGCACGTCTGATAGTAGGGTGCTAATATGTATCCGGCGCGAAGGAATTAGACTTCTGGGTTTCCACGTTAAGCTACAGACCGCAGCTCGGGTTTCTGCCTCACGGGCGCTCGGTACAAACCCGGAAAGGCACTAGCCGGGCGCGCCTCTATCGTGTATTGTGAATCTCAGAAGCCATGGGACGACACTGACCCCGCACAGCATTGGATACTATACAAGAGAAATCCACACACCAGTCCAATGTTGAGGCTATTGCACGCCCCCTCCCCCAACCCTTGCAAGCCACTCACTGTCTGCAGGCACCGTCAACAGACAGGAGGCAAGATATTCTAACAGCAACTTAGCGTTGTAAAAGAAGACAAGTGACATTATTGTTGACACGAAGGTAACTTTGAAAATAACGTTTTGCATAACTCACATTTTGCAAAGAAGATTAGTGCAAATCTTCCTTCATTACATGTTGGATGTTCCTCTAAGTTAACTGTAATATTACGATATCTTAGTCTTTTCAAAATATGTGAATTGTGTGCCTTAAACATCGTAAGGTTAATTTAGCAATAAGTTTTAAAACTTCATAAATAATTAACGAATAAGCGTGAATAAAACGTCCTATTAGCAATCATAATTGCCCCCCTTCAAATTTTAGTAACTCCGTGCACTTGACATTCGATTCAAGAGAGTAGAGTCGTAGGAACCGAGAAAACTGTGTGAAGCGTAACGCTGCAAGTTCGAAATTTCTTGAACTTCTCTGGTTTACGTCCCTTCCAGTCGTCTTTCGACTGTCAGAGAACATTAAATTGAGGTTGTTTTTAGAAAAAAACTGCGCATACGTGGCACAAGCTTGTAAAAATGAATGTAGAATGTTCAAGAAGAAATTGTGGGAGTTGGTTTGAATTACTCTGGGGCACACGGATGGCGCTCGTGAAGTTGAGCTGAAACACTTGAAATTTTCAGAAATGTTTTGTTCTTTGGGTCGAAGATATTGATCATTCACGTCCGAGATTGATCATTCATTATTTTATCCAATACGACCATATTATCTGAAGAACTTAAGCAAAAACATTTAAATAAGATATGTTAATATTACATGTATGCTCAAACTGAACAAATCTTTCATTGTTTGTCATTGTTGTTCAGGAGACGTGAATCCATTTGCCAATAACAATGTCGTAGTCTGTACAGGAGTGAGACAAAATATTCAGCAGTGTTGTTTGTTATTATTAAAAAACAAAGGAATAAAAACATTTATACTGTCAAGAACAGCGAAATAAATGCCTGTGTACATAGCGTCGGGGGCTTTGCGGCGGGACGGAATAACAGAATCCGTCCTCTTTTTAACTCAATACGCTCACAATGGCCAAATCGACAAGATGATGACGCGTTCAATTGGAGATCCGACAGCACCGCTATATTTCGCGCGGCAGAGAAGTGTGGGATGGAGACGAGCCAATAAAAAACCATGCCGAGTGCAGTGGGCACTGGAGGCCGGTCTTTATGAGCCGTGACAACGGATGGATCCAGCGGGGCTCAGTTGCAGCCGCATTTCGCGAGTGGTTGGGGTGGTCGAGTGGTCGGGCGGGCGGGCGGGCGGGCGGGCAGGCGGCAAAAGCGGCTGTGGGGAATTGATTGCTGCAAGCGCTTTCACAGCGATGAACAATTACTTGTGTTGTGGATATGAGTATTTTGTGTTGATTGATGTTTATTATCAGGGGGCGTTTGGTGGGAGATGCCACTATATACGCCGAGTGGTACATTTCCGGAGTTATTAATTGGTTTCTTCGTGTTTCATTATTTCCATCTCTGTTTGGTGTGTTTTGTCGGGTCAGGATTAATTTTAAACAATGTACCCTTTATGAGATTGATTGTGGAATTGTCTAAAATAATAATTTAGGTATGTGTATAATTCCACCCTCTCAAATTTTATTTTCATTCTTTCAATAACAATTGTCATTTAGATTTGGTATCATATTTTCATCTAAACTTGAAAAGAAATATTCTTTTATCCTGAGTGGTCAGTAGGAGTTAATAGAGTTCTGAATAAACATACTAACGTAATTCCCCCCCCCCCGATACGGGGCTACCTTTCACTTCGAGAATGGCTGGACGACAGCACGGATCATACAATTATTTCATGAAACGAAAACATTTATTATGTACAACCTCTGTAATGATGTGAGTGACATCGTGGCTTTAACATTTCTTCCAATGGCTGACTCATGATGTCGCGGCTTGAGAACGCATCTTCTAAGTACTACGTTCTAATTCTGCTTGCTTTGATGAGAAGTTTGTGGTCCATAAAAGTTTACGACAGATTTTTACGGGCTCTTCCAATCTTCCTGTCGCTCATTTCACCTCCACCTACGTAAGGTGTTTAGCAGTTTGGCCACAGTATACCTGTACATTCTCAGGATGAGAGCTCAGAGACTCATTTCCTTTTCTCAGTTAAAACGTTCCCGTTCGTGAGTTAAGTGCTAGTTAGATTCTTCCTACTTCGTGTTTTAGAGATGCACATGTCTCTACAGTGTGTGAACGTCACGACATGACGACTATGAATTTATTAACTCGTGAAATCGGATACTGCATTTCAGATGTTGAATGCACCATATTAGTTGATTAATTAGTTGTTTATTAAATTTCAATTTTATACCTGAAGATAACATTTGAGCACTTTTTAAAAATACTTTAAACTCAGTTACATTGATTTAAGATTTGTAATTTGCCTTTTTTCTGGGGAATATTTGAAAAGTGTCACAAGAATCATCTCTTAAGAAACTGGGGCGACCATTTTCCTTTATGGAGATGGGTACAAATATCATTTCCGTCTCTTGTTTTTAGAAAACTGCGATTTCTCTTTAGATGTAATATATAATGGTATTTTGGTATTTTTGGTATTATGGTACTTTTTATAATTTTTAATAATGGTATTTTTAATGCAATATATGTTTGTAATACAGACTATTTTTAAATCTGTAGCTATAATCTTATAACAAATTTATGCTTAGTATGGACTATAACTGTCCATAATTACGAAAGTGTGGTCGGTGTAAGATTTTGTGCAGTAACTTACCTTTCGATTACGTCCCATTAATGTTCGATGGGGACCATGTCGGACAATATGGGTGGACAATATGGGTATACAAATCATTCGCTGAAATTTTACAGACTGTTGTTTAAACCAATTTCGAACGGTTTTGGCCCGGTGACATGACACATTGTCATCCATAAAAATTCCTTCGTTGTTGGGGAACAAGAAGTCAATGAATGGCTGCAAACCGCCTCCAAGACGTTAAACATAACTATTTCTATTCAATTATAGGTTCAGTTGGATCTGACGGGGAGGTCCTAAGTTCGAGTCCCAAGGCGGCAGGATTTTCGACACTAGCTTTTCAGCTAGGTTGGATTCAGTCGCTGTCTGAAGGAGAATTCTAGCGGCCGGCTGCTCTGATCGGTAGTTTTCCGTAGTTTCTCCGATCGACACCAGGCGAATGCCGGAGCAGTACCCTAACCACGGACCGTGCGCGATATTTCCTTCCTCTTCCTTGTTCTAACCTCTCCCCTTACACACACACTTACACTAATATGCACTACACTACCACACAGTCCGGGAGACCGGTCGGAAGCTTAGAGCTTGTCCCGTCTGGGGCAGTGCCCCGCTAGTGGGAGAGTTCTGGTTAGGGGGAAACCCCACTAGCCGACGGTAGGTCGGCGCCGGATCTCGCCATCCAGCGGGGGAAGACCACTGCCATCTCTCGAGAAAAAACATGCACTACTCTAACGGGACTAATGACCAAAGCAGTTGAAGCGCCCGGAAACACGTAAAAATCAATCAATCAATCGAGTCAATTTCTGCTGCCACAGTCCATTAAAGCCAAACGCCACCCTGTCCTAATAGATACGTTCGTTGTACGCACCAAATTGACTTCTGCGGTTTTTTCACGCAGTGTTACTTGACGAGAATTATGTATTCTCGGCACACTCTCGACAGTGTGGATTTCGGAATATTGATTATCCTAATGATTTCCGAAATGGAATGTCATGCGTCTACCTCCAACTAGCATTCCCCGTTCGAAGTCTTAATTCCCGTCGTGCGACCGTAATCACGTCAGAAACGTTCCACACGAATCACTTTAGTGAAAAATTTTAGTAAATATGCCTACTCGCATTGTTGATAATTCTTCAACATGTGAAGACCATGCTTTTGCTAAACTTTTTACAATCCATCTATTAAGTACGATTTTAAAACAAAGATGTTCCACTACAATATTACAGATCACTCAACTATTGTATTGACGAGTAAATTATTACTGGATCTAACACGTATTACAAAAGAATCGATATGGAAAAGCTTATTAGCTTACTTAATTCTGAAGTATGGATTAATGTTTAACTTCAAATTTGTGTCGGATGCTTTTAATGTGTTTATAGATTCATTATAGTCATTAGTACATCATTGTAAATATAAAGTGCGTTTAAGTAAGAAATTATTAAAGCTGAAGCCTTGGAATACTGATATCTTATTAATAAGAATACAGGAAAGGAGGTAAATATTGAAATAGCTGACGAAAAAACCAAATGACGCGAAGCTAAAAAGATATTTCACCAACTTTAGTAACCGACTGAATTTGGATACACAGAAAGCAAAAGAGGATTTTTGAGAGAGAAGTTTGAAAACCTTGCTAATGACATGAAATCACAATGAAACACAATCAATGACTTATTTGGTGAACATCGAAGCAATTACGATATCAATGAAATTAAAGGTACAAATGGTGTGGTGACAGAACAGCGTGAAATAGATAATGCATTCAATTTACATTTTTTAAGTGTTGCCAGTAGACTAACAATACAGGTTAAAAGTACTTATTTTGATCAACTTACCGAGTATAATGAAATATTACAACAAATTAATACTCCTCAAATATCTCTTTTTATGCGACCTACAATAACTGATGAGATGTTAGCGGTAATTAAAAATCTGAAAAATAACAAAGCGCCTCGCTTTCATAATATCAATTCCACTATGGTTAAACGAATAGCTCCTCATTTTATTAATGTGCTGACTTATCTTTATAACTTCAGTTTATCTTCTGGAAAATCCCCTGTTATTCTAATTTTTACCTTCAACATATTAAAAAAAATCATCATGTAATATGATACACACTGGTATAAGCATCAAATTGTGTATATATATATATATATATATATATATATATATATATATATATAGATAGGCATTTCAATATTTTTGTATTAATTTGTTTTTATCACGTAAAAATATATTGTTTATTCTATTGTCAACCGTTTTTCCAATATATGTATAGCTCTTGAAAAGGCACATGCTAAATATGCGAGACGTTAAACTGATAATAAATGTATAAACTAAAAAGTCTTCATTCCTGATATCTACCTAAGATTGATCCTGTATGGTCCAAACATACTTAAAACGTACCATCTACATCATTGCACTAGAATCAGCAGGAAGAAATAACAACCATTTCAAAATTATTATTATTATTATTATTATTATTATTATTATTATTTATTATATTTTAAATTTATGTTATATCATTCAAAATTGTATCCTTTAATTGTATTAAATGTGAAAACGAATAGATGAGCGGTCATTGTTGGTTGTAACGTCGCACTGATAACAGAAGGCGATAATGACGACTCCCTTTCGTTTGCGGTAATATAAACTATACTTTTATGTATTTGTAAAAATACTTTTATGTGTTTGTAGAATATTACAATGCCATAGTGTTTAATAATTACTATAATTTATTTTTCGATCTGTATGCATTTTTTTGCCAACGCAATTAATACTGTATTGATTAACTTTTAATTATTTTACTTTCTCGCATACTTCTTACAAAGAATATTGTAAGGCTAAAAAACTCATTCCATATGTTCATGAATACACTGCAAATCCTATACAATGAATTCAATGCCAGAAATATATTTTCATTTCAAGTTTTGAATAAAAAATGTATTGCTTGAAACTATTTAGTTTCCAATACTAATGGCAAAAAAGTACGTTCTGTTTTGGCATCACTAGTTTTATAGTAATGTAGCACGTAAAATGTTTAATATTGTGAACAATGAAATAGTTTATTTTACAACACTCGGTCAGTTTTTGAATAAATTAGGAAATTGGCTTTTTTTCATGTGATAATAAGGTGAAATATCATGTATGTTTTTTTTTGTTCTTGAAAAATCTGGTATAATTCACAAAATGTCTTTTGATGTATCCTTGAGCAAGAATGTTATATTTCTTTCTTATATTAATTTAGTTAGTGGTATATGTTTAGATCAGAATGTTTTCGATGTATTGTAAGTGCCCAAAAGTATTGTGTTTGAAAACTGTTTTGTTATTCTTGTATGTTAATTCGAGTGAGCGAGATGCGTCTCGCTATTGACAATTTTTTTTGTGTACGAAGATTATGGTGATCCCACAGAGGTTGGGGATCTCTAATGGGGATACCTAATTATTTGGCTCACAATGTTAAATGTAATGTTGTATATTATAACTATGTTGTGGGCAAAATAAAGACTTTATGACTATTTTTGACAAATGAATGCTCTGCCAATTCACTAGCCTTGATATACTTTCTAAGGTATACTATCGCCATCAGGATATTTGCATATTGCTATCCCTTGACTTTTGTAACCATGTAATACTGAAGAAGTCAATTATTTTTAAGTTAAAATATACATTGAACAATTTTGAAAAAGGTAAGGAAAATGATATATTCACAGAGAGACAATGTATCTTCATAGTTATTGGTATATAGAATCCCCTAATTTCATTGGTTCTCTTTTCCTCAACTTCATACATCATAGATATCATGGCAATTCTTTCCAAGTCCAATTTATAAATGGGACTATTCAACATCTGATTTACCGCCTCATTTTGAGAAGATATTAACATTCTTCTGACTTATTATTCCACCCTTATTAGTCCCATATATTATAGTCACCATAAGGCGACGAAGTTCTACAGAGCACAATCGAGGAATATGGAAATCTTCCATTCATCTTGGAGCCAATATTACAAGGAATGCTGAAATGATCATTGTGGGAATTCTTTATTTTTTATTTCTTCTCAAATGATCATGCTGCGTTGAATTAATTGTTAATCAATACTACTGTAAGTAGAAAAACCACGAAGCTACACGTTATTATTTTGGTTGTTTTCTTCAAATTTAAGATAAATCCACCACGATTGACATCAAAGACCAACAGTTGTCGCTTAGGATTTCATTCTCAGTCAGCTTTGAAAATTTCTTTCTATAAATCTTTTAAAGATAGAATTCTCTACGAGAGGTAGAATTGAAGGAGAGATATCTACGATATCTTCCTTTAATGTAGAGATGGATTCTGTAAATTACTCTCCCCAAATACACGTTGTAATTTGTACAGTAGGTATAACAATTTCTTATAATCACCGTTTGGGCCGTATGCTCATAAGCTACATTCATTAAGGTAATTAATAATCAACTTTTAATGACTTCAAAGAAATGAAGTAGTTCACGAAAAATACGTTCTTGCATTAATATATTAATCATTTATGCGTCCAAAAATATTATGATTTTTAAAATACGGGAATACAGTTACAACTAAGCTTCTTGCTGAATTGTGCATGCTCATTTGGTTACAGCATGTGCACAGATGTATTTGATAAGTCGTAGACGACTTTCTGTGCAATTGGGGAATCAAATTCTGAGCAATTTGTACAGAAAATATATTTCAGAGAAATGAACTGAAGTGGGTTTACACAGAATACACGCTTGTCGGAAGGAATTGATTTTTGTGCACATCGCAATTGTTTTTTACGTACTTCCTAGCAAACGCCAGATACTGCCATTAAGTAAAAGTTCCAAATAGTCAGATACAAGACCGGTTTATAACGTTTCCTGTTACATTATGAACAAGCTTTTAATAACTGTACGTGTTTAAATGACTGAATTTTATAGAAATTTATAACTGTTTTTATACATGACTGCTTAATATCAAATTTACGTCCTAGGACGTAAATTATTCCACTAAATTGCACGACCTGTTCCTCCCGCTTTTCAGGAGCCGATCTACCCCTTGAGCCCGTAGGCCCATCTATTCAATACAAAAACCAATGACGAGTTGTCTGCAGCGATGCTTATTAATAAACGTCGGCAAAGGGGGAACACGCAGGTCCAGACAAGAAACACGGCATTAACCCGTCACGCAGCCACAAAGCACGTTGCGGCGCGGGGCGGCGCGGGGCGGGACGGGGTGGCGCGGGGGCGTCCGCTGGCATGTCGCGTTAATTGAATCGCTCGCAGGCTCCTGGCCCCCGGCGCGAGGCCCCGGCGGCGGCGCCCGCGGGCGGCGGCGGGCGATGCCGCGCTTTGGCGGCGCCCCTGGTGGCGGCGGCGGCGGCGGCGGCGGCGGCCGCGCGAGCTAATCCGCCCGCAGCCCGCAGCCCACAGCCACTAAACCCAGCTCAGCCGCCCCGTCCGGCCCCACCTCGCCCCGCCCCAACCCGTCCTGCCCTGCCCCTCCCATCCCCCCACTCCACTCCACTCCACTCCCCTCCACGCCCCGCCCCCTTCCATCCCTCCACGCCCCGCCCCTCCCCGTTCCATCCCTCCACGCCCCGCGCCACCCCTCCCCATCCCGTCCCGCCCACCTCTCGCCACTGCGATCCTCAACAAAAACTCCAAACACCAAACTCCTCTCGCCTCCTCTCCTCTTCCGCTTCGATTCCGCCTCCGTTTACATATAGCTTCCATCTCTTCTGTCGCCTCCGCTGCCTGTTTGGCCTTTGTCACCTCCTTCGACTAACAATCTCCTTTGCAACCGCCATCAGGTTGCCCCTTCCATCTCTTTCGCCCCTGCCATCTCCTTCGTCTCCAACATCTCCTTCGTCTCCACCATCTCCTTCGCATTCGCCATCTCCTTCGCATTCGCCATCTCCTTCGCATTCGCCATCTCCTTCTACACATTCATCTCCGCCTCACCGTCTCCTTCGCTCCTCCTCTGACCACAATCAGCGCGTGAGTAGGTACGGTGCCAAGTCAGTTTGGTATAGACGTTGCGGAAACAAGTAAAATCAATGAAGAACGGAGAATCATATGGACCAGACGACAGTAAAATTCATATATTTCAACTTGGCGGGGAGGAAGTTTTACAGAATCTAATAATTATTTTGCGAGTTACTAACAACGACTCAAACGTTCCAGAAGATTCAAGACCCAATTTATAAAAGTAGAAACATCTAATTTAGCAAATTATTGTTGTCAATTATATGTAAACTTACGGAACATTTCATTACTATTTATGTTTCATAAGAATGGAAACAAAAAGAAAGTCTATTTTAACGATAGCACGGTTTCAGAAAGGTTTTTTCTTGAGAGTCTGGTACTATCATGATTTCAGGAAATAACAGATGAAGTTGATTGACGGTGGGAGGGTGGATGTTATAATAATAGACTTTGCCAAGGCATTTGGCCACTCAGTATTAAACTAGTTCCGAAATTGCTGCCTTGCTGCATGCCGATCTTGAACCAGAGTCGTGGCGTGGATTGATGAACTTTCTCGAGAAGGGAAGCAGAGAGTTCGAGTTCCCAAGCCATCGTTCACAAACGTTTCAGGGAACACAAGAAAGTGTCATTGCACCTCTTCTGTTCGTCGCTTTCGTGAATGACTTCCCAAATATTTTACTTTCGTAAATACAGTTATTTGTAGACGACTGCTTAATATATCGTGTTATTGGTTCAACAGTATACGAAGGTAATTTACAAGGTGATATAGATAGATTACATTTCTGGGCGGAAACAGCAACAAATAGTTGAAAATGCCAAGCTATCATTATAATTACAGTGAAATCTACTATAGTTTTGGGAAAGAAAATATTCCAAGAGTCATATTTGGAGTATTTATTATTAAAGTCACAAAATCAGTTATATCTGCGAATAATTGTTGATACGAAGTAGTCTTAAAATTTTTTTTCGTGGGAAAATCCGGGAGGTTTTTGAACTTTACTATATGCCGCCAATCAAAAATAGCTGCGTGAAAGAAAGAGAATTAGCCTACTTATATCTTGTTCGTCCTTTAATGCAAAACGAGCCTGTTTGTTGAGGCCCATATGGAAATTTACAACGGGAATATAATACATACAATAACATGCTAACATACTTTTCGGGAAAACAGGAAAAATATAGAGAGAGTCATTAGAAATGAGTTTAAAGCTAGACACCGCCTTATACGAGTACAAGGCATATGACAGTTATTTAGCGTGGAAAGATATCTACAGCCAACTTGGTAGACCTACGTACTTCAATTGAGGGGATCACAGTCACAAAATTCAGCATCGAATACAGAGAATCAATGTTCGAATTGTTAGTTTATAAACAACTTTAATTGATTCTAATCTATAGGATCCTGTCATCAAATTTCAAGAAACATACTAGCGGAAATAATATTTTTTCTACGTATCTGTCCATTTACCTACCTACCTACCTACCTACCTACCTATCTATATATCTATCTATCTGCCTGTCTATCTATCTGCCTGTCTACATATCTGTCTATCTACCTGTCTATCTATCTACCTATCTGTCTATCTATCTACCTACCTATCTGTCTATCTATCTACCTATCTGTCTATCTATCTACCTATCTGTCTATCTATCTACCTATCTGTCTATCTATCTACCTATCTGTCTATCTATCTACCTATCTGTCTATCTATCTACCTACCTTTTATCTTTATCTATCTATCTGCCTGTCTATCTATCTGCCTGTCTATCTATCTGCCTGTCTATCTATCTGCCTTTCTATCTATCTGCCTGTCTATCTATCTGCCTGTCTATCTATCTGCTATCTGTCTATCTATCTGCCTGTCTGCCTATCTATCTACCTCTGTCTATCTACCTGTCTGTTTATCTACCTGTCTGTCTATCTACCTGTCTATCTACCTACCATCTATCTGTCTATCTACTTATCTGTCTATATCTATCTATCTATGTATCTGTCCATCTACCTACCTATCTATGTATCTACCTACCTGTCTATCTAACGCGCCATAGCCATCTCCTTCGCCTTCATCACCACCTCCGCCATCACATCCGTTTCCACCAACACGCCTGTGATCCCTCTTTCTCTCTCCCACCCTTACACCTCCTCACCACCCCCGTCTCCTTCACCCCGCAGTTCCTTCCGAAGGTGGGACGTACAACACGGCCATACTCAGAAACATCTCCATTTGCCCGCCTCCCCTACGTCGTTTGATTTCGTCGTTGTGCTTGTTGCTACGCCACTCTCGCACTAAAATGATCAGTCGCCTCTCAGCGAAGCTTGCCAAATTTTTTTTTTCACAGGATGTGCTTGTCAGCTAAAACACGAATGAATTTTTAACAGCGGCTACGAACTGGGAAGCATCTGAAAAATTAATGGCATTAGTGGGTTTCGTTTGGCGCTTGCCCAGAGACGGTGGTCGGTCCCGCACACTGTGAACCCATTGAGAAGACAGCGAGTCTGGAGCAACCGTGGGTAGTGAGTACAATGCAATCAATAAAAGTCAAAGATTTTGTATAAATACTGATTACCTTTTCAGATTTTACAAAATAACTCCTGATTTCAATGTATCTTAGATTTTGAGTTTTATATGAAAAACTTGTTTTATTATCGTTGTATTATTTATCATATATTTAAACAAGAAAATAAACGTTGAAAAAGGAAGTTATTTTGCTCTCAAAACATTTCTAAAAGTATGAAAATTATATACTTTGTTGTGTACATTCTCAAATTTCTTTACCTTGAAAAATAGAACAGTTTTTACAATTTTCATGACTTTCATCTTACTTGTAGAATAGTTTATGTTGAACATCCTCAGATGTTTTTAATTACGGTTCGTAAATACGTCGAAAATACTTTTCAGTAATTTTCCATGATGTTATCCGAAATCTCAAATAAAATTTCCTAACTAATTCACGTTTACTACCATTGAGAGTATTATTATGCATTATAGTGTGAACGGATTAGATATAGTAGTTTTATGATAATTTATGGCTACAGATATGAATTACAATATTTCTTAAATATATTTTTACTAACCATATGCCTATTAGCCGCGCAACTTTCCTTGACCGATGGCCCACTTTTCCCATCTTGGTATAAAAACAGTTGACAGTAAAATCTATGTGAGAACTGATGTCAACATTCCAAAAACAATATATTCTTTGACGCGAAACAGAAGCCATTCGCAGGTGCAAACGATTCTTCACAGGAGACACCTCAAACTCCCCAGAAAGGAGAATGTAGAATTGTGGCAAAAGTAAAATTACTAGAAATTTGAGAAAACATGTGTGTCTCAAAAGGAACAAGGTTCTTAAGTAGCATTTTATTAATGCATTGGATCACCTTTGCTTGCTGTTGCTTGCTTGCTGTTGCTTACACAGAGGGACGACCTGGTCGCCAGAGTAGCAGATTTAACCAGATTAAACCAGACTTACCAGTGGCTGGCATTGCTTCAAAAATTCTAGAGGCTGATATTGCAACTAATGCCGCTACGCTATCGCATTTCTCCCATTCATCGTCCAAAAAACGTTGCGCGGGTGATACATTGATAACTGTGTTCAAGCAAGGGCTATCGTCACTTTTGTAAACCTTGCATTTTGTGTTGTAAACGCGATATGGTTTGTAATTAGTTTTCCACCTGACTTTTATCATCTCTTCGCTACCATCCTTTTTCCGCCAGTCTCGTAGGATTTCAATTTTGGCTCGCCTCCGAGGACATCAATTGGTTTGATTTGAACGTAAATTGGTAGAAAATTACTTCGTTTTCTTTTTGTCTGCATTAAGGGAGTTAGTTAGGTTTTTCCAGAGACTTAGACGGTTCCTCTTCTTTCTTATAAACTTTACATCAATCAACGAAATTTCAGGAGCACACAATGTTTCTTCATACTTGTAACATACGTATACATTTTTTTTGGGCCGACTTGCATAATAAAGGTTCTTATTCTTTATTACATATGTTAATAATCATAATAACAATAATAATAATAATAATAATAATAATAATAATAATAAGAAGAAGAAGAAGAAGAAGCAGACGAGGAAGATACTACCTTTCAAGCAGAAAAAGAAAAGCAAGACCAATGGTCGCAAAAACAAATTCACGGTAAAATCTTTTACGCCCTTCACGATCCATGCACAGAATTCTCAGCCTCTGTAAAATGGCTGGCATATATGAGAATTTATTTGCTGAAACTGAGAGTTTCATCTAGCCATTCAACATAAAGTTATTCCCGCATGAAACTTCAAAAACAAGTTAAAAAAACATCTCAAGACCTAATCTGATAAATGCCACAGATGTAACGTGTGGACGGAAAATACAGATCACATCATTTGAGGATACGTAACCCTCGCACAGACAGATTACACAATGCGCCACAACCAGATCGCTTCCATTATATATCAACAATTTGCAACCAACCATAAATTTAGTGATCATCATGCCCCTTACTACACATACAAACCTGAACGTGTATTGGAAAATGAAAAGGTCAGAATTTATTTCGATCGCACAATTTTGACGCACAAGACTATAGAACATAACAGGCCAGATATAGTGATAACTCTCACGGTGGCAAAAACTTTTCTCATTGAAGGTGCAATCCCTTCCCACAGCAACATGCCAAAAGCATTCTCGGAAAAAATAAGTACAGCGATCTGGCATGCCAAATCAAAAATCAATGGAAACAGGACCAAGTATTCATTATCCCAATAATTAACTCAAGTAATGGCCTACAGAAATACGTCAAAGAAAACCGTCTAAAACTTGATATCCCTCCATGGCATTTAAAATGAAGGCAGAAGTCTGTTATTTTAAATACTTGCCGCATTCTACGGAATTTTCTAAATTTCGATTATTAAGTAAATAGCGAAAAGCCCATTGTTATTTGAGAACCAGGTCTTTCTGTGAAACAGCATTCCTGTGTAAACATAAATAATAATAATAATAATAATAATAACAACAATAAAATCATAAAATGTTCTCTGTTCATTGAGATGCCAGTGCCTCAGCATTGCGGAATGTACAGTTGATTTGATGAGTAGATAATCACGAAGACATGATATGAAAGATAAAGCAATGATAGACTGATTGATTAGTGTTTCCGGGCGCGTCAATACCTAATGTTCCCATAAGTACAGTCCATGTTTTATGCCGGGAGATGACGGGGGTCTTCCTCCACTGAATGGCAAGATTTGCGCCGATCTTCACGTTGCAACGTGTTGGATTGAAGGGTTTCCACAACCAGGTTTCTCCCTTCATCGGGGCACCGGGAAGTGTCTGTCTTCGGGGCACCGGGATGTCTCTACCGGGACGTGCTCTTAGGACCTCACTGGTCTCCCTACATGTGTATAGTGCATGGAAGTGTAGCTGTGGGTAACAAAGATTTGAGGATAGGACAAGGAAGAATAAGGAAAGATTGCGCGTGGTCTGTGGGTCTGTTTGTTAGGGTACAGATCGGGTATTTGGCTGGGGTACACCGGCGAAATTACATGGTTAGCTGATTGTTGTTAGTGATTCCGGGCGCGTACACTAATGAGATAATTACTCCCGTAAGTGTAGTGCATGTTTCCCCCCTCGAGAGGCGGCGGTTATCTCTCCCCGCTGGATGGCGAGATCCGGCGCCGAGCTATCGCCGGCTAGCGGCTCCAACCAGGTACCTCCCACCAGCGGGGCACCGCCCCAGCCGGGACAAGCTCTAAGCTCCAGACCGGTCTCCCGGCAGGCATGGTAGAGTAGTGCATATTAGAGTAATGTGTGTGTGTGTGTGTGTGTGTGTGTGTGTGTGTGTGTGTGTGTTGATGATAGGACAAGGAAGAGGTAGGAAAAATCTCGCGCGGTCTGCGCCCCGTTTGTTAGGGTACTACTCCAGCATTCACCTGGTGTTGATCGGAGGAACCACGAAAAACTACAGATCATAGCAGCCGGCCGCTAGAATTCTTCTCCAGACAGCGACTGAATTCGACCAAGCTGACAAGATAGTGTCGAAAATCTTGCCATTGTCGGGACTCGAACCTAGAACCTCCCCTCCCGGTCAGATGCTGCAGTGACATCAGTTGATGCACTGAGCCAACGCTCCCGGTCCTACTCCTCGACACACGGCAACGCCCAACGTCAATGAAGCAACAAACCAATATCCATTTTTATCGCTTTGTATACTACATTACTGAAACTACAGAAAGAACTCATCAGAGCAGCCGGTAAATAGAAACCTCCTCCAGAGAGGCTGAATTCGACTTGTCTCTGAATCTAGTGTGGCAATGGTAGAATGAGAGGCAGGGTGAACGGGATGAGCTTGGGATGACCTGCCGTGACCTCGCATTGTCCACCACAAAAGCCACATTGATCGATTGGGATTTGATCCCCGGTTCAAGCGGTGAAAGACGAGACGTCTGAGCTTCATCCCTCGCGTCGCTCCGATTAAGGACGGCTGAAGATAGGACGTCACGAGTAGACAACTCATTGTGCGCTACCTCTGGATGGCCTCACGTTGTCATTAAAATTCTTGATCACTACCGGTGATAATTCTGATCACTTACCTTCACCTTTCCATTACGTATGAAGGCCTCTTTTAACATTGTTCAATGTCTCATAAAATTTGCTCTCTGGACATCACGCTCATGGCATCCATTGTTACAATCGCCTATTTCGACAATGGTGCAACTTGGGGGCGTTAATGTGAAAATTTACTGCACAATGAGAATCAGAGTGAAGCATCAGAATGAGAATCAATGAGCTCAATGAGAATCAATGAGCATCAAAAGCATCACTACCTTAATATCCTAGAGACATCGCTGACATTATTGCGATAAACAGTTATGATTTCATAGCTATTGACCTTTCTTTTTCAAAGGAGACTATTAATGTCTTCATCATTTCTGCTGATGTCTTTATAATGAGATATACAAAATTTCTCTACATTAATTTCTGGCAAAGATCTTAGCGTCCGGCTTGCTGGGTCAATGGGTCACGATATATTATAATCCTTATAACCTTTATAATGGATTATAGGATCCGCAGACTATACAGCGCTGCTGGGAATCTGAAATAGAATGATTCTATTCCTAGTTCATTACTGTTTGGATTGACTAAATGAAAGATCACTTTCTTTTCTGAAGAACAAAATTTAACAAAGTTTATTGTTACCTATTTAGCGAACAATTTAGTGAATTTAACAAAATGATTTTATGTTGTGCCTTGGATCGAGATATCTTTGAATTTACAGTTTTATACCGCGGTTAACTTATCTATTCTTCGTTGATGTCCCTCGGAGACTTCTCAGTCGAAATATCTTGCGAGCTTGCCGTAGTCCAAAGTCCCAAGAAATCCTCTTCTGCCCCTATCCAAACTGGTCTCAAACTATCAAAATTATCAGTCCCGATTACGTCCTATGACATAGTCCCGAAATCTATAACTCGATTACCACTCCCGACAAAGTCCCAATTTATGCATCAATATTACTTCCACATGCAATATCTGCAATATCATTTACTGTCCTTAAAATTTCACGATCTGATAACCCGACTCTGACTATCTGCACTACACTCGCTCCCTCTCACGAACCTACGATCAGTTCAGACACGCGATGCCGGTCAGAATGAAATCTTCCTGCATGATTCACCCCTCGAAGACTTCGTATTTAACCACCTTCTTTTTTTTCATAACATTTGACCGTCCTTCTCTCACCCAGCCAATCCATGCGTTCGTTATATTTTGGTGTAGCTGACCTTCGTCTAAACTTGACGATCGTCTAAACTTCTTCGCCCAATCCCAAATTTTCTACTTTCGGCATCCAGCCATCTCTTAATGTATTTTCCACCATATAGTCTACAAATAAATGTTTGCTTATTTTCATGTGACATATCGATATGTCACAATAAGTATTGCATAATTAAATAGACAGTTTTCGTATGTAGCGTTTGAAAAAAACTGATGCCACACTACTACACGCACATTCAATTCAGGTATTCTTGAAAAAAAAAAGGCAATAATATTCAAGGAATAACACAAAAAATTGTTTGCATTACATTTAAATAATGTTTACAGAGAATTTGTTTAAATATGTATTGTGTTTGATAACTGTCCAATGACAAACATGCTGGTTGCCGAAATGAACAAGAAATGATAGACATACTCATCTAAAAAGGATCATGTGATGTTTTTTGTTACACCACAATAAGAGTGGGAAAATTAATTTTACTTTCTCGCTACCGTTTACGCAGTTGAGAGAAAGTTATGTAATGCTGCGCGAAAAAAACGGCAAATTTTCGGCAGAAAACTCTTATAACAGAGCGCTGGTAACGAAAAAGTGGAAAAATTCAGTTTCTAAATGTAGAAAAAATATCCTGTAACACGTGGTGTAGTCAGAATACATGTTTTCCGGGTCCTTAATACCGGAAAATCGAATGACAGCAAAAATACCTTTTTCCCCGTAGGACGGTCTGTCCGACCGACGGTCGGTTCGTCTGTCTGTCCGTTTGTGAATAACGTTATACTTGGGTTTTCATAACGTGGCACGTGAGGGAGTTGTCTTCACAATGGGATATGGCACGGCTTTTGCATCTTTTTGGGTCGTGCCGCCAGATGTCGCATGATCACGACCGTATCAAGCAATGCTGCAGATCAAGCGACTCTAGCGACACGAGCGAGAAAGACGCGAAATGGCGAGCCGTATTCCATCGTGATGACAACTCCCTCACGCGCCACGTTATGGAAACCCAGGTATAGCGACTAAACCGTTCGATCGATTTTCTCCAAAACTGATATTTCTCAATTTATTTGACTGATGTTGCAGCCCCTTGAATTTGAAACAGATTTTATAATTGGGGGATACTTTACATAAAGTCTCTGAATCATTATTATTATTATTATTATTATTATTATTATTATTTTCGTTATTATTGTTTCTGATCGAGAAATACACAGATCATTTACATATTGATATATAGAGATTTACAACAAAGCGGAAGCAATTTGGACTTACTTTAAAATACAATTGAATTCAAAGCATATATTTTACATGTTTTTATTGTATTATCAATATGATTAATTGCGAGTTTTGAGACGTGAGTCATGACAGCTATCTTTTCGGTGTGAATACGAGCACCAGTGGAAAATGTGAAATATAAACATGAAAGGACAAGGTATAAACTAAGCATAGACATTTAACAACGCACCAAAATTGGCGTTCTCATTTTTATGAAGGTATTTGAAATGATAGTACTGGTTTCATGTACCATAGCATTTTAGCATATACGAGTTCACAATATTCCAAAAGCATTAAATTCCCGTTTTAAAGGCACGATGTGGCAGATCCTTGATTATCGCACGTGCTACATCGGTCCGCACATTCACAAGTCGTCACAAGCATTACTGATCACTGATCACTGGTTGCTACGGGTCCTCGCAGAAACTCTCCTGCCCATCTCGAGACTGTCTGGTATGGAAGGGCATTCCTCCCAACTGCTTCTAGCAATTCCCTGTGACATTCTTCGACATTTCTCCCATGGCGAGTGTCTATCTCGATGTATGAGCGCTGCTCGAAACGGGTTACATTTATCTCGCACGGTGGTACTTTGACAACTGATTTCACGTTGCTCTCTATGCTAATAGAAACGCACAGCGTCATCTCATGATGTGTGCACACTCTTATGCAGCATTTCTTTTGCACTACAAATGAAATTGTTTGATTAGATAACATTTCTGTTAGAAAAATAATTGCGTTGACTTCTGCCCCAATTCTCGTATAATTTGTATTCCGACTGGGCGTCCCCTCTATTCGCGCCGACCTCCCGGTGCTCGCCGACTTTGATTGTCCTCGCACTCGCTTTCTCACCCTCCGCACCGCCCCTCCCTGCTCCTCCCTGTCCCTTTCTACCCCTCCCTGTCCCTCCCCGTCCCTCCCTGTCCCTCCCTGTCCCTCCCTTTCCCCTCCCTTTCCCCTCCCTGCCCTTCCACGCCCCTCCTCTCTCTTCCCCGCCTCACTCCTCACAGCCCTGTTTCTGGAACATTCACACTATAAATGTAATTGTGCGATTAGGTAACATTTCTGTTAGAAACAAATAGTTGCGTTGACTGCTGTCCCAATCTTCGTATAATTTTTATTCGATATGTCTGGGGGATGTACACGTCCAAGCCTCACTCAACCCCTCTCCATTCGTCCTCTCCAGTCGCGCCGACCTCCCGGTGCTCGCCGACTTTCATTGTCCTCGCACTCGCTTTTTCACCCTCCGACCCGCCTCTCCCAGCCCCTCCCATCCCCTCCCATCCCCTCCCTGCCTCTCGCTCCCCTCGCGCCTACTCTTTTTCCACGGGCGGGCTTTGGATCAAATGACCTTCCCGACTCCGCTCCGGCCTTCTCTTTTTTGTGGCGCCCCACTGTTTCGCCTTTACGGCGGTAATCCTGCGTCGAAAGCAGCAGGCGGGGGGGGGGGCAAGAGAAGGGAGGGGCATTTTTTCTCTCATTCAATGGGTGAAATACAAGACTGGGGCAGGGTTTGTGGCCTTTCAGAATTACAATGGTGTTTAGAACAGTGGATAAAGACTTTCGTCCGGGTGTAGAGGTGTTTCTGAAGAATTCATCTTGTCGTTCGTTTCTGGATAATATACAAATCACGATTACATTTCAGTATATCGACTTAATCATTCTAATGCATGTAAATAGTTAAACTGAGGACTGTCTAAGATACATTAATGTATTTTATCTATCTATCTGTTTGTACGAACACGACAGAAAAACTCATCAATATATTTAAAAATCGTATTTTTATATTTTTAAAATTTGCGTTTGTTTCTAGATTTACACTTAACTCTAAGATGAAATAAAGAAGTAATCTCCTCCCTTATTTGTGGGCAATAAATGTAACTTTATCATCCAAAATATCAGATAATGAGCTGGTACTGTTTAGACACAACGGGAATTAATATAAATACATGTCAGTTAAATATTACTTCCAGGTTTGGGAGTACTGATTTGATATGCTTAAATAAGAATTTCAGGAAAATTTCTTAGCTGATTTTCTTCTTTTGTTGAGATCCCCTTACTCACTGATCTGTTTTCTTTTGACTACCGTCAAGCTTGCCATATTTACCACGCCGATGTTCGTGACATTATGCGTCGACAGTGTTGAGCGATTGTCAGTAAGGGGAGTGTAATGTAACACTTTGCTGGCAGATTGTGTTTCCGAAAAGTACACATTGTATGATCGTAAGGTCGAGCGAGGGCTGTTATCTCCCTTGTAAACGCTGTTATAATATCGGAAAGATTTGATTTTATTTATTTAAAGTCGCATCAACTACATATAGTTATTAGCGACTACTTTTATAATTACACAGTCAGTACAAAATAATAGTAACTCATAATTATACATATGCGGTTCAATACTGTTTTACACTTCAATTTTCCTTATAAAGCAAAGAATTTAATGCACTGTTCTTTGTTACTGAGATCTTTAGGAGAACTTAATTTGTACTTTTTTTCTTGAACTTTCATAAGTAGGGCATGCAAACAAATGTTCTCCTGAAAGAGAAATCTTGCATACATTGCAGCTATCAGTATCAGTCCTGTTCAATATGTAGCCCTGAGAAAAGTTTGTGTGTCCTATTCTGCATCTTGTTAAGACAACCTGATCGTTTCTACAGAAACTGACCATTGGATTATCATCTTCAAATTTTCTAACTGGTCTTAATTTGCAGCCCTGTAAGTTGTTCCATTCTTTAGTGTCAAGATCAACTAATTTGTTTTTGACTCTCTTGAGATATTCTTGATAGCTTACTGGTATATCACTTCTAACTTCGCTTCGTTCTGCTTCTTTAGCATTTCTGTCTGCCAATTCATTTTCTGCAATGCCAACATGGGAAGTTATCCAGCACAACGTTATTTCTTTGCCATCACTGCTAAGTTGTTTAATTTTTCCTGTTATAATATCGGAAAGAGGTTTTATAATAATCGTTAAAATTTCATAATTTCAGGTCGTAAACCAGAGAATAATCGCTGTAAACTACACACTTATATCAGAATACTGAATACACGCTCTAGATTGGTTTTCAGGTATTTTAAAAAATAGACACTGTCTTACGGAAGGGTCAGTGTATTGTTTAGTAATTGTTACGAAAAGTAACGTCTCTCATTAAAAATTAAAGAACATGATTGGAGAAAAGGAAAAGAAAAAAACGGGTAGGGAAAAATCCAATTCCACCGTGGTCAAATAAATATATACGTTGTCCATTCTGAATAGTTAATAAATACGCATCACAATTAGATATGTTCTCCTGCAGTGATTGATGTGTTGTCAATTATAAGGAACTGACACAGGGTTTGTACGACATGAAATAGTTCCTAAAGGCCTAATCGTTTTCTCTATATAACCTCCTAATATTTTTCATGTAACTTCTCAATCCGTACTAATATGTTCTCTACGCATATTTACTGCTGAAAAAACAAGGTGATGTGTTATTTTTTAATGGAAATAAATTCATTCATTTATTTGTTTTGGTGTCGCAAGTGCACAATAGCGATTTCCTGTTTTTGCTCATCACTGAAATAAACGCAGTTTATCGCAAATGCAGCGGAATTTCGACAATTTGCAAAGCGATCAGGAGTGTATTTCATTACAAGATTACTTCCATGCGTTGATACAATTTGAAACATGGGCATTATTGAGTGAAAATAAATGTTTTGGAAGGCAGGAGATATTATTACCAATCTACGTAATGTACGTGCATATACCAAAATAAAATTTAA
The DNA here is from genome assembly GCA_011170035.1 of Teleogryllus occipitalis. Lineage (NCBI taxonomy): Eukaryota > Metazoa > Arthropoda > Insecta > Orthoptera > Gryllidae > Teleogryllus > Teleogryllus occipitalis. The sequence continues at coordinate 161,665 of BLKR01000612.1, read as the reverse complement.
ATTTCTCTACTGATCCAAACGTCATTATTTTAATGGTAATTCCTTACAAAGCTTAAGTTATTTGATGCCCTTTTAATGTCATGTATTTAGAGTTGCTTAGATGATGCTTAAGTGTGGATGTATTTATTATGTTCTACTTCACAATTATTCTTAGTAAGCTGCTATTAACGTGTAAACATAAATGGAGCGGTTTGGTTTTGAGGTTTCTCTAAGTAAATTTTAAAGTTGTAACGAATTCTAAACTCCTGTTGTCCTTCATGATTCGCTGAAAAATGCAGTATTACAAAATTTGTTCAAATTATTATAAAGGCGGATTTTGATCTGATGAAAAATTTATCCTTCATTAATTAGTTTATGTATTGAAGTGACAGATGTACCAATTCAATAACATATTACATGTCCAGTACTTTGATGCAACATCAACACACAATACATAATAAACACAAAATGTTCAAAGCAGATGTGTTAAGAGATTATTGTGAGAGCGCTAAATTGATTTGAGCATTTGATATTTAAAATAAATGAAATCTCTGCTTAAACAGAGATAATTTAAAAAATATACATATGAGTTTTTTAATGTATTTCTAAATCAACAAAAGCATTTGGCCTCTAACGACGAAGTAGATGGTGAGGAAAGAAATAGTAGGTGACTGATGAATATAAACGGGCGCAGAAATGGTCCATTGAAGAAATGTACAAAGATGTACAAATATGTCACTATTATTCCATATTTTAGGATCCTTTCTTTGAAAACGCTGAACCACAGCACTTTCAGAGTATCATGAGTAACTGATAAAGATAACTGACTGAAACGCTGTTCCCCAGGAAAACGAGTCATTGCACATAAATGAAAGGTCATTTTAAATTCTCGTTTCTGAAGAAAAACACACCAAGTGATTTCTGATATACGAGTTTGTCAATAAATATTTTGTAAATTTAAAATGATAAAGACTTCTTTAGTGATTAATAACATGTTACTTTAGTATATTTTTTCAGCTATGAGGTCTTACGTTCTTTTGACTTCTCTACTTGCTCTCAGCACCGGCGGCGGGGAAAAGTACTTATTATTTTTAATTTTACTTTGTTTACCCAATAAAAATTACTATGAAAACCTAATAAAAATAAATAATTACACATGATAGTAAAGATGCTTTATGTACTCGAGAAAAGTACCTCGCGATCTGCTGCGTTGCACGCGAGGTAAAACCTGCCTCCCGTAGTAAATAATATCTTTATCGTCTTGAACTAGCAGCATTATGCCCGCCGTTGTCTTCCCGCTCCATCAGCGCTGATTGAGCGGGACGTGATAGTTCTCGTGCCAGAATCGCCCCTTAGCTGTCGTCTCCTAGATGAGCAATAGTTTCGTCCCGTCTGCATCCCGCGCCACTCGCCCGTCCCCTTCTCCTCGACCCCATCCCTCGATTGATGATTTCGAGCGAGTGAACTACTGAGGTCTTTAGTTTAGTTTGTGTAGTGAATGTTTTCATCGAGAGGTGGCGGTGATATTCCCCACTGGATGGCGAGATCCGGCGCCGACCTACCGTCGACTAGCGAGGTTTTCCATAACCAGGTATCTCCCACCAGCAGGGACAAGTTCTAAGTTCCCGATCGGTCTCCCGGCATGTGTGGTAGTGCGGTGCATTTTAGTGTAAGTGTGTGTAAGGCGTGAGGATAAGACAAGGAAGAGGTAGGAAAGATCGCGTACCCTTTAGAAGGGTACTGCTCCGGCATTCGCCTGGTGTTAATCGGAGAAACCATGGTAAACTACCGATCAGAGCAGCCGGCCGCTAGAATTCTCCAGACAGCGACTGAATTCGACCTAGCTGAAAAGCTAGTGTCGAAAATCCTACCGCCGTCAGGACTCGAACCTTGGACCTCCCGGTCAGAGGCGCTGCAGTGACATCAGTTGATGCACTGAGCCAACGCTCCCGGTCCCACTCCTCGACACACGGCAACGCCCAACATCAATGATGCCGTCGGATTGTAGGAGGTTATCGATCTCCAACAAACCAATACCCATTTTTATCGCTTTGTATACTACATTACTGTGTCTCCATTTCATTCAGAAGTTAACTTCCTAAGTTTTTTTGAAAGAGTCCACGTTCTTCCAGTTCACTGTTGTAATGCATTTTTAATTGAGATGTAGGGTCACTTTCTTATAGAAGTTAATGCAATAATTTATTAATCTTTTTCAGGGATGGTATTAAGAATTTAAAGAACCTCTAGCCTCTCTCTCGCCCCACGTCTGTAATGTGAACTCTGAAACCAACCTCTGTGAGAACGCAGCTAGCTCACCATGACAGAAAACGACTCCCCGGGCCAGTCACAGGAGAGGTGAGTTCATCTTTGAATTGAGCTTTGAGATCAACTCTTCTCGTAGTTTATTCGTAGTGTTCTCATTGTTTTAGTTTTTATTTTTATATTTTGCTTTAATCAACTCACTTGTAGTCTTTGAAACTAAAATCATAGTATGAGAATTAATTTGCAAATTGTACTCCTGAAGTGACAATAACTACGGGAATAAATTATAGTATATCTCTCTTTACTGTATCAATGTTCTTAGTAGGCCAATGCCAATGCATACATATGTTTTCATAGTTTTGATTACAATCTAACTATCAATTTTAATAATATTGGTGAATTAAAAATATTGCCCAAATCTATATCGAGCCCGAGGGTCTAACCGCGTGCAGTGCTTTACAAAATGTGAAGTGACATTTGATACTTTAATCGCCTCAGTAGTGTATCGATTATTTAAACATTTTTTACAATTTCATTCAGACAGTTTGTTTAGTGGGATGTATTCAATTTTATTACCTCAGGCGAAAAAGTTTACTCAACATCACAATTCATTGGTGAGGCCATCCATATCGGTAATGTCCCCCTGAACTGTTCAGCAGAAGACAGCTTGGATTCATTCCTAGTTTTTCTTTCCCGTGTGATGTGAGTTCACAGTCTCATTCACAGTAATATCAGCTTCAAATGCTCTTGTCAACGCATGGAATGTCAGAAGAACGAGGACTACCAGCCCAATGCAACGAAGCAATGCTACCAAACGGCACATCGACCTGTGGTGGAAACCCTCATTGCATGAGTTCTCTTCCACGGATAATGCAGTAAATCAAGAAACAAAATTTAATGAGTCATCAATTGAATAAACTTCAAAACATCACGTGATAGTAACGAAAACGATTCCAACCAAAATGGGCAAACGAGCATGTATACTCAGTGTTCGAGTAAAATTGACTCGAACAGAATTCAATGAAACAGACTCACCAATTTACATTGCTCCAATCTTTGTGTATAATGTAAATGACATTTTCGATTACCAGTGGCGAGTAGTGAAAGGCTTAGTTTGAGTAAACAATAAAATATATTTGGCCGGTGAGTCATTCATTAGCTTCAAAAGGTTGGTTATTAAATTTCCTTACCCGGGTTTTCGAAGTAGTACTTACAGTAATATCCGGCGTTGGCTTTCCTGCTTTAATGTTCTTTCTTATTTTCAAAGTTCAGCGAAACAAAACACTTCAATCAATCACAAATCACACACACGTGTCCGTTTACGCCGCTGCCTGTAGTAGAAAGACTCCTGTTCGTCCTCTTCCTGTCAAAACACCAGTGGACGCAATTTTTCTGATTGCGTACCCTAGTAACTCACGTAGAAGTTTCACTTATAACGATAAACTAAAATCTGAATTAGCCCATATAAGTATAAGTATAAACTACACTTAGAACTACGCACTTCAGTGTACATACACCTACACACATTTATCTATAAAGGCCAATATTTTCGTTTGAAACAGTGATTTTTATTCAAGCGAGGTCCCCCAGCCTAGCCGATTGCAGGCCCCCACGAAAAGCACTGAGCACTCATGATCGCACCCGATCTTCTTTGCACACACCGATGCTTGGCAAGCGCAGGCATAGCCGATAGTGTAAAAAGCACGCTTTCGATAACGTAGAAGATTTACGATATAAATAAAGTAAGATTTATTTTCGGTTACAAATAAAGTGATTTTGTTTTCCAAGTTACAGGTACGTAGTGCGTACCTTGCTATATGAAGAACACGCCACTGCCGATTATCAACAAATTATCACTCAAATGAGTCTATCATCTTTATGAGTTTATCATCTTTATCACTCAAATGAGTGATAAAGAGCAGTTTTTTCACTGAATGTAAAAATAACAAAATAAAAATACGAAATCAAATGAAGATTACAGACTGTTGATTAAATATTTAAATAAAAAGGAAAAACATATCGCACGTAGATCCTATTTAATAAAAATTATCAATGTATAAAGACATTCATCAATCAATAAACAAAAGTGATATTCTAGATGAACTCAAAATTATCACGTTGCTTATGTGACAAGGCTTCAAAACAAAGATTCCGTTCTAATTAAAGAAAACTGGAAAGACATTTATAAACTAATCCGACATTGACATGCAGTCGTGCAAGTAGAAGACCGAAGCCGACAGCCGGACTCCGTCCAATATGCGCGTTGTCAAGGCTACTATCAAACAAACACGGAACATTTTTATTGCACATGGAACATTATATCTGTCGTACCTCAGGATAATATTATACAGAGGTGTGCAAATTACAATGCAGAAGTTTACAGAGTTTATACACGGTCATATGTTTCTAATCACTGTACTAAAGTCATGCAATCCGAATCAACCAATTCAGGAAATACTAGTAAACCAAACTCAAAACCTTTCAACTCTCAACCAATCACATCTCATGCCCTTTCACTCACATCTCAAAACCTCCACTAGTCAAAACAGTACCCCGCCACATCCTCCCCCTTTCACTTTCACATGTCTCTCACCCAAATAATATAATAATAATAATAATAATAATAATAATAATAATAATAATAATAATAATAATTTCAACCTTGTCAATTACTTAACTCATCAAATTAATAATTTCTTAAATCACTTAATCCATTCCGTCATCATCTCCATAAAACATTCATAACCACATAATTTAAGTAGAGTTATGTTAATAGACAGTTCACCTGACCTCAATAATCTGACAATTCTCCACTGAAACAGTAATGGTATTCTATCCGAAAGACAAGCTCTCATTCACTTTTTAATATCACATACAACTGATGAGGCTTATATTATTGAAATCCATCTTATTCATTCTCAAACATTAAGTATTCCATGTTATAAGTGCAACAGAACAGGTCGTCCCAATGTACCCCTAGCGGTGATGTGAAGATCCTAAGACTGGTTGTCCCAGATTACCCTTGAGATAAGGAGTGGAAACTATCAGTCAAGGATTCTCTCAAGTCATCACGTTACAAACAAATCATCCTGTAGATCATATCCATGGACTTCTTTCTTCTCAAATTCGTTCGTTATTTTGTCTGGTGACCTAAACGTCAAACATACGTGATAGGGACGTAGAATCAATTTTTGAGACGGAACGTATTTGCACAATCTGCGCCGAAATTACAATCTCAAAGTTATTGCTCCGGTCGATGCCACACATTTCCCATATATCTAAAATTGTCTTCCACACGTTCCCGGCATAAATAAAATGAATATTCTGCGAGACCCCATTCACATCCCAGAGTTGGACTCGGATCACAGTCCAGTGATATTGACTGTCGGCACGACTCGGTCACATATAAATCGGCTACCATGCCTATCTACCCTCAAAAGCATTTGGAGTTAATTTTCAATACAATCTCACATCCTCTCTTCCTTTTATTAAAAAGCAAAAAAACCAAGCGGAAATTCACGAAGACACTCTTGTTTTGACGAGAACTGATATTAACCTTTTAAAACTTTATTAACTTTTTTTCTTCAGCAAGCTCTATGCAGATCACTTGGGCTTCAAGCTATCCATAACTATCAGAAGACATTAAAGTAAAAAGAACAAAATGAGCCACTTTTGGGTCTAACAGATAGACTCAGCTAGTATCTGAGTACAATTAGTTCATCTGACTCGTGCGTAATGCTCTGGCATTATTCCACCTCGAGAAATACAAAAAAAAACGTTGCCAACTTAAATTCTCAAGACGAATTACTACCTACTCGCAGATAGCTAGAAACAAAAATCATTATTCCAGTTTTCAAACATGTCAACCGGATTGTTCGAGGCGTCAAATAAAATGCAGAAAATCTAGCGGAAATTTTTTCTTCAACTTTTCAAACGTACAACAATAAGGAAGATTTTCATAGGTAATACCACAAGTGTTTTGAAAATTGTCGATAAATTCCCGACTCGCGAAGCGAGAAGCCTAACATTATTATTACCCTATTTTTATTATACCCCATGTTTGTTGTCAATGCCTCATTTTGTACATATTGCAATTCTAAAACATTTTACTTCATAAAGAAATTGAGAGATTTTCGTATTCTGTTCATGGTCTAAACAACATGCAGACAAGATAAAATGTGGCTTCTCTGTGCCCCTCTTCCCCGCCAAATACTTATTGAGAAGTTCATAATTTTCATACATTTGCTATGTATGGTACAATGACTTTTATAAGGAAGTAGTAAGATGAGGTATACCGGAATACCTTTGAAGAGTAGGGAACAAGAACAGTAAAAATTGGATAACGAAAGTTAGAGTTGAGTTTGAAACGAGTAGGATTTATTGGGAAACGTAGAAGACAGGAGATGTAGGATTTCTGGAGGTGATGGGAAACATGGGAACATGTGATCATTGGGTGCAGGAGAAGTTTGAGAATGGATTATGAATGAAGAGGGAGTAGATAGATAGATAGATAGATAGATAGATAGATAGATAGATAGATAGATAGATAGATAGAGAGAGAGAGAAAGAGAGAGAGAGAGAGAGAGAGAGAGAGAGAGAGAGAGAGAGAGAGAGAGAGAGAGAATATGATGTGATGACACAGAAACTAAGAGAGAAAGCAGCATAAATAAAAAGTATAATTAGTAGACGTTAGGCAGGAAAAAGCAGTAAGAAGGGGAGGAATGATTTAGTTTAAAAGGGAAAGGGGAACTGTAAGAAATGTAGATGTTAATGAGCTGTGTAAATGAGAAAGAAAGGGTGAGGAATAAAAGAGAGGAATGTTTGAAGGAGGGCTGGAGTTTTTAAGAAGAATTTTGGTAATGAGGTGCATAAATATTTGCTAGCTGTAAACAAACCTGAATAAACAACGGAATGATGGCTGCTACAATGTACTCGTACAACAACTACTATTTAGTAGCTAGGTTAACAAAGAAAATTTGTACTTTCAAAGACTATGTTCAGTTTAATACCACTAATGTTGTTCGTTACCCGAAAATATATTGTGCACATTTTTGTGGGCACTTTCTATTTATTTTCTTTACCCACTGGGAATTTTCGAACTGCAAATGCTACTGTCCAAGTACCCTTGGGGAAACTGGACATAAATGACAGTTCAATATAGTTATAAAAAATTTAGAAACATCTACGCGTTTACTTCCCACTTTGTTCGAAGATCCAATAGTTTGTTAACTCTACGTCTACACCAATACTTGCTCATATACGTAGTATTTATTTCTTAATTTTTTAGTTACACAAATAGTTTCATCTATCCGAATAAATTCGGCTCGATGAGCCGTACAGCTTCAGTACCTTCCTGAGTACTTGGTTGTTCACGGCAGATGCTGAACGGAAAATCCACTTGTTCTAGAGAGAAAACGTCCTGTCCTGTCCTATCCTGTCCTGTCAGGAAGAAGCCTTTTACATACATACACCTAAATAATATTGTCGAGTACATTGGTGCCACAAATTACATGCTTCAATAAGAAACACAATGCAAACCCATAATTAGAATGCAGTACGAGTACATTAATTTGGAATTCAAGTTCGATTCGGCGTGGCGACGATCACAGGTGCCATTATAATAGCTGAAAAGATAGAGCACACTGTACAAATGCTGTACAACATACTGTACAAATACTGAGATGTCATCTACAGAAAAAAACGTATTGTGGTTGTGAGTGTTGGGTTAACGAACTGCTGAAAGGGATGAGTTTTCCTTGTGCTACCACGCGTAGCAGAAAGTAAAAATCTCATTCCCGTCCGGGCGTTGTGTCATCCCGTGGGAACCGCTTTCCCTGGCTGGGGCGCGGGCTGTCGTGTCGGTGGCGTATTTGCTCGCGCGGTGATAGAGCGGGGGATAATCGCGGGTGAGCGATGAGACCAGGCCGTTGTGTGTTTGTTTAGCTTATGACGGACGTTTTAGCCGGGTGTGTTTTGACGTGGGAAGGCCGAGCGTGCTGAAATACGAGATATTTCAAGGAGATAAACACAACCGCTTGTGTGAGAGCTGATTTACGCTACCTGCTCCTCATAGGCGCCCGCGTATTAGTGTGTGCTCGAGGGAGATCGGTTCTGTTCGCACATGTTTGAAAATTGTCATTACGCCAATTTTGTTTTAAAGCTGATTTTTTTATGTTATAAAGAATAGACCCTATATATTGTGAAAAACATTTAAAAAACTATTTTTTCAGTCATTAAGACTTAACTGGTGAAAGAAAATCTTGCCACGATTTATGAAGTACAGTTTTAGCAATTGCCGATATCAACGATTCTTACAATATTTTTTAAATTAAAGTAAGCTTTTAAAATTAGATTTTTATCATGTTCTTTCATAGAACTTAGCTACTTTTTACTACAATACTTTGTAATAAAGCTTAAAGTAAATAATGAGATATTTTTACGACGTGTATTTTCATCTTACGGCCGCGCCACTTGAAATTCACGACTCAATCATTACTATTGAGTAAAAGTAGAAAACACCTATGCAGTAACCGGATAAAACATGTCTTTATTCACCCGTCTTGCAAAACTAACAAAATAAACCGGTTCAATCACCAGACACTTGGATTTTTTTAAATTTTTCGTAACATCGAAGTAGAGCTTTAGAATTGCTGTGTATCATGTGCTATTTTTATTTTTAGAGTCTTTAAAACATCTGCATTAAAGCGCTCAGTACAGATCGTTAAACTTGTCCCGAACACTTCAATGGTTATAACTATTTTATTTTAAATAAATAAAGCATTTATGCAAATGTTTATAATCTAATAAATAGGTTTATGTGTTTTTAAATATAAACCAGCAGTACTAAAACAAAGTATATCTTCTCGCATTATTTTGCAACCCATACAATTTTTCAATTTTTTTCATATATCATATCATATTTCATATTATTTCTTTCATATCATTTGTTTCATTTTTTCTCAGCTTCTATTGCGTATATAAGGCTGAAAAAATTACAGACCCGAGAAAACACTCGAATGTAAAGGTATTTTTGTCAATTAATTATGACGTCATATTCATTTACAAAAAAAGTTGTTTGAAGTTGATTTTCAACGTGATGAAGTTTGAGTATTGTCTCAAATTTTCTTCCTAAAATGGGTCTTATAACATTCTATAACACATATTTTTTCAACTTTTTAAACAATGTACACACTCCTTCCGTTCGGTTCGAATCCACAAGCCCAGCGCTGACGGCCCCTGCAATTTAGGTCGGCCGAATTCCGGAAAATGTCTCAACGTGGCCGTTACTTACAGCTCATTTACGATTTTGGGACCAAACAAAGATAACTTACACACGACACTCGTGAAGAGTTATGATACGAACGATGGTTGGGACGAGTCAGGAGGTGGTTTGCACTTGCATATCACACAAGAGTCTCAAGGTAAAACCATCCTTTTTTACATCTTTGGTCATATAGTTACTACTGTACGTTTTAAACTGTATGGAGAACACCTAAAGACAACACGAACACACACAGACATCCATGCCCGAGGCGGGATTCGAACCCGCGACCCTTGGAGCCAAGGCTGCTACGGCCCTTCAGCCTTAACGATCTTATTCCAGGCCGGCAAACACATTCATTTATTTCGTGAGATTCATATCTATAATGTATAGCTGTCGTTACCACATTGATTTATTCTTCACGCATAACGTATTCGAATTTACTATGAAACCGAATTTCTAAAAAAATTCGCAATGTCACCTTCAGTTTCAGATTGCTTATGTACGTACGTATTATTTGTATGTATGTGAATGAATATGTAGGAGTGCGTATGTAATGTGTGTATGTGCATGAAAGGTTTGGCTGTGCATATTTGTAAATGTAAAGTGACATTTGCATTTTAAAAGAAATAGGACACGATAGATAATTATCGCAAATTTATTTTAAGTCTTTTTTGTACATTTTTTAAAATTTACTTTTCTGTATTCTGCCATCAAGCAATACAAGCTCAAGTGAAGAATACATCTTCTGTCTAATTTACAGTCAGGTCATATTTGGGTCCAAGCAAAATGGCTCTTGGAAAATTATATCAACGATGGTACAAAGTTAAGACGCTTAGTGTTTTCTCTAACCCTGTCAGCTGACCACATTTTTATTCCATGGGATTCTAACCCGTAAACCTATCGATGACGCCGACCGCAACTATCCACGCTATTTAGGGCGGCTTACTCGCTAAACGAATTCCGTAAAATTTCGCAACGTGGCCGTTATTTCCGGCCCAATTTACAGTTCAGTCACGGCGCGATTTCGTCATCGGAAACACAAACAGCGCGAGCGTGCTTACGTCGTAGATCTTTGGCGCAAACACAATAGGCCGAGTTTCCATTCCGGAACGGCCGCGCCGCCTGTTCTTTAGCGGAATTTACTGCTCGGCCGAGTGGAAAATCCAGGCACGTGGAGGCGGTAGGGTCTCGTGGCTCGCCTCACTGCTCTCCTGGACTCGCGGTTCGCGTCACCGAATACTATTACTACGTTGCGTTTGCCGGCCGACCGGAGAATAAGGAATAACTGATGTTTACTTTAGATCACCGCCTTCTAGATCCTCGCAAACCATGCAACCCTGTAAGTAGAGTAGGAAGCAACTGTTGAAATGAACACTTTTTATTTGTATCACTATTGTTTTGAAAGGACACACGTCCGGATACACAGGTGATAACTACCGAATAACAATTGTTGTTATTATTATTATTATTATTATTATTATTATTATTATTATTATTATTATTATTATCATTATTATCATCATTAATATTAATAAATTTTCCACCGGGAACGGTAGCTCAGTGCATCAACTGATGTCACTGCAGCCTCTGACCGGGAGGTCCTAGGTTCGTGTCCTGACTGCGACAGTGTTTTCGACACTCGCTTTTCAGCTAGGTCGAATTCAGCCGCTGTCTAGAGGAGAATTCTAGCGGCCGGCTACTTGGTCGGTAGTGGTCCGCTGGTGGGAGAGTCCTGGTTAGGGGGAAACCCCACTAGCCGACGGTAGGTCGGCGCCGGATCTCGCCATCCAGCGGGGAAAGATCACCGCCACCTCCCAAGAAAAAACATGCACTACACTAACGGGACTAATGACCAAAGCAGTTGACGCGCCCGGAAACACGAAAAAATCAATCAATCAATAAATTTTCCTCTGCCATACATATTTTACAACATTATCGTTTTGCATGTAGTAAACCGTGAGGTATTGCTATATTCAGGGAGGCAGAGAAGGCAAACAGGTACTATTTTACCACATGTAAACAGACACTTTATCCATTAGCATTGGCAAGAGATAACAAGTGATGTAGAGGCGTAGTACAATGATTAAGTTTTCTACACTTATTTATGTACATAATTTAACATTCGAAACATGGAAAGTTATTTTTTTTAGTAGCAGTCATAATTGTAAGGTCCATTTCTGATCCAATACTGTTTTTACGTCCAATAGTTTATATGTTATAGTAGAGTTAAATTTATTGGTAATGAAATAAATTTCCATCTTTTTTATTTTAATCAGGAAGAAGTGACCCTTATGATGCTCAGAGCATTTTCAGGGCCACAATGCCCTAAATGCAGCTCGTTAAGGAAGTCTGAAATACCCCATAGCCTCCACCAGAAAGACAGGTTTCAATGTTTGGTAAGTTGAGGTCTATCCAGAAGTTCAGAGGCAGTGTTTGTATGCCTCCGGAGGTCCACATTCTTGCTTGGATTGTATTTCACCTGAGACGTTTTCACGTAAATGAGCATGGTTCTTATCTTGCCTGACCAACTCGAAGGCCTGACCTGCGGAAACTCTCACCTGGCCAACTCGAAGTATACCAGCTACTGGGTTAGAACAGAAGTTTGTTACGGCCGCTCACTGCGTCGAGACCAAGTCCGTCTTCAATACCCGTGAGTATTGCGCACTTCCACAACAAAGCCAGCCACGAAGAAAATAAAAATAAATGAAGTCAAGAACCCAACTGACGGATCCCCGGGATGTTACACCCTAGGGACTCAGTGCCCTCAATCCATCTCAGAACTTTGACAGTTTACTACTGACCGGAGGTTCAACTACAAGAGTTTCTTTATTTTTTTCAACTTCACTGCAGTCTATATCATCGCAATCTTTTGCGCATTTCCAAGACAGGAAGCGTTGATGCAGTCTGGGGAAGTCTTTAGAGTGATTGAACAACGAGTGCACTGCATTTATGCCTACCGGCTGGCGGTATAAGGTTCTGATGGCCTAAAATCGGGTGAGTTCGCAGGACCGATAGAGGAATGTAGTAATTTCCACCCTCATTCCATCAATACACAAATTTACGTTTTCTTCCATTGTATCTGAGAAAAGTAGATTCTTTCTTGGGCAATACTTAGAAACATTCTCAGAGGTTTGAGTCCTTATAAGAACAATCTTCTTAACGTCATATACGAGGATAAATCGTCGAGAAACTGTTGTGCAGTAGAGTGATGAGTTTCTCAGCAAAATGTGAGAAATATTTAATCTAATTGAGAAGACAACTGTGATTTTTTCTACCTGAAATTACTCACCCTCTATGTAAAGTTACAGTACAAGGTAAAAAAGTGAATTGATGAATTATGAAGAATCATAAGAAAATACACCGACAGAAACATTTCAAGAAAAATTTCAAAATTTGGAGCAAGTCAGGCTCACAACTAGGTTTCACCGAATATCTTCCGCAGTCTCAAAAACTGCTCCAGTTACTCACCTGTCGCACCTCACGGTTGTTTTCCTCACACGCTCTTCCTGAGCAGTTTGTCGGCTGGATGTGACCATCCATTTAGACAAATATGTAGTAGAGGCGAGGAGGCACAGCGGTTGCAGAGAGTGGAATTTGGAGAGGGAGAGGCGCTTAGGGAGTGGCAAAGGCTACGATGGGCAGATGTGAGGTTCCTGGCGTTTGGATAATGCAAGCAATATTTCTCTCTGAAGTAAAATGTTTGCGTTTCGTGTGATAAATATCGCAGAGGTTTAACCCACTTTCATGCAAAGATCGTTGTATTTTTTAAACAAAAACATATTATCTGCAGTTAAATACGTCTGTCAACCATGGAAAGGAGTGTTTTAACAGAAATGACTCAAATAAATTACATTGTTTCCAAAAGACGGAGTTTTTGCGTAATTATGTATGCATTTAGTGACACAAAGACTGAAAAGGTTTAATGAAATACTCTCTGAATTAGAATTTATTTTTCCCTCACGTAAAATATAAAAACACGAATTAAATAATGACTCAGTGCAAGGCTGGCTGAATATTCAGAATCTAACGACCACAAATGAAGTGTGCTCTGGTGAGGCAATATGGTTCAAGAGCAAAGTAGTTGGAATGGGTTTTTTTTTCTTGCAAACTCAAAAACATTTAAGACGGGGTAGCTCTTAAGACTAAGACTGAAAGCACGCGCTGTTGGCCTAACCACAATACAACTAACATAAGTATTTGTGTATGGAGTAAGTACCATTAGACATGACCAGATACTTTTGATTGTCTGTAGGTTCTCAAAATATTATATAGTAATTTTCATGTAGATATGGTCTATTTTAAGGACTGTGCATTTATAAAAACTACATTTAATAGTCCTAATAAATACATTAAATTATATGGAAGGATTTCCTACCTTTGACTTGTAACTTACCATATACAATGATGAATATTTTTACTTCTAACATGTGAAACAAAGGTATAACAGTAAGAAAAAATTAAGTCACAACGAAGATAAATTTTACACAGGAATGTATTTTGCAAAGTGCAGTGTTGGGCAGTATTTAAATACTTATATTTGAAATAAGTATTTTAAGTACATTTTGTGTTTGAAAAACTGTATTTTTTATTTTTAGCATGTATCTTAGAATATGTATTTAAATACATAAAATAAGTGCACTTAAAAAAATAAATACTTAAAATACTTTAAATAAAGATGAAAAAGATAACGAGAATAGTTTCTTTTGGTTTGGTTCTGCTGTTCATTGCCACAAAAATAAAAGCTCGTTTTTGCTGTTGAACTTCAATTCTCTCAATTTTTAATGATAAATGTAAATCATTGAAAATGCCGTACAATTATCCGACAATAAAAATATCGTTTATTCCTTACAACACTACTTTACGTTCATCAGCCTCTGTTCAACTACTGTTTTCCTTTGCGGGTTTTATAAATTCACCAACTAGGGGTTTATTGTCTGATGATTTGTTTAAAAAAACTAGTCGATTTAAAAGTAAATTCCGTTTATTTGAGTTAGACACATTTTTGATATTTTATATTTGGTGTGAAATTATAAGCAAAAATATTTTATATTTGAAAGTTTTTATATATTATTTAGAAATTTGTGACTGTCAATTAGTAATTTGTAGTAATTGACAATACAATATATTGTTGCAATACAAAGTTATAATGCAAAATATTGTAATTACTGTATTTTGAGTATTTAATGTATTTTTAATACGTATGTAAGTAGCAATTCAAAACCTAATGTATTTTACGTATGTATTTAAATACTTATTTACAAAGTATTTTGACGAAGTATTTAAATACTAAATTTAAAGTTATTGTTGGATAGTGTAAAGGACGTTTAAGAGAATGATGCAAGTTTCATGTTCGTTAAAAACACTAATTTTTCGAAAATTTTGAAAATTCAATTTTTTTGGGCGTCTTCCTATAACTACTATTATGAAGATAGATAATTTTACTTTCTTGTATACGTACGTATATATGGAGTAATATACGTTGTATAGAGAAAGTTATGTAATGCCACGGAAAATCGACTTCAAAATTTTTTAAACGGAAATGCACGTTTTGGTATCCCCTGATACCGGAAAAGTGTTTTTTTTTCATGTCTGTCCGTCCGTCTGTGAACACCACTAGCGCCTAAAGCAAACGTTCGATTTCTTCCAAAATGGATATTTCCCTGTCGATCTGGCTGGACTTGAGGCACTGCGACTTTGAAAAAAATCTTTCTTCAAAATTTGAAGGTACTTCACATGAAGGCTCAGAGATATTTTCAAACTTTTTTCAAAAACGGTTTCCATTTTTTTTCTTTAAATTTCTTTTAAGAATAAAATACGCTCATAAAAGTAGGACAGGTCCGATTTTCACAGTTTACCCTGAATTATCGAAAATTGTAAGTTTGAATTTTTTCGTCTCCTTTCTACTATTATAAAATTGAAGATAGACATTTTTCCTTCAAATGAAGTTTGTTGTCCACAATTAGTTCTTTCATTACAATCATGCACATTTGTTTGAAAACTGTAGTAGTTTTCGCGCCCTATTGCAAGCAATTAGGGCAATAAAAAATATCAAAAACAAGATTTTCTCAAAAACGGCTCCAATTTTTCCTTTAAACTTTTGATAGGGATAGTGCTAAATATACTTGATTAGATGACATAAAAGTCATTTTAATCTACTCTTTTGTTTTTTTCAAAAATTACAAAAGTGTATTTTTGACTAGATCCTCAAATTGTTAATATTTACATTATCGGCAATTTGTTCACTTGATTGCATTTAAGAGTACATGTGCTTTAAATAATGTAATATAAAAGTTCTCAAAAACTCTCAAGTTTTCTATGAAAACGAGTGCAAAATTCCGCACGCTCAAAGGTCAATTTCTCAAAAACGGTTTCAATTTTTTTCTTCAAAGTTTTCGTACAGATAATGCTAATTGCACTGTTTAAGATGATCTAAAATTAATTCTGCTAAATTTCTTTTTCTCTAAAAATACACAAATGTAATTTTTTTAAATACCTCTCATGCCTTTAATACGCATATTTCCAGCAATTTGTATTCATTACTTCATTTGTGACTACAAGCGCTTCAAATAACTTCCAATAAATGATTTCGAATTCTCAATAGTTTTCTGTGAGAAATAGCTTTAAATTTTGCATTTACAGTAATGCCTAAACGTCATTTTCGTAAAAATGGCTGCAAAAGTTTCAACGAAAATTTCCATATATAACGAGGTTTTACTCTTCTAATATGGTCTTAAAGTAATTTTTCTTTTCTGTCATTAGGAAACCGAAAAATTGAGCAAACGTGAAAAAAATATGTTTGGGCGGCGATAGATGGCAGCTGGCAAAGGGATGGGGCACGGCTGAAAATCTAGACCTGGCCAAAGAAATTAGGAAACTAGTACGAAAACTTATCTTATTCTGTAGCCACACTAGTTTCTCTTAATGAAATCTGTTCCATAAAGATAGATTTTAAAATAAAGTCTTGTACATTTTTAAGAAATTTGAATACTTTTTCGGAAATTTTGCGAGAAAATACGGGCGAGAAAGTACGTGCTGCTTTAGCACCACTAGTTGCAGTTGTGACAGGGCGAGGAAGAGAACAATGGGCGAGGAAGGAAAAGCTGTGTACAGATGCTCGCGTGCGGGAGCTTTAGCTCTTCCTGGCAATCTTTTCTGCAAGC